>JARHVA010000215.1:2715000-2940000 GCA_037957365.1 Torreya grandis | reverse complement strand
TACACTTTGAACATATGACAAATTATAATAAATGGTGATAAGACTCCATATGAATTTTGGAATGGCATACCTACTAGTCTTCAATAATTTAAGGTGTTTGAAAGTAAATTTTATATCAAGAGAGATGAGGAGGACTTAGGTAAGTTTGACTAAAGATTTGATGAAGGTATTTTCTTAGGATATTCATTAGTTAGTGTTGCCTAGAAATGCTACAATAAGAGGTTACAAAATATAGTGGATAACATAACTATGAAGATTGTTGAGTCAAAGAAATAATATTCTCAATCAAATAATGATGATGGATGAGGATGAAGAATAAGTTTAGGAGAGAAAGGACTCAAAAGGTCCTTCTAAGAATATTCAAAAGGATTATCCTGAATCTTGGATCATTAGCAACAAGAGTATAGGTATACAAATAAGAAGAAGAATGGTGAATAATGTTAATTAATAAAATATGACCTTAATATCTAAATTTGAACCTAAAAGCTATGTAAAAGCAAGTGAAGATAGGTTTTTGATAGATATCATGAATAAGGAGTTAAATCAAATTCAGAATACTGAGACTTGGGAATTAGTACCTAGACCTAAAGATAAAAATATCATTGGTACAAAATGGGTGTTTATAAACAAGTTGAATGAGAATGGATAAGTCACCAAAAACAAGGCTAGAATAGTATGAAAGGGATATGATCAAGTAAAAGGAGTGGAATTTTAGGAAACATTTTCTCTAGTATCAAGGTTAGTGGATATTAGGTTTTTATTGCTTATGCAAGTCTCAAAGGCTTCAAGATATACCAGATGGATGTCAAATCAACTTTCCTAAATGGGAACTTGGAGGAAGAAGTGTACATTGAATAACTTGAGGGTTTAATATTTATTGATAATAAGTACTATGTCTCCAAGTTAAATAAGGCTCTCTATGATCTAAAACAAGCCCCTAAATCTTAGTATGCTAAAATAGACAAGTATCTTTTGGACCAAGGTTTCAAGAGAAGAGTTACAAATAGTAACCTATATATCAAGACTCAAAATGACCATTAGTTGATAGTGGTGGTCTATGTGGATGATATCATATTTGGTGAAATCAATGAGAACTTGATCAAGGCCTTTGCATAGGTGATGAAGTTAAAATTTGAAATGTCTATGCTTAGATAACTATCCTTCTTTCTTGGACTTCAAATCAATCAATATAAAAAAGGTATGTTCATTTCATAGGTAAAGTATATAAAAGAGATGTTTAATAAGTTTTAAATGGAATATTACAAGGCTATAAGTACACTTATGGTTACAAGATGTAATCTAAGCAAGGAGGATGAATCTTCAAGAGTCAATTAGACAAAATATAAATCAATGATTAGGAGTTTGTTGTATACTAATTCTTCTAGACCAGACACCATGAAAGAAGTAGGTCTTATAGGAATATTTCAAGAATATCCTAAGGAAATTAATCTACAATTAGTCAATAGGATATTTAGATATCTCAAGGTAACTATGGAGTATGGATTATGGTAACCTAGGAGCAAGAAGTTTGATCTAGTATCCTATATAGATGTAGATTGGGTTACGAGTTTTGATGATAAAAAGAGCATTAGTGGACGAGCCTTATTCTTAGGTGAGTGCCTAGTCTCATGGATAAGAAAGAAATAACCATCAGTAGCTTTATCTACTTTTAAGGCTGAGTAAATTGCAACAACTTCATGTTGCACTTAGGTGTTATGGATGAGACAAACCTTAACAGACTACAAAGTAGAGTTTGAGAGTCTTAGTACTATTTTTTATGATAATACCAGTGCCATAAGTGTTTCAAATAATCCTATCATGGATTGAAGGACCAATAACATTCCTATCAAGTATCATTTCTTAAGATAATAGGTAAGTGAAAAAAGTATTAAGCTTGAATTAGTGTCCACCAAGGATCAGATTGCAGATATCTTGACTAATCCTCTTCTAAAGGATACTTTTGAATATATGAGATAGGAATTGGGTGTGATTCCTACTTCTAATCAGTCACTAATAAATTCAAGTGTTTAAGGGGAGATAATAAAGAGGTGATTTAATTCCAAGAGTAGGAAAAGTGCTCAAGTTATGAGGTTAGAGGAGGAATCATATCAGTTTATCAAGAAGAAGATGTCTAAGGTATGCATTAAGATAAGGGGAGTTTGTTAATATGATTTTTTATTCTTATTTATTAAGTTTCTCTATAGGTAGGGTTTTTTCATTAATGTCAAATGGGGAGATTGATCCATATGGGGGAGATGTATCCTAGTAAGAGAAGCTTCTTTGAATGCTTACCATTAATGAGTGGTTTCCATCAATGACAAAGGGGGAGATTGTTGACAATGTGTTATAATGTATGCATGGAGTTTATTTTGATGTCATGAAAGTCTCATTAATGTCATTCTGAGTTGTCTTTGTTTTTCTTGAGGTTGATTTCATGAGCCATATACTTGACAGACCTAGTGTGAAGGTATAAGCTTGGTTGAATGTTAAAATGAGAAATCTAAGGTTGTAAGAAGAAGTTTAGTAGAATTTAATCATGGTGTGATGTTTTATGACATGAGTATGAGGTTTTTAGAGCAGTGTAATAGGTTTCAAGGTGTGCTCAAGTTCTAAGTGTGATTGATAGTCCAAGGTATAATGTGCAAAGAGACCTAGTGTGGCCTAATGAGGGGTCAAGCTCAATTTATAAAGTGATAGAGTTCATGAGAGAATTTTAAAAGGTATGATAGGTTGTGAAAAGTGTGTTGACCAATTATGATGTCATAAACTAAATGAGAAATCATGAAAATTGGGTATTAAGGTCTCTTAAGTGCTAGAATAAGGTGCTGTAGACTCGAAAATATTTTTATCGTGATCATTGGCATGTGAAAAATTTGCATGAGATATTAATAAGTTTATGGAAGTTAAGGAAGTTTCCTATCTCAAATTTCCTAGCATTTGTTTTGGATTTGAGGGCCAATCATTTATAAATGATTGCTAAGAATGGAAACTAGTTTTTAGTGCCTTAAAACCCTAACTATGACTTGATATGGAAGATCTGATTGTAAATGGATCATAATGGTTTGCATGACCTATTTTGGTGATTGTAACATGTAAATAACTATCACAGGTACCTCCAAGTGGAATTGGTCTATCAAAAGAGTGGGTGGAAGCTATAGGAAACTCCATGTTTCTTGGATTTTTGATATAATAGGCTAGGTTGAATAGGTCAAAGCATGAAAATGATTGGAGGATGATTTTTGAGACTTGTATTTTGTGCCCATGTAATTTTGATAAAGTGTTCATGGAAGCTGGCATATTGCTAAAAAGGCCTAGTGAGGAAGATGATGAGAAAAATAGGTTGAAGTCAGAATGAGATTAAGGATGTGTTGATGTAGATTAGGGATGGATCCAATTACATAGGGTTATTATTCAATACATGTAACACATATCCCTATTTTATATAATTTTTGGATATGTGTGTGTATGTCATAAATTTTCTCTCAATCTAACTTGTCTTACACAGTGAGGTCTATGTATAATGAAGACATGAAATTGGTCTGAGAGACCAATATTGCTATTATACCTTATAATATATTTGTTTAAATATGTTATAATTATTATTAAAGATCATATAAACCCATTTTAAGTTCATAAAATTTTTCACATATGTGTTCTAAGTATTTGTTTCCATGACTATGTTTTGGAGAATTCAAGCATTTTTCTATGTGTTAGTAAGACTGATGTTCCTGAGTCATTATGCACATATTTGAATAATATATTGACTATGAAGTTTTTATATAGTTATAATAAGTTAATTTTAATTTATTTTTCTTTATGATAAATTCTTATGAAGATGTGAAAATTCAAAGGTTCTTGTTTGGTTGTTGATGATAGTTTGTAGTTTTGAGTGAGCATATAGAAGTGGTCAGTTTGATGTCTTTTGTCTTATTTTTTGAAATATAATAAACATTTTGATGAACCTGAGATAATGGAGGTTATACAGATATTATTTTTTGATATGTTTATGTGTTAAATTTGAGTGTATACTTTATATATTCAAAGCAGACTTTATGGCAATGAGAAGGGCTAGTTATGAGTAGGCCTAATGGTGTGGTTCAAGGAGTGAAATGAGCTAAATGGTGTTGGGGGACCTAAAGTGATATTAACATTGGTATAACTAAAGTGTCTATGAATTTTTTCATCTATATATGGAGGATAAAATTTTTCTAAGGTGTTTAAGGTGAAACATGTGCTTTGAGAAGGCCTAATTGCATTAGGTCTCTATTAGGCCTAATTATGGTTTTAGTCCTTATGAGTGGTGACCCACATATGTAGTGGTTTTTTATCCTATAAAAATTTTATTTTGATCTATTATAAGGGTAATAAAATTATGGATAGGTTTTTCACTGACCAGGTTTGTGAAATCAAGATTCAAGTATAAAAAGGTCTAATAGGCTTAATTTGGATAGTTAGAAAATTGAGGACATGAACAAATGAAACAGAAGTTTGGAAACTAGGTAGAGGGATTGAAAAAATACTATAGGTGTTTTTAATATTTAATTAATATATAATATTAATTATTAGATGATGATCAAGGTGATATGACCTAAATCTATTAAAAAGAGGTCTAGTTGAGTGAAGAGGCCTAATAGGCTATTTGAGAGAGATATAAGAGTGTGAAGAGAAAAATAAGATGATCATAATTAGATAGGTAATAAATACATGTAAAAAGGTGATCAGAGGTTCTATGTGACTGATTTGGTGCTATTTACCTAAGGGTTTGGTTCCTCCTTATAATTTGGAGCTTTCTAAAGGCCTAGTTGAGTTGGTGTTTGACTAGTGAGGGGTTGGTGATCCTTGTGGGGTTGGTGCCTCAATAAATATTGATTAATTGATTTTAATAATGTATTAAAAGATATGTTCCAATGTTTTTTATCCCCCATGAGGGTTTCCCACATATCTCTTGTGTTCATGTGTTATGTTTCTACTTCATTCTCATATGAATTGTTGATTATACATTGGTATATCTCTATATTAGTTTAAATGATTAATGAATGATAAGTGGAATTGAAAGAAAAGTTTGTGCATTGATTCACCCCTTATTGGATATGATTAAAACATATCTATCTTACTCAAGCCATATCTTTAAAGGAGAGGGGGAATTATCATGCTTAAAAATTATTAGAGCAGGCATTATTAGATCAAATGATAAAATAGGGAAGCATTATCAATGGATGATTGAAACTCAAAAGAGGGGGAACTATAACCTACATAGAAAAATGAGAATGGGTAGTGATCAATCCATATATTGAAAGGAGATAGGGAATTCTTACCTATATAGATAAAAGAGTGACTAATGATGATTGAGAAAATAACTTAAAGGCATATTTAGGCTAAATTCTTAGTCATCTCTCATCATCCATAATGACTCCCTCCTAATGCATCCTTGTCCCTAATCACTCCTTGATTGACCCTCCTCATCCTTAATAACTCCCTTATCAACCCTCATCATTTCTCATCATCCCTTATCACTCCATCATCCTTCATTTACATTCATTTCCCCTCATCATCTCTTATCACTCCCTCATTAGCCCTCACCATTCCTCGTCAGTCCCTCATCATCCATAGTCACTCTATCATGATATTTAATTATCCATCACCATCCATAATCACTCCTTCCTCAACCCTCCTTATCCCTAATCACTCCCTCATTTTCCCTCATCACTCCTTCATCAACCTTCATCAATCCTCCATCATCCCTCATTTTATATAATTACTTTTTCAATGTTCATCATCATCCCTAATCATTCCATATCACTCCCTCATCATCCCTCATCATCCCTAATAAATCACTCATCTTCCCTCCTTGTCACTAATCACTCCCTCATTTTACCTCATCATCCTTAATAACTCCCTCATAAAACTCATTATTTTTCATCATCCCTAATCACTAAATCATCCCTCATTTTCCCTAATTATGCCTAATCACTCCCTTATCAACTCGTGTCATCCCTCATTATCCCTAATAATTCCCTCTTCAGTTTTAATGATCCCTCATCATCCCTAGTCACACGTTTATCACCCACCATTGTCCCTCATCATCCATAATCTCTCCATAATTATCCCTAATTAGTCCCTCATTATCCTTAGTCAATCCATCATCATCTATCATTATACCTCATCATCCCTGATCACTCCATCCTTCCTTATCCATAATAATTACTTCATTTTACCTAATCACTCCCTCATGAAACCTCATCATTTCTCATAATCCCTAGTCACTCCATCATACCTTATCATCCCTAATCATAAATTATAATCCTTTATCACTCTTTCATCATCCCTAATTAGTCCCTCATCATCCTTAATCACTATGTCATCATCCCTTATCATCCTTAATAACTCCCTCTTCATCCTTGTCCTTAATCACTCTCTCATTTTCCCTTATCATCCCTAATCACTCCCTCATCAATATTAATCATTATTAATCACTACTTACTCATACCTAATTTTACCTTATCACTCCCTCATTATCCTTCATTATCCTTAATAATTCCCTCATCATCCCTAGTCACTCTCTCATTATTCCTCATCATCCCTAGTGACTCCCTCTTAATCCCTCCTCATCCCTAATCAATAATTCATTAACCCAAACCATCCTTAATAAGTCCCTCATTATCCCTCATCTTCCCTAATCACTCTAATTTTGTCCTTATTCATCCCTAATCACTCCTTAAAATACTTTATGGTGGATGCATTGGCTTCTTATTTGCTCCCTATTGGATTATATTCCAATTATAAAATTTTCTCACTCATATAAGGTTAAAATATGGTGTTGAATCAATTTTATCATTATGGATTGTAAATCTATATGTTCATGATTCCCACTATCACTAACTAGAATCTATATCATCATCCCAACTCTCTATCAAAATCTCTATCATGATCTTGATCCCCACTATCACTATCACTATCACTATCCTTGGCCAAAATCTTTATCTTGATCGATTAAATTGAGAATTATTCTTAAATTCAAAATTAGTTGGTTGATTTGGGGATTGTTCCACTTGGGATGCCCATCTAGGGTTAAGTTGATGTACATGGTCCATACTAGACATCTAAATGGATTTTATCCTAGTGTGATTGAAACTATCTGACTAAATAATATATCCATGTAGAATTAAGTCTCAAGTCAACTTAAAATTAATGTTATTGTCATAAGAACCAACCATTTTACTATGTATAAATGTTTTTATCTCATTGATTGATTCAATGATCATAGTCTACCACACAACTTTATATATCCAATTATGGTCAAGTACTCTACAATCTTTAGTTAAATACTTGTGGTTTGTGTCCCCACTTTCAAGTTTTCCTACTAGGGACGTATTAATATAATATAAAAAAAGATAAAAGAAAGGGATTTAGTCACCCAATATGAGAGTTGAGCCAATACCAAAGTTGAGAAAATCTTAAATGTAGATATCAATGGAAAATATTAATGAGATGTTAGATTTACCCTATATATATTTGAGTCATTAAAGGATATGTATTACCCCCACACACACACACACACACACACACACACACATTTCCTTTTAGTCTTAGGGGAGTAAGAGTAGCTTGAAGACAAGTATTGAAGATTGAATCTTTTCATGATAGATGGAGAAGATAACTAGACCATGGGATTGGGATAAGACCAATCATACATTATCACTTGACTTGGCACTTGGGTCTAGGATTCAATCCTTGATATATATAGATTTAGGGATTTCAATAAATATAGGTAGATATATATGGTCCAAGATACTAGTAGTCGATTAGGGTATGGGCTTCAATATATATCATTTAATGACCCAAATATATATATATATATATATATAGGTGGGTGAAGCTAACATCCCATTAATAATTTTCATTATTGGATACATTTGGGATTGACTAAACTCTTAGATTGGGTGGCCAAATCCATTTCCTCTAGATTTTTTTAGTAGAAGGATATCTTCCTAGTAAAAGACCTTGAAAGTGGGACAATAAACCAAAAATATTTAATTAAATTTTAGAGAATGCTCAATTAAAATTGACTATATATATATTTTTGTCCTTGCCCATGATAAATGCTTTGATCAAGGACATATCCATGTTGATTAATAGTAAAATAGCTGGGTCATATGACTATAACATCACTTTTTAGTTGTCTTGAGACTTCATTCTACATGGATGTATTCCTCAGTCACATGGTTTAAATCACACGGAGAAACTCCAATGGGGTGTCTAGGATGGGCCATGCAAATTAACTTAACTATAGAGGGGCACCCTAAGTGGACCAAACCTTGGATCACCAAGAAAGTTTTGCATTTAAAAATAATTCCTGATTTGCTTGATCATGATATATATTTTGTCCAATGATTGCAATAGTGATAGTGGGGATCATGATCATAATAAATATTTTGGTAGAGTTGGCATTATGATAGATATGGATCATTAAATACCCCATCTCTTTTCTCTATATAGGTGAAAATTCCATCTCTCTTGATTTTTAATCATCCCTAGATAATGGCCCTTCTCATTTATCCCTTGATTTGATAATGCCCCATCTTCTAAATTTCAAGCATGATAATTCCTTCTCTCCTTTAAAGGTATGGATTAGGTATTCAGTATTAACTATATGGATTAGGTATGATAGATACGGTCAAGATTAGATATGGGTGATCAATATCAAGATATGTCTCATGTATTTAATTGGGTAGGTCATACTCAAGTAGGTAGGCCATACTTAAGTAGGTAAGGTAATAAAAATAGGTACATAGGGTATACTCAATTATAAGAAGGTAGGTAGGGCATAGTAAATATCAAGATATGGCTTTCGTATTTATGTATGTCATACTCAAGTTTAAGATATGGATCACATATTTAATTGGGTAAGGCATACTCAAGTATGTAAAGTAGGTGGGGCATACTAAGGTGGGTAAATTAGGTATGGAATACTCAATAGTATAGATTTATTAAATATATATCATGATTTTAAACTCTGATTCTCATTATATCTATCAAAAACCAAAATTCCCTATATATATAATAATCTAATATATAAAGGCAAGTATGCATGATAAGATAAAAGTTATATACCAAGAAGCAAGCTTCCCTTTCCTTATTAGGTAGGGCATAACTATGCAGGAAGGGAAAGGACAAATATATCTATATAGAAGCTATCTTCCCTTTATATATATATATATATATATTCCTTAAACTAAAAGTAAATCAAAGCTAGATATCAAGAAGGAAAACTTCCCTTGAAATCTACACCTTACTCCCTTTCTACCTATTAGGCCTTATCCTCCACAATGGGAATTCCTTAAGTTTATAAATTTCCAGATTAAAGAGGACCCAAAATAACACCTATGAGTGTTTAGAGACACTTCCTACCTTATAACACATGATGATGCACTTATTCTTAGAACATTTCCTATGTCATCGTCTATACCTACCCTAGATTGGTACAAGTCAATCCCACAACATTCCCTCTTCTCATTTGGGTAACTAGCTCAAATATTCCTAGAATACTTTTCTATCAATATTGAAAAAAAGTCACTATCAATGACCTCTATGCCATCTGGCAGTTTGATGATGAATCTATCACTAAATTTATGGCTAGATGGAGAAGTCTCATCAAATAACTCACCTTCTCTCTTCCATAACTCAAGTTGATCAAATTATTTACAAGAGCATATGCTAAGCACATCTCATTGATATTATGCGTACAATATTTTAAAACCTTTGATGAGGCCTTTTCAATGGCCTAAAAGCTTAAAATTAGATCCCTAAAAGAAGGGAAGGTTAAATTATGGAATAAATACTTTAAATATGATCCCTCTAAAGGGACTAATAACAATAACAATAAAACTGAAGGAGTTTCCAATGTCATAGTTTTAAAATTAGCACCACCACAAACTAGAAACCAATCTAATCCCTGCACCTCATAGGCATTATTTTAGAATCCATTAAAGAATCTATTAACATGCTTTCCCCCATGAAAATATACCCCTTTAAGAGAATCCTATGCATCTATTTTAGATAAACTCTTAAAGGCATCTCTCATCGAGCCTCCTCCAGTAAGACCTCTCGATGATTCTTGTCCTAAACCTAGTTGGTTTAGGGAAAATAAATTTTATAAATTTCACCATGTAATAGGTCATGACATCATTAAATGTCATTATTTCAAGATCCTAATACAAAATATTATATATTAGTGAGAATTACAACTAGATAATCTTAATGCACCTATAAATTACTCTATAGTTATATTCAGGTAGCCATTCCCTAATCATACCTCCACATAAAATTCCATGAAAGCTAATTTGGGATATACCTTAGAACATGAGACTCACATAATTAACATCATCCATGACCAACTTATACCTAAATAAGTTGATAATACCCCTATCCCTCATCTCCTTACATGAGACACTTTTAAACCATCTAAACCAATAAAAAACATGGCAAAAACTTCCTCTAATTTGCCACATCTCATTGTTTGGGATCTACTAGAAGAAGCCATATCTGAAAGCATTCAAGAACTAAAAGAGGAAAATAATGTTAGAGAAAATGTCTACTTAAACATTCTATACTGTACCATTCCTCACATCATTTCAATACATGCATCTAGTATACCCATTCCCACTAGCCTATTACTTCACGAGTAATTTGTTATGTTACCTCAAACTATATTTAGATCATTTCCCCCCATTGCTTGGGAGATGATAAATTATAGAGAAATCAATGGGAAATCCATATATGTTAGAAATAAAATTCTCAAATCCCCAAGGGGAAAATATCTACAACATCCTCCTATTAGGATTAAACTCCCTAAAGAGGACATCCCCACTACGCTTGAGTAGATTCAAAAGGGGAAAGCACCAATACCTGTTATTCAAAAAAGATTGTTTATATTAGGACTCCATCATTTAGCCAAACTTAAAACTACCATTATAGCATCCACCACTAAATCATAGGTACCATCATAATGGGATATTCCCACTATGTTCATGCCAATCCATAACCCATTAAATCCTTATTATATACAAGGTTTTGATATAAAAACTTATCCTCGATAGCAATTACCTGCAATAGGGACCATTTAGATAGCTAGTTCAAAAGTTTAGGGTTTGAATTCACTACCAATGCCTCAAACAATTGAAAAACCTAGTCAAGATCCATTAAAGGGATCTTATTCTAAGATCCTCAATCAGCTTATCTAGACTTTCCTTATCACACTACCACTCATAAATATTATCAATCCTCATATTCATAAACCATCATGGTATAGAGAAAATAGGACATGTGTATGCCATTAAATAGTGGGTCATGAAACATTGTAACACATTAAAGTTCATATTTCAAAAAATATTGGAAGAAGAATATCTCTTAACAAAACAATCAGATCATGACCACCCCCATAGTCAGACTATGAGGGTACATCCATTTCAATAAATAACACATTACCACCAATAATATCAGAATGAGTTGTAAAAGAGGATAAAACATCTAATAAATCCCAATATCAATCTCTCCCTCTAAATGTTGATTATTCTAAAAATGTAGTAGATCCCCCTCTATTTTAGATAGATGTAGTTCATATAGCTACATGATCCCAAGACTAGGGTTATAAGCTCCACAATCATAAAAAATCCAAAGTGACTATTACTAAAGCACCAACTCCTATAACAAATAGTCCAATAATTCCTACTCCTAAACCTAAAATTTCTATTTTATGAAAAACACAAAACAATAATGCTTCTAAACTCATAAAAATATTTATTTTAAAATATTTAGACTAGCTTCCAATCAATATGTCCCTCTATGAACTTGTCTAAAATTATCTACAACACTGCGAGGCCATGATAGAAGCCTTACGGGCTACTAAGATATAAGCTTATGATACCTAACCATTGTTGGCTTTTATTTCATCACTCTAGAAACCCTTATCCATAACATTTCATGATTTAGAAATACCACCTTTATAACCTGATAACCAAGATCTCACACTATTTATCAGTATCCAAATTGATCAAACTTGAATTAAAAGAGTCATGATTAATAATATCAGTCATATAAACATCATTTCCTCTCACGCATTTAAAAAATTGCTAATATATGGGATAGTTATTTCCCAATCCCCTACCATTCTATGAGATTTAAATGATACCATTTCCCCTACATTAAGAATGGTAGTCCTTCAAATTTAGGTAGGAGTGTATGTTCTCCCTAAATTATTATGTAATTGAAGGGGAGTTTCAATTTAACATTCTTCTAGGGCATCCCTAGATACGTACTATGCACCACATTCCCTCTATTTTACATTGATATATGAAGTTTAAAAACAAAAGTAAAATACATAATAACCCAACTGATCCTCATCCCTTCAAAACTTGCAACCTCCCCTTTCGACCCAATGAGGTCCTAATTTTCTTAAAAAATTACTACCTTGTCATCATCCAACAAAGCATCATGAATTGGTAAGATGTTTATTGATTCTACATTTCAACAACATTCAATTAGAGAGTACTAGTTACTAACACACAATACTCTCCCTACTCCACAAGAATAGGGATGTATAGAAAAAAATAGGATTATTATCTAAATTTGGGGGAAATTATTCCCTTTGGTCCACCTTTCCTTTGCACCCATCTGATCTATGGGGAAATTGACTAGACTTCTTCAAGACTTTCAAACCAAATCCATGTTAAACCGTTTACATCAAAAAAATTCATTCCTCAATAAACCCCACTTCACAGAAACATACCTATAATGGTGTTCCTAGAATGATTTTGGAATAGGACATTATGAATGAGGCCCATAAAAGATTATGTTGGGTGATTTTAGAAAACCCCATTAAAAATGTGACCTTAATTTCATCAAAAATACTAATTCCACCCTGGAGATTACTCTCCTTCCAATCATTGAAGAGGATACCCCATCTTCACCATCTAATACCCCTTCTTTGATTAATTATGTTTTATCCATTCCTTCAACAAAAAAAGTTAAAACTATTACTATTGAACCTCTCATCTATCGTCACAATGGAAAGGTCTAAATCATTCTTTTATCCTACCCTAATATGATAGGGTAGGATCTCCCACCATCCCTATTCTTCAGTACCAATATGATGAGTCCATCTTAACTTATTTAGGCATGGATAGCTCCCATTTACATAAATACCTTTCATCTAAAACCTCTAGTCTGTTAAATGATTCTAGCATTAACATTAAAATAGGATCCCATGAGACTCCATGCATAGTTAAGGTTAGTAAATCTTTAGACCCCTAAGAATATCAGGATTTTACTATGTTTGTAATAGAGCATATTAAAGTATTTGTTTGGTCCTATAGTGATATGCCTAGTATTGATCTTGCAATCATCATCCATAACATCCTCACATTCCCTGATGCTAAGCCTATCAAGACAAAGCTTCGTAAAATGCATCCTTGTGTTTTACTCTTGGTCAAAGAAGATTTTCAATTCCTTTTATCCATTAATTTTATCCAACCCATCAATTACACTTAATGTTTATCTAACATCATCCTTATAACAAAGCCTATGGGGGGACTTCACCTTTATACTAACTTTCAATATCTTAATCTTTCATGTCCAAAGGATGATTTCCCTCTCCCTTATATTGACTAGTTAGTATACTTAACCACTAAACACAAAATGTTATTGCTAATGGATGGTTTTTTAGATATAATAAGAAACTTATCACACTAAAGGACCAATGTAAGACTTCATTTATTACTCCTTGGGTGACTTTCTATTGTCTTATGCCTTTTGGCTTGAATAATGTTGGATCTACCTATCAAAGAGCCATGACCTAAATCTTCCATGATATTATCCATAAAATTGTGGATGATCTCCTCAATAAATTAAAGCTACAAAAATACCACCTTTCTATCCAAAAGGTTATCTTCGCTCGCTTAATCCAATTTTGCATCCATATGAATTCTAAGAAATACATTTTTGGAGTATTAACGGGTAAACTCCTAGGATTTATTGTCTCCATCTAGAAAATATAAGTCGACCCTACCAAAATAAAATCCATTTTAAAAATACCACCCCCATCCAATCTTAAGAAGCTATGTAGTTTACAAGGTAAATTACAATCTATCCATTATTTTATTTGATAGTTATCATATTGTTGTCAACCATTCCATCATTTTCTAAGGAATGATATCCACTTTAAGTGGGATTATATTTGTTAGGAGGATTTCAAATATCTTAAGATCTACCTTATCTCACCACCAATTCTTACCCTTTCAAAATAAGGACAACCATTCTTGTATATTTCTAATACTGACCATGCCCTTGAAGCCATGCTTGCCCATCATGATGAGCAACACAAAGAGTAAGCCATTTAGAATATCAGTCACACACTTGTTGAATATAAGACGTGTTATTCTCATACTAAAAATTTATGCCTATATCTAGTCTTTATTGCTACTAATTTATGAAATCATCTACTCAATCACAAAACCTATGTCATCACGAACATTGATTCCCTAAAATTTATTGGCTTATGCTTTTGGAAGCATTTAATCTAGAGTTTATCATAAAAAAATTACTTAAAGGTCAAATTATTGTTGATCAGCTTATTGAGGTAACTCTTTTTGATAATCAACTAGTTAATTATGAATTCCTCAATGAATCTATAGCCTCTACATCTCAAACAAATCCTCAATATCAAATGACTCTTTTTTTTATGTATCTAAATGAAAATGTGGTGGTGGAGATGGAATTATCCTAATCCCTCCTAGGGGGACACCTATACCTCTATCTTTTAAGTTTTATTTTAACTTCACTATTAACATGGTAAAATATGAGGCTTTAATCATAGGCCTCCAAACCACCTTAGATTTAGGTGTTAAAACACTCAATATCTAAGGGTATTCCCATCTTTTGGTTAATAAAATTAAGGGCATCTATTAGTGCAAGAATGATACTCTTCAAAAGTATAAGATATTAGCTAATTAGTTTATATCTACCTTTGAGCATTGTGTTATTCAATCCACTCCTTGATCAACTAATAATTTTATAGATATTATGGCTTACTTGGTCTCTTGTATCCCATCTTCATCTCAAGAATCTACATTTTTTATCCTTGTTCATAAGATTAATCAACATTCCTTTACTAAAAATGTCCTTCCTTTCATATATTACATGGAGGAGAATCCATCATATCTTTGGTATGCATATATATTTAATTTCCTATCCAGGGGGATTACTCATCTAGATCTATCTAGAAATGGCAAGTGATATTTCCATCATCATGTCACCCATTTTTTCATATTAGGGGGTGTTCCTTATAAGTTTGGTTTCAATGGAATCTTTCTTCATTATCTCCAAAATAATGAATCTACCCTTGCTATCTAAGAAATTCATGATGGGTCATGTGGAGGACATTTTAGTGGTTGTAATATTGCTAAGAGAATATTATAGTTGGGTTATTATTGGCCCACCTTAAATCAAGAATTTTGAGAGTATGTTAAGAAATACATCAAGTGTTAGCAACATACCAACCTATCTCATGTCCCTAGTCAATTATTATAGGTAGCTCAGGACTTTTGGCCCTCCTCCTAATGGAGTCTCAATCTTATAGGTCAAATCAACCCTAAATCTTCCTAGCATCATAGATTTATAATTACTACCACTAAGTATTTTACTAAATGGGTGGAGGCTATCCACCTTATCTCAATCAAAGTAGATAAAATCATTGAATTCATTACTCAACATATCATTTTTTCCTTTAGCATCCCTCATAAGACCATCATAGATAATGGAAAATATTGTAAAAACAAAAAGGTTTAAGAACTCTATGATTCTCCTAGCATTAAGCTCATATTTTCCTCACAACCTTACTATCCTTAAGCTAATGGATAGGCTGAGGCATCTACTAAGACTTTATTCAAAATATTAGCCAAAGTTGTTAATGAACATGCATAAATTAAAATCTTCATGTTCCTTTTACCTTATGGGATTATCAAACTAGTATTCAAACCCCTACAAGTGCTACTCATTTCTCCCTAGTTTATGGTACTAAAGTTTCACTTCCTTTGGAAGTTCAGATTCATTCCCTTTACATCTCCCTAAAAGATATCAATTTTTAGGATGACTTCCATCAAGAACATTTAGCCCAACTTCAACTCTTAAACAAGTGGTGTTCTACTACCCTTGACCATTTACATGTATATCAAGAACAAATCAAGTGTACCTATAATAAACATCTAAAAGAACATGAATTTAATATTGGCAACCTTGTCTTGAAATAAAATCAACATGTAATAAATATGGAAAAAATCAAAAGGATAAAATTTCCTCTGAATTGGATCAGACCATATATCATTACCCATAAGTATGGATCTGAGGTATATCACTCAACCTCTCTTGGTGGAAAATAAGAACTAGAACCTCTTAATACATTGCATCTACATCCTTTCTATTTTTGACAGATCGTAATCACCTTGGTCTCCCTAGTTTAGTTTCTAGGTTTCATATCCTTATTATTCTTATACCTAATAATGATATATAGGTACATGTGGTTATCCAGTAGCATTGCCCATTTCTAACCTTGAATATGAATACCTCATCTCTATTCACAACATCCTATAATTGGATAAGCTTCACCTATAATGGGATGGAGCTCTAAATCATTATTCCCTAAAATCCCTCCTTATCACTAATTCATCTTCAGAATAAGTGTTTTATCTTGTGTATCAAATCTAAATTATCCTAAGATACCTAAGGCCAATCCATAATAAATATTAAGATCAAAAAGTGAAAGTAAAGCATCTATAGAAGATAAAGCAAAATAAATAGACTATTCCCTTGAAGGACAACTACGTAAATCCACAAAATCTATAAAAATTTACAAAATATCAAAGACACAAACTGCTCCCTTAAAGGATAGATTCTTTAAAAATAATATTTCAAAATATAGACCAGTCCCTCGTAGGATGGATATCATGCATAAAATATACCTAAAAATCCTCCCACATTGATCAACTTTATTTACTCTATTAGACTTCCCACATTAATCAGTCTATGTAGATTGGCACAAAAGGATTTTAGGTTTGACCCTTAGTTTTAGGTATGCAAGATGGAAACATCTTTTTAGAATCTATTTTCTATCAAATCCTAAGATCAAATCAATAATATCCTAAACTTAGTTGACCTAATGCTAGGATTTTTATTATCAGTTGGTTAAGGATGCACACGCATCCCTTTCAATCAAATTTTTTGGGTCATGGTATGAGCCAATAATGAGAAATAGGTCCTTTGTAAATTAAATTAACTATAACAAAAATCCTAATTCACAAATCCATCAACATGAATTAGTTCCATTCATTATAATCATAATCCATAAATATTAATCTTAATCAATAATGTAATCCCAAGTCCATAATCATAATCCAAATCATAATTAAGACATCATAATGTTTTAAATCCATAATCATGCCACATAAAATCTATAACCCACAATCAAATATACATCCATTTTTTTTAAATCAACTTATTTAATCCATAGTCACATAATCAAGGTCACATTGATATTAATTTAATCATAAACATTTTAAGCATTAATCCATATATCAAAATTACATCCTTCATAATATAATCCTAATTCATAAATCATAAAATCCATGATCAAGTAATATATAATCTTATGATGTAATTCAAATCCATAATGTTCATACTCCATAAACATTTTAAACTATAAATTCATCACATGTAAAATACCATAATATAATCACATCGCATATAAATCCATAATCCCTAATCCATAAACAATCCATAACTCTAAAAACTATAATCCATCACATCATCTATACCCATAATCATATAATCCATACAATCGAAACATCTATAATGCATAAACATAATCCATGAACATCCATAAGCATAATAATCCATAAATCCATAAAAACATAATCCATAATCATAAAACACGCACACACACACACACACACACACACACACACACACACACACACACACACACACATACATACATATACATGTACATGTACATATACATATACATATATACATGTATATATATATACATATATATGTATATATATGTGTGTGTATATATATATGTGTGTGTATATATATATATACATATATGTATATATACATATATATATACATGTATATATGTATATATACATGTATATATATATATATGTATATATATATACATATATGTATATATATATATGTATATATATATACATATATATATATACATATATGTATATATATACATATATGTATATATATATATATACATGTATATATACATATATGTATATATATATATATATATATATATATATATAATGATTAAAGTACATTAATATCTCTATATACGTGTTTATGGCTCTCTCACTAGTATAATGCATATAAATATATGTGAGTTACTAAGTAAACTATAAACTTCTTAGGTGAATGCTTGAAAGATATCCACCCCCATCTTCAAATCCATAAATCCATAAAAACATAATCCATAATCATAAAACATTATATATATATATATATATATATATAATGATTAAAGTACATTAATATCTCTATATACGTGTTTATGGCTCTCTCACTAATATAATGCATATAAATATATGTGAGTTACTAAGTAAACTATAAACTTCTTAGGTGAATGCTTGAAAGATATCCACCCCCATATTCAAATCCATAAATCCATAAAAACATAATCCATAATCATAAAACACACACACACACACACACACACACACACACACACACACACATATATATATATATGTATATATATATATATATGTATATATATATATAATGATTAAAGTACATTAATATCTCTATATATGTGTTTATGGCTCTCTCACCAGTATAATGCATATAAATATATATGTGAGTTACTAAGTAAATTATAAACTTCTTAGGTGAATGCTTGAAAGATATCCACCCCCATCTTCATCTTTGTCCTTGTCCCTATCTCCCCTCCAAGAGACACTCTCGATGCTCACAGATCTTATGTGCATGCATCAGAGGACCTACCCTCTATGGCTATGTGGGTTATATAGCATGAAGTCTCTGGTAGCTAATCCAAAATGATCTACTTATAATATATCATCTCCACCACTAACTCCCTATACCACTTAATGCTCACAATCCCTACTAGTATAGTGCTTGGCCCCAATACCTCTCCAATAATCTATACTAAGGACTCTCTCTCCCCATCCTTCTTCCTTAGAGTATCTCTCTCAACCTTTTACTAATCATACTCCTCTACCACCATGTCATAACTCAGCTACAATGAGTCAAAATCCATTGGTAGCATATCTAATCAAGTCTGCATTATATTCCATTCTATCCATACTATAGTCACTGCCCCTTGTGCTACAGCTAGCTACCCCTATAAGGTGATACACTAAGCCCTAAATATATCCCTCTCCATAATGATCTCAGCCAAATCTATATCTTCATCCTCTATTTCCTCATTTTCCCCATCCTCTCCTCCAATAACCTCATCTCCCATCTCATTTTCATTTTCCTCCTCTGCCTCCCTAATCTCTTTGTCCCCTCCCCATAGCATAGATATACCACCCTATCTTGCCTCATGGCCCATTTCTCATCCCACCATGTTTTATATGTGAGAGTACACCCCACATCCTTCACATCATCACCTATTGGAACTTACTCTTCCTTTACTAGAACATCTCCAATGACTGCTCCTGGTAGCTCCTGCTCTATCTCATCCTATCTCTATACATGTAGGGCCAATGGAATATCATATACCAGCCTAATTTACCACTACAATCAACCAAAATAAAGGTACTCTAGGTGATCCATCCTCCTCCCCATCACCTAACACTCCCACGATATCCCTATCATCTCTACCTCTACCTCAGGCCACGTTGAAAATATCGAATAAGGTCACCATTTAATGTCTATATCTGTCAATCCCTCTAAAATCCTTCTATAATAATCTAGGTCCTTGAAAATTCCATATATGAATCCTCATTATAGGTTGGCCTTCCACTGAAGGAAGGTCATGTTATAGTCTATATCATACCACTATATCCATGGGGTAATAATGGGTCACACTATCCTAATATTCTCATAGGCCCAACACTGTAGAATAATAATAACATCTAGTTCATAGTACCTCTGGGTCCTCCAACCCTAGAGTTCCCTATAAATATGTGCCAATAAAGTTGATGCCAATGTAAAAATGGTGTGGTGTTCTAGTATTTATGCCACCACACCAATCAAGCTCCATGGAAATCTACCTCCCCTTGAGTTTGGGAGTGCATAGCAAGATATCACCAACATCATCATCTTGAACATGCCTCTCCCTATTGTGTCAGCTCTGTAATAAGGCTCAAAAGTGATACCACTAGTAACAAAACTAATATCCTCTACATCATTACTATATAGGCATGTCAAAGCTACTCCTTAGCCCTACTTATCCATTGGTACTATGGGTGATCATTTCATTATAAGGCATAAAATTTGGTAGATATCCTCCTTTGTAATGGTCATCTTCTCGGTAGGTAGCTACAAGGTCCCAGTCATGACATCTCATTACCCCACCATCATCACTAGTAATCCTATGTCTTGATGGATGCCTCTATAATGACATACCCCTTCTAAGATTATGGCCTCTATATGGGCCCATTTGTCACCACTGATTTGAACTTATAGTTTCTATAGTAAGGGTGACACTCAATCTTACATATGTAATAAACCCTGTGCATGTTACCAGTATCCACTATAAGCTTAAAATCTCTTAAAAAACCTAACTTATCCTAAACCTAAACTCTATTATAATCCCTTCACCTTTTTATGTGAATTGGTATCAATCCCTTATGGATTACCACCATTCCATCTAGATTGGTGTCATTTGGGTGAAACACCATTGATTCCTCGTGAATCATCATTGATTCAATAGAGAATCGATGCCAATTATCCAACACCATCCTCTCATAATCCTAACCTAATCCTATCTCCCAAAAACCTAAAAATCCTAAAAAATTCAAAAACATTACTAAAATTATTGACTTATGTTATCCTAAAAACATTGTCATCACCTCAATCCACTACTACTAGCCTCCATCACATTTCATAGCATTTTCATAATTTGAGCTCTCAAGAATCATTTGGTTATCACAAATAGTAAATTAACCCTTTTCCATACTATAACTTCTTATATACCTAAATTCATATTGATGTCAATCTATTTTAGATTAACATCATTTGGCTAGATCGTCATCGATTTATTTTAGATCAACACTGATTAGCCCCTTTTTTTACACTAGTAATTTTATGTACCTCTATCCTTTCTACTTATATTTATCCTAGTTATTTACCACATCTACCCTATTATTCAACCTATACCATTTTAGGTTATGGATTTTGACCCCCTAATGGTCCCATAACTTGTATAAGGCATGTACTCTTTTGGGTATCTCCCCTCAGTGTGTCTCGAGAGCACATTCTCTCTCAAGAATAGGTGTCTATAGGTAGTATGCACAATTTATAGTATATTTAATGCTTCATTCAACCAAATCCTATCACTTATTCTCCTATTTATCCTTCATTTAATCCCACCTATTTGTAGTTGTGGCATTTTATTATTGAATTTGCCTTCAGGCATCTTTGCCTGTATTATCCTACATATTATTAATGCAAAACATACACTTAATATTATGCATCCACATTTATTATAGATAATATGTTATTTATCCATTCCATCCATTATTCCATTTTTCAAATCCATCACCCACTTCTTAGCCTCTATCAACTCCCAGTTTGAGGGGGGATACCTCCTCACATAAACCTGAGGCAGTGGACCTCTCATAGTTTTTATCTCATGACATGTATTCCATACTACTCCATAAAAAAAGGGGGAAATATAGGCACTATAATTTCATACCCATTAGATGATTAATTATTTTTCATAGGTCCATATGTTTATTTAATCTCCTAAATAATCCATATCCTAAGGTTTAGTATATCTACCATTTACTAGCTTGGTGAGTAGCCTTTACTATTACCTTTCTACCCCGCTTAACCTCCTGAGTCCATTTATAACCTAGGAATATACCCCATAACCACTTTAAACCCATATGGAATTTTTACCAACAACTCCACCCGTATCTAATCCATTCTTACCCATAGTTGAAACAAAGGCACCAAATTGGGTGAATCAACACCAATTCTTTAGACCGGTGTTGATCCATAAATACCCAACCAACCTTTTCATTTTGGACCTAAAAACTTAGAGACTCAAATTATTTGTAGGATTATTAGATATTTGGTGATGTTATTAAAAACACTTTGTTTTAATTTTTATACTTTCAATCCACATCCTTTGTCAAGCTCGAGAAACTACCTCCATTTATGGAAGAATTTGATTCTACTCACAAGCTGATTGAGGGTAAGTTATTATGTTTCATTTTATATTTTTTGTCAATTATTCTTCTATTATGTATTTATTTAATCATTAAAATATCATTTACATCCCTCTGTATCTATTTATCAACCTCTATTAGCCAATCTATCTCATCTATCCTTTATTTTTTTTAAACTTAGTCATAGAGAGAATCAACACTGATTCATTCTAAGTTAGCATCAACTCTACATATCTACATTGATCCTATCAAGATCAACACCAATCCACTATGTTTAATTCATAAAACCTGAGAACTTAATCCTAGCCCATGTTTATAATCTTTTACTAATTTATTATCATTTAAACACGGCCTTTGTTTGTAGATGGCTCTACCTCACTTAGTACATGATGTAACTAGTATCATTGATCTCCCCATAGTTTCTAAACCCTTGTTTTTGAATTAGAGTGACATAACCTTTGAGATAGCCCTATATGTAATAATTTATTCTCCCTCTTGCAAAGCCACTAAAGACCAATTAGTTGTTATACAAGATGTTTTAGATTTTACTTCAGCTTACCAAGAGGAATATTTCATTTACATTGATAGCTTATTCAAGGACTGAATCTTAATTAACATTGATATCACATCTTTTATATATTTTTAATTTCATATGTTTTTTATCCACTTAATTTCATAAATAGTAGACTAACATCATTTTAAGGAAGTGTACCACTTCTTAAAACTGATCTTGAATTAGTAGTCCACTCATTTCTTTTATTAATCTATTTTTATCAAAGTGTTTACATGTGTGCAAGTTATCCTTCCCAGCCAAAAAGGAGCTCTCACTATTTCTAGATTCCAAGTGGTGCACACTATCTTCTAATCAACATGTATTCTCCATAAACCCTATTTTTATTTGATTTTTTTAGTAAGTGATATTTAAATTTAAAGAAAATAAAAAACTACTTAAATAGAAGGACTAATGAGGGATGATGAAGGCCAATGAGGGAGTGATAAGGAATGATGAGGGATAATTAGGTGTGATGAAGGAGTGATTAGGGATGATGCAAAATGATTAGGGTTGATGGAGTGATTAGGGAAAATGAGGGCTAATGAGGGAATGATTATGGGAAAGGAGGGATGAGGAGGGAGTGATTAGGGATGATAAGGAATTTAACCTAAATATACCTTCAATTTCTTACTCAAACATCCTTAGTCACTCTTTTATATATATATATATATATATATAGGTGAGAATGGCCCATTTCTTTTTAATATATGGTTTGATCAATGCCCCTTCTACTTCTCTCTATAGGTGATAATGTCACCTCTTCTAATTTTCAAGCATCCCTTGATAATTCCCCCTCTCCTTTATCCTTTGATCTGATAATGCCCCCTCCATTTATTTTCAAACATGATGATGCCCCCTCATTTCAATATATGACTCAATTAAGATAGATATGGTCAATATTAAATATGGGTATACACTACAACAACTACTAAATTTGACTAGTTTGCTACTGAAATTGATCATCTTACTCCTCATGTGTGTAATATTTTTCCCTATTAGGATTATTCCTGCATTATGGCCCAATCCCAATCATGAGATTTGGACTAATGCATTACCGAAATACCTTAACTAAAATACATGCCTTCAATCAAGATGTTCATATATTTAATATATTTTCTAATTCTTAACCTAAAATTAAAGGTTATGTCCCTCCTACCACCCATACTTGATCAACACCCCATGGGTTTTTTAAGAAATTATTAATCTTTTCATATCTGATGACATCGACTAGATTGATACCATTCAACCAATTCTATCTAGTAATAACTATATCAAATATATCAATAATGTTCAATCTATTTATCATATATCATATTGTATCACCTAAAATGATATAGTTCAATATAAAGCTTTAGATTCTAATGACCATGTATCACTCATGGCTGATATAGTTATCTAATATTCACCACTTATAGTAGACTACATCAGCTAACTCAATACAATAAAATTTATTTCTACTCTTGATAACTATACTGACACACCTCAATCAAACCCCACTAATTCAAGTAAACCACCAATATCTGATCAACCCTAGTATGCCTTAATCAATTAAATACATGAGTCATTTCTTGATCTTGAATACCCATATCTAATCATAACTGTATCTGTCTTACCTAATCCATATCTTGAATACCTGATATCTGATTGAATACTTGTGCCATAACTTGAAAGGAGAAGGGGCATTATCATGCTTGAAAATTAGTAGAGGGAGAATTTTCAATTCAAGGGATAAAGGAGAGGGAGAATTATTAAGGGATACTTAAAAATTAAGAGGCACGTTTATCTTATTTTGTTGTGCACATTTATGTTATGATTGTTGACCTATGTAATGATTTCTTAGAATTATCTTAGATTTCATGAAATCAAGATTTAGAAATAAATAAATCATATTAATCTCCATAAATGACTAAAATTAAGTCAATGGGATTGAAGGATAATAAGGCATATCAACCCAAAACATAATCTTAGCTTCATCACTGTTGTAGATATCGCATGTATATTTACTTAGGAATTCATTTACTAACATAATTAACATAGGCATATCTACCAAGCACATAATGGCTTCCTAAAATATAATCAAGTATATAATCCTTTTAGATCTTATTACTTGATATAAAAATGGAATACTTAAGTTATTTCTTTCTTTCACAATATGAGATTAAGCACTAGAAAAAAATCAATTCATTACATCATTTAATATAATTGTTATTTACTAATTTTAATGACTAACTTTAGACATAAGAATCCAAATATGAGAAAAATAAATCTAATTATGATGGAAAAATAAGGTAAGGCCCATAAATTCATTCCCAAGACATATCTACTCATGTTACAAGTGTAATAATGAGTTTTCATAACTTCCCTATTATAATAAGTACTCATATTAGCATAACACAAGTCTAAAAAAACACAAAAATATGACAGGTCTCATTTTAGCATATTGAAAAACTAAGAATAACTTTCTCATGTTAAACATTTCATACTACTTTAACTATATTAAAAAGAGTAAACGAATCTAAATCATGACAGAAGTGTCTTTTATACTAAAGAGGAATTTAAAGAGGTTGTTTCCAGGTGATAAGATTGAAGGTAAAAGTGAATAACCTAGAAAAAGAGAATGAAATTATTAAAAGAAAATTAGGCATTTTAGTATATTTAAACAAGTGTCAATGCATAATTATATTAATAGTATGGATGGTGACAAAATGACTAGGTATAATGAGGAATGATGAGGGAGTGATTAGGGATTATAAGGTACAACGAGGGAGTGATTAAGGATGATGATGAATGATGAGAGAGTGATTAGGGATGATTAGGAATGATTAGGGTCAATGAGGGTATGATTAAGGATATTTAAGGCCAATGAGGGAGTGATTAGGGATGATTAAGGATGATGAGGGACATTGAGGGAGTGACTAGGGATGATTAGGGTTGATGAGGGTTGATGATGGAATGATTAGGGATGATGAGGGATGATGAAGAAGTGATTAGGGATAATAAGGGATGATGAGGGATGATGAGGGAGTGACTAGGGATGGTAAAGAATGAGGAGTGCTAATAAGATATTGATTAGGGATGATAAGGGACAATGAAGGAAGATGAGGGAATGACTAGGGATTTTAAGATGATTCAAGGTCTAATGAATGAGTGATTAAGGATGATGAGGGATGATGAGGGAGTGATTAGGGATGATAAGGGTAAATGAGGGATGTTAAGGGAGTGATTAGGGATAACTATGGATGATGAGGGTTAATGAAAGTGTAATTAGGGATATTGAGGGCCATTGAGTCAGTGATTAGGTATGATGAAGGAAGTTGAAAGATTTATTAGGGATGATGAGGGAGTGACTAGGGATAATGAGGGATTATGAGGGTTGATTAGGGAGTGGTTAGGGATGATGAGAGATAATGAGAGAAGAATATGGAGTGATTAGGGATGATTATGGATGATGAGGGTCAATAAGGGTATGATTATAGATAAAGAAGGTCATTAGAGGAGTGAGTATGGATGATTAGGGATGATGGGGGATGATGAGGGAGTGATTAGGGATGATTAGGGAGGATCTAAGTCTAGTAAAGGATGATGAGATATGAAAAGGGTGTGTTTAGGGATGGTGAAGGATGATGAGGATCGATGAAAGAGTGATCAAGAATGATGAAGGGAAATCAGAGATGATGATTGAGTGATCAAGAATGATAAGGTTCAATGAGGGTGTGATTATAGACAATTAAGTTCATTGAGGGAGTGATTATGGATGATTAGGTACAATAAGGGATGATGAATAAGTGATTAGAGATGATGAGGGGGAGACTAGGGATGATTAGGGAGTGATTAGAGATAATGAGGGGTAATGAGGTATGATGAGGGATGATTAGGGATGATTAGGGATGATGAAGGTTAATAAAGGTGTTATTAGAGATAGTAAGGACCATTGAGTGAGTGATTAGGGAAAATGAGGAAAGATGAGAGAGTGATTATGGATGATGAGGGAGTGACTAAGGGTGATTGACAAGTGATGAAGGATAATGAGGAATGATGAGGGTCGGTGAAGGAGTGATTAGGAGTGATTAAGGGTAATGAAGGATGATGGTGGAGTCATTATGGATGATGAGGGTCAATAATGATATGATTAAGGATAATGAGGGCCATTGAGGTAGTGATTATGGTGATGAAGGATGATTAGGGAGGGACTAAGGATAATAAATGATCATGAGGTCTAATGAGGGAGTGATTATGGATGGTGAATAATGATGAGGGTAAATGAGGGAGTGATTAGGGATGATGAGGGGAAATGAGGGATGATTATGGAGTAATTAGGGAATATAAGGGTCAATGAGGGTATGATTTAGGACAATGAGGTCCATTAAGGGAGTGATTAGGGATGATCAAGGACTATAAGGGATGATAAGGGAGTGATTAAGGATGATGAAGGAGTGACTAGGGATGATTATAGAGTGATTAGGTATGATGAGGAAGTGATTAGGGATGATGAGGGATAATCAAGGATGAATATGGAGTGATTAAATATGATTAAATATGATAATGGTCAATGAAGGTGTGATTTGGGATAATGAGGGACATTGAGGGAGTGATTATAGATGATTAAAGATGATGAGGGAGTGATTAGGGATGATAAGAGGTAGTGAGTGATGATGAGTGAGTGATTAGGAATGATAAGGGTCAATGAGGGTATGATTAAGAATAATTAGTGCAATTGAGGGAGTGATTAGGGATGATTGGGGATAATGAGGGATGATTAGGGAGTGATTAAGTATGAGATGGAGTGTCTAGGGATGATTAGGGATGATGAGGTCAATGAGAGAGTGATTATGGATAATAAAGGATGATGGGAGAAGATGTGTGATTGATTATAGATGATGCAGATAATGAGGGTTGTTGAAAGGGGGATGAAGATTATGGAAAATAATGAGGGGGTGATTGCAATGACAAATTATTATTCATGTAATTCCCCCCCCTCTCCATATGGTTTGGGGAGAGGGATATAGTAATATAAATCATTTTGATATGAATTTGAAATAACTCCCCTACACCCTAAATAGTAGTGGTAGTGTCTTATGTGAGTTTAGAATGCTAGAAGATGACTATATTCTATGCGAGTTTGGTTTAAAGTGGTCAAGTCATGCATGTGTGAGATGAGAATTTAAGTATGATGGATTGGCCCATATATCTAACATTTATTTTAGAGTGAATGATATCTTTTTAGGATGACTCTTGAATGGTGTTTAGATTCCTTCTATTTTAGATTAGTGACATTCATGTTTGATATGCATGACTATATGATGACTATAGGTAAATGTCATATATGAGTGATTGCATACCTACATGTAGTAATAGGTATATGGTAGATATCATGTATAAGTGACCATACCATGAAAACAAGTATGTTATAGGCAATATGTTATAATCCAATCATTTATGCATATTAATAGACCCATTGATAAAAAAATCCCATAAATTATTTAGGAATTTGGACCAAACTCACCTTCAAGCCTTTTTTATTAATTGTCCCTAGTCATTCTTTTCTCTATATTGGTGATAATTCCCCTTATTATTTGAATATATGGCTCTGTCAATGCCCCCTTCTTTTATTTATATAGGTGACATTGCCACCTCTCATGATTTTTAATCATCCATTGATAATGCCCCCTCTCCTCTATCCCTTAATCTGATAATGCCCCCTCTCCTTTCAAGATACGGCTTAGGTATTCAATATGATATCGAGTATTCAAGATATGGATTGAGTAATATAGATATGGTTAGGATTAGATATGAGTATTAAAAATTGATATATGGGTTGGGTATTCAATCAAGTAGATAATATTCAATTAGGTATGGCATACTCAAGTAGGTAGGGATAGAAGGATAAGTAGGTAGGTCATAATAAAGTAGGTTTAAAGTAGGTAAGGCATAGTCACTATCAAGATATGGATTAGGTATTTAGGTAGGTCATATTCAAGATCAAGACATGGCTTTGCTATTCTCTCGAGTAGGGCATACTCAAGTAGGTAAAGTAGGTACGACATACTCAATGGTATAGATTTATTACATATGTACCATGATTCAAAATTTGTTTCTCATTTTATCTATCAATAAGAAAGCTTCCCTTGCTAGCTACATAAGCTAAGTAGGTATGGAATAGCTAAGTAGGTAGGGTAAGAATAAATGCAAGCTATTTATTGGTATACAAGCTTCCCTTGATAGATGAGAATCTATTCAAGAATATAAATTAGGGAGGACATGAATGAAGCTATATATTGAGAAGCAAAATTCCCATGCCTTATTGGGTAGGGCATAACTAAGTAGGTAGGGCAAGAACAAAGCTATTTATCTAGAATCAAGTTTCCCTTGATAATTTTTCCTTAATCTAGAAGCAAAGTAAATCTAGATATTGGGAAGGAAAGATTCCCTTGAAAGTTAGGTCTTACTCACTTTTTATCTATCAAGAAGGCAAGCTTCCCTTGATATGCTATTGGGTGAAGCAAAGATAGTTATTGGGAAGGCAAGTTTCCCTTCATATGCTATTGGGTTAAGCAAAACTAGGTATCATGAGCACAAATATCCCTTGTTTTACTCCTTGGCATAGATGAAACAGGCAGGGAAAGTTTTCCTTGACTTATCGGCTAAGGTAGGATTGAAATAGGGATATGGGATTTAGAATGGTGCCCCCCATATGTCAATGGTAAGGAGCCCATTCCTATGATATCCCTTATTTTACTGTATTGGGGACTAGGGCATATTTAGAGTATGATAGGGCCCCAATTTGGGAACATCACCACCTATAATAGTGTTAACATTATAACCTAAACCATGAATACGATATGGGAATATCAATATGGGTTTTTATCGAGGATTGGATGTATCAATTGAGATAGGTTGATGCATTCATGCATGCTCCATCCCATGATATTAGGTAGATGTTACATCTATGTTAGCATAGGCCCTATCTCTATCTCGACCAATCCATACCTGATCCCATATATATATATATATATATATATATATATATATATATATATATATATATATGGATCCCTATCTCTATCTCGACCAATGGCATCCATACTTGAGCTTAGAGCTTAGTAAATATAATATTTTAGTTAGTTTCTAATCTTGAAATTCTAAAACTAAGTATTGACCATAATAGATTTTGAAAAACTAACTTCTAAATGGTAACTCTTACAACTTAGGAATCAATTTTAGAAGATGTAGAGTGGCCCTAATTTGTTATATTTAGTAAAATAAATATAATAAGTATAAGTTTACATTAAAATTTAAAGTATAAGAATATAAAATATAAATTTATAATTATTACATCTATTTTACTAAATATTTTGTATTTCAAACAAACACAAAACATTTTATAACTCAAAGGGTATATGCCATTTCTAATACAAAGGGTGTACACCCTTTCACTCAAAATTTCCAACCTTCTCTCCAAAAACATGTTCAAAAGGGCGTACATTATTTGATAAATAAAAAGGGTATATGCCCTTTACTAAAAAGGGCATATACCCTTTCGGATCGGGACCAACCCAAATCAAATTTTCTATGATTTTTTTAAAAAAAAAGTGTACGCCCTTTTAAAAAGGGCATATGCCCTTTGCAAAATAAGTTATGTTTTTTCATTATGTCATCTATTTTATCCTCGACCTTTGTGCATCCACTGTCTTATTGATCCTAAGAAACCCATTTTTATTGGTGTATTCTTTACCATAGTTTCCCTGTTGGTGATCAACTCAAGCAATGGGTGTTGTAAGCCCCATATGTCCTACTTATCACCACCCAAAAAGCCTTAAAGATATTTTTTAGTTTTGTCCTCATTCTTAGTCTGTTTGGAGATGGATTCACACTCTATTCAAGCCCTTCCACACTAAATTATTCACTTGAAAAATGGCTCTCTTGGGGGGACTCTACCTTACTTTCTACAAGATACAAGAAAATTGGGTAGATTTTTCGTGCCAACAAAACTAGAAATAAAGCATGTTTTAATTATGAAGATATGGAAATGAGCTTTTCTATAACTAAAAAAATTACCATAATTTCTAATGTTACCCTCTAGATCCATAGTCAAATAGATAAATTTTGACTGGAGCTATATCATTTGTAAATTCTCTTGGACCTTTGGGGGAATGTACCATGTGCTATCATCTTTGAGCCTCATGATCTCCCACTCCACCACTCTCCCCCTCGGAGGCATGGGCATGGGGGTTGTTGCCAACGATCTCACAACCGACAATCTTGCAACTGGAAGAGCCCTTCTCCTCGCTTTTGTAGGCACTCCCCACCTCACGGTGGAATTGATTGGTCCAATAGAGATAGTGGTGGAGGGGGAAGTTGGGCTTCCCTGCTACAAGACAAATTTACTCAGATGGATCTTGCCATTTCACCTATTAAATAGGATGATTATGAAAGCAAACAACAAAATGATGAAGATCTTCCTACTCAAGGGGGATGGGGAGGAAATCCATAGGATCCTCTGCCTCCTCTATTTGTTGCCATATTTATTACTGTCGCTTAATGAGTTCTTTGTTCTTTGTACTTTTATCTACCCCATTTTTAATTAATGTGCACTTGAATTAGATATGGTCCTTAGTTCGTGTGACCTTGGATTGACCCTTTTTATAATTGTATATTCTTCTCAAAATTTATTTGGTGTGATTTTATTTTTAAAGTGTGACTTTTCCACCTATCTTTTTTATATAACTAACATTATATCTTATTATATCAATAAAAAATACAATTTTCAATCAAAATAATATTACATTAACATAAATTAACTTAATATATAAAATTATTAAAATTTAACCTTGAGTGATACAGAAGTAAAAACTAACCTACCTAAGACTCTATGCGCATTTAAAAAATGTAGGACAAGTACCACATCAAAGGTATTTCCATGTATGCAAAATCGCAATTGCTTCCAACTCGTGTAAAGTACATTTTAATGAGTTCTCCACGCTTCACTGACTTGAGGTAAGAGACCAAACTTTTTCGGTAACGACCGGCCGACATACCGTAACGCTACATTAATCCGCTGTGCGTGTTTGAGAGTGACCACCTCTTAAGATTTTGATCTGAGGGATATCGTTTCTCGCTGGCCCGGTTAAATTTTCTTTGGCAGGATGATTCAACTTAAAAACAAAAATAACAAACCAATTGATTCAATAGATTCTAGAGGATTCGAGAAGGATCAGATCCTCCAAATAAAAAAAATTTGGTGTCCCAGACAAGTTAAAACGGATCTTCTTCGTTACCCACATTTTCTATTAAAAACTGGTATAAGTTAAAACGGATCTTCTTCCTTACCTACCTTTTATATTAAAAACCGGTATACGGTCGGCGGTTTGGTGAACGGAAACTCACATTATTACTGTCACCTTGCTCTTTCGTCTACCAATGGCTTTGCCTTCCAGTTACGCAATTTTTATTGATCCCCTCCCTCACTTTATAAGCCACTCTACACTGGCTGGCTTCTCAAACTTACCCTTCCATCCTTAATTCCAGAAGCCTCAAAGCCTCTCACCAGTCTCTATTTCTATCATCGATTTTTTTCCACAATTACAATGGAATTCCAGCATCCATTGCTTTCCCTAATATTGACAGTGGCGGCGGTAATCGCAGCGGCTGGATATTATGGCGGTGTGGCAGCTCAGTCTTCAGGCTGCGCAACTTTTCTCCTAACATTGTCTCCCTGCGTGGGGTATATTACCACTAATGTCGCCACCTCACCTCCACCACAGGGCTGCTGCAATGCATTATCTTCACTAGTGCAAAACAACGCAGTGTGTCTGTGCCAGTTGTTTACCACGACCAACCCGCTTGGCTTTCCCATTAATCAAACACAGGCTCTCGCTCTGCCCGGCGCCTGCAAAATTACCATTCCACCGCTCACCCAGTGCAAAGGTACTTAGTTTTACATTTTGTTCTAAAAAACTCTCCAATTCAAGTTTCACAGGAGGAGTTGTAATTGGTATACTTGTTGCTTGTGAGCAGTTGTAAGTGGGCCAACTCCCTCTTCTTCTTCATCTGCAGGTATACGTACCTTTCTCTCTGTGGGTAGTATTCATATATATTGTGAAACAAGAAGAGTAGGTAACGTAATTGAATGGCTGTACTTGCAGGTGCAGATTCGAGCAATGGCGCACCAACAGAAAGTGTTCCTGCGTCTTCCCCTACGCGTGCAACTTCAACTTCAACATCAGCTGCAGTGTCTCCCTCATCTAAAACACCTTCATTTCTTCCTCCCACGACTTCTGTTGTAGCGATGTCACCGACAGGGAGCGAGGGTCCATCTTCTAACGCCCAACCCCTTTTCTCCCTGTCCACTATTATCTCTGTTTTGGCAGGAGTGATTGTCGCGAGCTGTGTCAGGTAAAATTCGTTTTTGTATGTTTGTGTTGGATTTTCCAACATGAATGGGAGTGTATCGTTGAGAAGATAGGAAATTTTTTGTCGACATTCTTGTAAGGGTTAGATTATCGGGATGTTTTGCGTTTTTTATAACCATTCTTTGAATTCTTTGCATCCACTGTAAGTGGCCGGACTATCCGTCTTACCGGATGATATTTTGTATGAATAAGATTGTATTATATTAATATAGAATGAAATTATAGAAAAAAATGGAAGCGTTATCTGGATGATATGTTCTCTTGCTTCCAGTTGTTGGGTTTAAAGGTGGCATGTATAGGCAAGTAAAATGCATATTACAAGCACCAAAATATTATTTTTAAATCATAACTAGAGTTTGACCGCAGGCTGTGTCAAATGTAAATTTTGTTATCCCCATGTATTTCATTTCAAGCTTTAAACAAGTTTAAAGATAATTTTATTACATGTATTTTAAGTTGGAGGTTATAAAAAAAGTTGTATTTCAATTGGTCTAGATATTGAGAAAGTACTCGCAATATTAATCGATTGGTATAGTTTTGATGTTATTATTAAAATAATTTTTGTTTTATTTTTTTTTTAATTTATATATATATATGAATTTAAAAAAAAATAAAACAAAAATTATTTTAATAATAACATCAAAACTATACCAATCGATTAATATTTTATTTTTAATTTAAAAATTAAATAAAAATATTTCAAATTTTAATATTAGATAAAAATATTTGTTATTAATTAATTGTTTGATCAAAATTATTAATCTAATTAAATTTTATAGTATTTATTGTGGCTGAAATTATAATTAAAATGGAGATAATATCGTTGCAAGGGATTGGTAATAATCGTGATGTATGTTTTGCACACATGAGGATGAAACTTAAAGGTGAGCGTGGTCGATACAGGATAGGGAAACATGCATTTTACCCCTCTATACATATATAGATTTCAAGTGATGTACATTGCAACGACTTATCCCTACTACGTGGCATTGATTAATTCGTTAGCAGTAAAAAAGTGTATAATTTGTTAAAAATTGTGAATATTATACGAGCCTTGATTGGGTTTAAGTATCAGTACTTGTTACTATGAGGGACGTACTGTTGTGCTTCCCTGCACTCTCAAGTGCACTTAGGGTCAATTTTTCTCTATTTATGTGTAACACAATAACCAACGCATAAAATATGCAATCGATAAAACAAATTTGGTCATCCTTATCAACTCATAAACATTCAATCAAAATTTATTGACAAAACAAATTACTTTTAAAATATCTATGGCCCTAATAACAAAGCATTGAGGCAAAATTTGTGGACCGATTTGAGTAGCTTCAGGACTAACACCCCGCGCACTAGATGGATGTTGGCTGGTGACATCAACACTCCGTTATATCCTTCTAAAAAATATGGTGGGATTATTGATTACTCTGACAACACGTTTGACTTTGCAAAATTTATAAATGATTGGGGATTGTTGGATGTTGAATTGCAAAATCAAAATTTCACGTGGTCTAACAAAAGAAGAGGAGACCAAATGATCTAGGTTAAATTAGACTGATTTCTTATTTCTAGTAACTAGGAGGATTATCATAACATGTATTTGCAGGCTTTTGCTAGAACTATGTCAGATCATTGCCCTATCTTTCTCAACTGAAAAGATTAGAGTCAACTTGGTCCTTTCCCCTTTTGATTTGAAGCCATGTGGATTAAACATAAAGACTTCAGACAATTGGTGGTCCAATGGTGGCAAATTCCTATCCAGGGCACTCTTATGTTCAGACTTGTCAAAAAACTTCAGCGTATTAAACAGAAAGTTCATGGATGGAACAGATATAGCTTTGGTTAGGTCTTTTATCAGAAGAAAAACATAGCTAGAAAACTTGAAAATATCTAGCAACGGATTGCTCAAGGCGATGATTCAGAAGACACTTCTAAAGAAGAGAATGTTCTGATTTCTGACTGGAAGAATCTTATGGACAGAGAAGAGGTTTTTTGGAAACATAAATCTAGAGTTCAATGGCTCAAAGAGGGAGACGACAACATGGCCTTCTTTCGTCTTTCAACCATGAAACATAGGAAGGCTAACTCCATAATGAAGTTATGCTTGGAAAATGGCAATAGTATAATTGAAGATAATGAGATAGGGGAACAAGCCAGGATATTTTTTTAGAATTTGCTGATTGAACAAACTAATGATGATGGGAATGGTGGAACTATGAATTAATTCATTGATAAAATCTCCTATTTGATAACTGAGGAAGACAACCTGGAGATGTTAAGGCCTATATCTGAGGAGGAAGTCCATGCTGTTATATTCTCTATGGGTTCCTTCAAAGCCCCAGGCCCTGATGGCTTCCCTCCTATTTTCTTCTATGAATATTGGGAGATAGTGGGAATAGATCTTACTACTGTTGTCTGTGACTTCTTCAGAATAGGTAGACTTTTAAAATAGGTTAATAATACCTTAATTGTACTTATTCCTAAAATATTGTGGCCCACACACTTTTCAGAATTCAAACCTATTAGTCTCTGTAATACTATTTATAAGCTTTGCACTAAAGTGTTGGTAATGAGAATCCAACCTTTTATAGACAAAATTATTTCCCCTACTCAAAAAAGCTTTGTCTCAGGCAAATCCTTGATGCTGTGATCTCCACTCATGAAACTATTCATTCAATGGATAAGAGTAGAATCCATGGTATGGCTCTTAAGTTAGACATTTCTAAATCATATGACAGGGTCTCATGGACTTTTCTGTTTCAAGTCATCAGGAAGTTTGGGCTTAATGATAATATGTCTTGCCTTATATGGAATGATGTTTCTTCTGCTAAATTTTTGGTCTTGGTTGATGGGGTCCCTAGAGGTTTCTTCTCTTCTTCGAGAGGAATCTACTAGGGGGACCCTCTTTCCCCTTACTTTTTCATCATAATGGTGGAGGCACTTGGGAGATGCATACAAGCTAATATAGCCTCTAAACATCTAGTGGGAATCAAACCTACCTCCTCCCTTCCCCCTATGGGGGTGCAACAGTTTGTTGATGATACCATTCTCTTTGGCATTTATTTGCTAATTAAAGCTCAGAGATGGAAGAATATTTTAAATAACTATGCCATAGATTTTGGGCAAAGCATAAATCTCTGAAAAAGCAATATGTATTTATTTAATACTCCTAATGACCTTAGATAAAAAAATCATTGACATTCTGGACTGTGCTGAAGCTGATCTACCTGCTACCTATTTAGGCCTTCCCCTCATGGTTAAAGAGATATCTCCAGGCTTCTGGAATGGAATATTGGAAAGAACTCAAAAGAAACTGCTTGGTTGGGAAGGGAAACTACTCAGCAGTGCAAGCAAATTGCAACTTCTTTGGGCCTCTCTACAAGGGATTCCTACCTACTTCTTGTCTCTCTTTAGAATACCTTCATATTTTGCTGTCAAATTGGAATAGATCCAAAGAAAATTCTTATGTATGGGACTGCAAGATAAATAGAGAATGTCTTTGGTCAATTGGAAAAAAGTGTGTCTTCCAAAATCACATGGTGGCCTCAATATTAGATCCATCAGGAACATGAACAAAGCCCTTCTCTCCAAAATCAACTAGAATCTCATTCACAAACATAATGATTGGGGGGAAATCATGCATGCCAAATATATGCATAGTTTAGATGGCTCCAACTTTCTCCAACATGTAAGGCTACCCCAAGGGTCGATGATATGGAATAAAATGACAAAAAGTAGAAGCCTTCTTAAGTAAGGGATTAGATGGAAATTGGGAAATGGCAGGCATATTAAATTTTAAAATGACATTTGGGCAAAGGATACAGCTCTTATCATGTAGGGAGACTATGGAGAAATTGCTGACATTGCTAATTAATTTATTGGAGATAAAGTCTATGATTACATGGCTAATAATAATGGCATAAAGAGCTAGAAAAATCTATTGGACTGCTATGCTCATCAGCCTGATCTCTCCCCTAGAGTTCTAGATATTGAACAATTGATTTAGGGAGTCAGTATCCCTCTTTTCCCACGAGAAGATGAACAGTATTGGTGGCCAGATAATAAAGGATGGTTCTCTATCAAGTCCGCTTATCATTTGTTGATTTTTGAGGCTCAGAATAAGGAGATATGGAAAAAAGTTTGGAACCATAAACTTATACCAAAAATCAACATGTTTTGGTGGGCTGATACTCATAACAAAATTTTAACCCAAGACAACCTTCAGAAGAGAGGGTTTACCCTAGTCAACAGATGCTATTTGTGTTATTCAAAAGAGGAAATAGTTTCTTATCTTTTCATACGCTATGATTTTACATGGGAACTTTGGGGCAAAATCCTAAATAATTTTGGCATTGAGTGGGTCTATAATTCTGACCTCAAGGAAGTCATTATCAGCTAGAATCCTACCATTTCTCATCCTTGGCTCCTTGAGTTATGGAATCAAACTCTACCCTATTTGAGCTAGATTTTATGGAAAGAGCACAACCATAGAATTTTTAGGGATACTGCTAGACATCCCTCTCAGGTGTTTCATACTTTTGTCAAGACTCTATTGGAAAGTGATACTATTGCTCATATTAGCACTGTGGAGAAACCCCTAAATCAAGAAGAAGAGCAAATTGTGGCTAACTGGAAGATACTAAATCATATTCCTGATTTTAATAATTCTAAAATGCTACATAGACTTAACACTAGATGGAATCCCCTGAAGCCTAACTAGTTGAAACTTAACTTTGATGGGGCCTTTAAGTCTAATGGTAAAGCCAGTGGGGGAGGGATTATAAGAAATGACAAAGGGTGGATGATTGTTGTCTATGCTAGTGGAATAGGCTACCAGAGCAATAACTATGTTGAAGTAACTACTTTTTTGTGAGGGATAAAATTGGCTATATCCCTTGGAATAAGGAATTTGAGTATCTAGGGGGACTCCAAAATGGTTATCAATGTAGTCAACAAAGTATCGAGTGTGGACATTAAGTTAAAATATATAATTAGGGATATACAATTTCTCTTGAGGAAGCTTACAAGAGTTGATATTTCACATATTTATAGGGAGGGAAATAGTGTAGCTGATGCCTGTGCTAATCTCAGCTAACAATTTTTAAATGGGCGATGTTGGTGCCAAATAGATCATATCCCTTTAAATATTATGGATCTCATCCAAAAGGAAATGACATGTTAAGGATGAGTCAGATATGTTGGAAGGATAGATCTATTAGTCATTCCTTTTAGAGGGTGCCGACATGGATCTCAGAGTTTAGGGCCTTTTGTACACTTTTGATAATCATTTCTAAGTTATTATATCACTTTGTTAAGGTGAGCGGATTGTTTCATCATTATGGAGATCACTAGGAAATTATGTTTAATCATGGGATGAGTGTCATCTTTGCATGATGCTTTGAAGTATGTGCTATTTCATCATCATTATGCATATTCTTGAAACTACTTCAATTTTGACAGTTAAAGTTTGGGATTCTTTTAGTCTGCTCTATAAGTTTGACATGGGTGGCGACAGAATTTGAGTGGAACCAATTTCTTGCTATGAGTTCAAAGATAACCTGGTGGTCTAGCACTACTGAAAAGAGGGAGGGATTAGTCCCTATATGGAGAAGCTCAATGGGTTTGATGAAAACCTGTCTGAATAGTTTGCTATGTCTTGGCTAAATCGGTGAGTCTCTATTGGAGGAATTAGCTTCAAGATTTCAAAAAATGTGATAGCTATGGCTACTAGCATGTCTACGTAGGGGATGAAGCTACAATGAAAAACAAAAATTATGAACCTTTTCAGCTAGAAGCTATTTCTTGGAGAAGGTGAAGAAATAGCACCTTACCAGGGAGGATTTGATCGAGCCAAGTTACTCGAGCCTTGGGACAGCGTGTGTTTTATCCTCATGAATTATTTCACACTGGAGGGATGTTTCACTAGGTTTTACAATTATCATCTCCCCCTTCTAAATCATTTTAGGCATAATGCTCTTATCAGTGTTCCCTTTTATCTGCTTTCTTCCCTAGAGTATTCAGTCCTTAAGGTGAGAGCTAAATTGGCAAAAAAATTAGATATGAATCCTATCCCCCTTCATCAGGGCCTCATTTTTTATCTGTATAATTTCCACCATGCCTTCGAGCCATCCAAGGCCAATCGAATTGATAGAGGGGAAATTTATGATGATGGTGTCAAAGAGCCCTATCCTTCCTCTATCTCTACTAAAACTAAAGAAGTTTATTTTTTTACTCTTGAGGAGACTCCCTTTGACACTCCGGGCTCTTTTATTAGTACGAAGGGCAAGAAGAGGAAGATATATGCTGGTGAAACGGGTATTGGGGGGACTACTGTGGGGACCCCTAAAAATCCTTCTAGGACCCCTAGGGGTCAAGGTAGTAAATCCCATGTGTCCACTAAGGTTAGTAAGGAGGGCCTCTCCTCTGGAGTTAGATGGTCGGGTGGATTGCTGGCAAACCTGCTCCTAAAGCTAGGATTATCGACTACTCTGAGAGAGCCTCGGATGAAGCCACTTAGGATGATGAGACCAAGGACTTGGATGTTCAAGAAATCTCTAAGGATACTGAAGGTAAGCAGGAGACAAGAGAATTAGAGGATATCGCGGAGGATATTGCTGACTTTACAAAAAAATGCTAACAAAGAGGGAAAGATGTATGTGGAAGAAGTTGATGAGGAAACTGAAATCGAGATAGGATCGAGTGCTAAAATTGTTGTCTTGAAGTGTCGCATTCATAAACTAGAGCAAAAATTTTCTACCTGGCTCTGGAATTCTATTCTCCTGAACATGTCCATGCTGCAGGATTTGGGCGCTACTACTTCAACTGTCAATGTGGAGAACACTGAGAAATTGGATGACATCATTAAATCTATGTTTAAGTAAGGAGAGATTTGGCCTCCTTAATTCTTGTTTTTTTGGATACTCTGCCTCTCGTTTATTCCTATATTTGTTTTAATTTTGGTTTTGTTGTTTCTGTTGGTTCATTGATTGTGACATTTCTGTTGCTAGAATACATGTATTTTGACCACTTTTATATCACCATCCATTTAGTTTGGGATGTTTAGTTTAAAAAAATCTTCATATTCAATTTTTCATGATCACATCCTTTCTATAACATGAATGTATTATTTGACAGTTAATAGGTTCTTGGACCTGACACCTTTGTCCCCATTATAACATCACATATATTTATCATGGATTCATAATAATTTGGAAGCATATTTAATTATCACTCCAAAGGAATTTAGGATACATCTTGTAATAAATCTTATGATTCTATCTTTTTTATTTACTTTATATTAAACATTTTATGATCTTATATGTTTCGGTCTATCTTTTTTATTGCATGTACATTTTAGTGTTTAATGCTTTGATGTATGCTCTTTCTCCTGTTTTATTTAATTTTATTTATATTACTTATCCATAAAAAGGAAGTATAAAGGTTCCTACATGGATGACTTAAACCAAAAAAGAATGCATTTAGGCATTTGTAAAAATATACACATGAATCAATGGTGACTTCAACAATATGATTGAATCTACAAATAATAAATTGAAAAATTATACATACATACAATGAATAAAAAAAGTTTTTATATCTAAACAAACTAAATAAAACATGGTATGGATATAATGGAGCATAAATGTCCATGTTTGATTCTATGTACTAAAAGACAATGCATCTAAGATCCATAAGAAAAAATAAACATGAATTAATCCCAAAATCAATAATATTTCAGAATCTACCACATAAATAATTTGATGAAATGTAAAAAGAAAAAACTTAAAGAAATAGAGATTTTTTCCCCTAGGTTCATATAATTGTGTTTTGATTCATTTATGTCCACATATAATTTGATTTATAAATGTAAGAAATTGGGAATGCTTCTTTTGGGATTTGTGCTCCTCTAAAGAATATGAATATTATCTTTTGATTTATTACACTTGTGAACATAGTAAAAAACTAAAGATAACATATTAAGTATAATTTACAAAAATGTTTTAGGCAAGAAAATGATTGTGAAGTAAGGTTGGGAAAAATAAAATATGATATGGATGCAAGTAAGCATAATTCTTCATGTTTGGATCCTCTAGAGAAAAATCCAATGTATTTTAAGGATAACTGTAAGAATATATAATTATGAATTAAAGTGAAGATTAATAATATACTAAAATAAAAATTAAAAACAATGGACCCACTTTTATCTTGTAATGTGAAGGTGCCCACATATAGTAGAAGTTATGCCTTGTAATTCAATTGTAGCTAGCAATTATGTTTTTCTAAAAACCAATTAACATTAAGGTTGTGGGTGATACATGATTTAGTTTTGATATCTAAACATCTAATTATCTTTATGAACCTAAAAAATTGGGCATTAATTATTAATGATGTGCTCCACCAGAGAATATAAAAATTGTCTTGATATTTCTTAGGTCCCTCAAGTTTGTTGTTAGGAACCTGTGCCTTACCTTTCTCTTTGTAGTATTAGTGTAATAATTGCCATGGATGCATATGATTTGTAAGTCATCCCTTAAAGCATATTTGAATTATCCCACATACAAGGGAAGTAGTAGTTGTTAGAATAGAGTTAGTAAATAAGTAAGTGTTGAGGCCCAATGAAGGTATCCACAAATTTATTGTATTGAGATTGCTCAAAGGAGGTTGCCCCCTCGAAGTGGCCTGCAATCAATATAAGCTTTCTATGTTTCTGTTATTTGTAAGAGTTATTTTATTTTTGTATATTTTGATTAAATCTATTGTAGGAGGTAATATGATGTAAGAGGTTCTTCTCATCTAGTATTAGAACGCTTTCTTGGCTTTGTGGGTAGATTTGGAGTAATTTTTTTTTGAAGCAGGGCTTTCTAGGAGCTCTGCCATTATTGGCAAGATTTTTTTTCATTGCAGGTTCTGTCATTTTAGATTGGGTAAATACCCATCCACTTAACTGTGGGAAGTGTTTGAGCATAAGCCCTAAAACTCATTGTGAGGAGTAACATAGGAACCCTAAAGTAGCTGGCCCATTGAGAGGACCTACCAGTGAAAAGGGCAATGGCCCCATCCGAATTGACTAGTTCCCACCCATGAGGTAAACCAAAAGCTGTCGTTAAGAGGTAAACCTGTGGCCAAATTTTTTTGGAGAGAGGTACTCAATCAGATAGCTTTGGTGGCCAGAGAGAATTTTAAAAAATCCTTTAGGTAGCCAAACAAACTTGGGGTCCATATCCAAGTTATCAGGTTCAAAGAGTAAACAATAGCATATCCATAGTTGAGGATATTTCCAACTACATAGTTGCAGACAATCCATTTCTATTAATAACTAGTTATGGTCACCACTCGTGCAGGCACAAAAATCATGGAGGAAGAAATTACCACATTGAAATCTCAGGTTACAGAGTTAAATGATAGGATGTGTGGCTTGAATCAATAGAATAACATCTTTTTGAATAGAGTGCAGAAGGAAGAGTCTTCTTCAGAGCATTGCTCCTTTGCTTCTAACTTCTCACATGGACCTAAGCTAGACTTTCCACAGTTCAATGGTATAGATCCTACAGGATGGATATATTGAGATGAACAATTCTTCAACCTCCATAATACTTATTATATAAACAAAGTCCCAATTTCTTCATTTCATCTGGAACAAGAAGCACTTTAGTGGTACCGTTGGTATCTCAAGTCAAATGATGAACCTGATTAGTCAAATTTTGCATCCTTAATTCTAGGTAGGTTTGGTCCCTCAGCATTTGAGGATTTCATGGAAGCTCTCACCAAACTCCATCAAATAGGTATTGTTCATGAGTATCAGATTGAATTTGAAAAACTCACTAAACACACTAAAGGGTTGTCAGATGACTTCTTCATAAGTTTCTTTGTTAGTGGCCTCAGAGAGTTGATCTGCATGAAGGTAAAAATGTTTTGACCTAAAAATATGATGGATGCTTTGGGTCTATCTAAGTTAGCAAAATATAAACTCTCCACATAGTGTCAACCTCCCACCTTTTCACTAGTAAAGAACATAGTGAATCAACAGACAACCATAACCACACCAATCAAGCACCGACTGAGGTAGAGATGTGGGCTCGTAAAGAGAATGGATTATGTTAAAACTTTGATGACAAATGGGTTAGGGGTCACAGGTGCATCTAAAAAAAACTTTACTTGTTAGATGTAGAGTCACCACCAGAGTAGGACAATGAACTTGATATTCCAAAATTTCAAGATGCTCAAGAAGAACTCGACACTGAAGAAGACCCAGTGGTTCAAGAGACTCAACCTAAGATCTCAGTGCATGCACTAGTATGTGTCACCACTCCCCAAACCATGAAGGTCAAAGGGTGCTTCAAAAATATCCCTCTCACAATCCTCATTGACTCAGGTAGTACTCACAATTTCATCGATCCTCACATTGCTAAGGTAGCAGACTACTTTTTATACCCTTGTTCTAGCTTTGAAGTCATGATTGCTAATGCAGGCACGTTGCCATGTAAAGGGAAATATCAAAATGTGTGTATTTTAATGGGTGATTATAATTTTTGCTCTGATATGTTTGCCCTACCTTTAGGAGGGTGTGATGTGGTTTTAGGGGCACAGTGGCTTCACACATTAGGACCTATTTTATGGGACTTCTCTGAGCTTTGGATGTAGTTCATAGATAATGGTCAAAAGCACACCTTAAAAGGGTTATTGCCAGGATCTGTTAGCATCATCAATTCTCATCGCATGGAAATTTTTTTGAAGAAAGGGTCACATGGGGTCATTACACATCTGCATTCCATTCAACTCTAGCCCCCCATTGCTACTAACCACCCTATAGATTTACAAGCCATACTCGACAAGCATGCAACTATTTTTTTAGAACCAGTAGGTTTTCCCCCTTCACGCCCTAAAGATCACCACATTCCTCTCCTTCCAAGAAGCATCCCACCCAACATCCAGCCATACCATTACCCCCATCTATAAAAGACTGAAATTGAGAACTTAGTCTAGGAACTCCTTAAGTCTAGATTTATTCACCCCAGCACCAGCGCATATTCCCCCAGTGTTTTTTGTCCACAAAAAAGATGGGTTATGGCACCTTTGCATTGAATTTTGAGCCTTAACCACCTCACTATCAAGGATAAATTCCCAATTCCTGTCATTGATGAGCTCCATGGGGCCAAATTCTTCTCCAAGTTAGATCTGCATTTTGGCTATCATCAAATATGGGTACATCCTGATGACATTCCTAAGACAGCCTTCTGTACACATGAAGGTCACTATGAGTTCCTTGTCATGCCATTTGGCCTTACAAATGCCCCTTCCATTTTTCAAGCACTCATGAATAAAATATTTCGGCCTTTTTTTGTCAATTTATTTTAGTTTTCCTTGATGACATTTTGATCGACAACCACACATGGGCTGAGCATCTACAACATATTGACAGGGCATTACAATTATTAGTAGACAATCAATTATGTGCCAAGCAATCCAAGTGTTCATTCGGTCAAGAGGAAATCAACTATCTGGGGCACATTGTTTCAGCCAATGGGGTTCGCATGGACCCAAAAAGTTAGTGCTATGCAGAATTGGCCTTAAACAACCACCCTCAAGAGCCTTCATGGTTTCTTAGGCCTAACAAGATACTATCACAAGTTCATTAAAGATAATGGAAAGATCATAGCTGCTTTGACTTCCTTATTGAAGAAGGATGTTTTCACTTAGGGTGTAACAACTGATCAGGCATTCATCAAACTCAAATAGGCTATGTGTAGCACACCAATTTTGGCACTGCTAGACTTCACCAAAACTTTCACCATCAAAAGTGATGCCAGTGGCATCAACTTGGGTGATGTTCTTCTCTAAGAGGGCCAACCAATTGCCTTCACTAACAAATCCCTTTTTGGCTACAATTTAGCTTTGTGTACATATGAAAAAGAAATGATGGAAATTTTACATGCAGTACAAAAATGGAGACCCTACTTACTAGGAAATCATTTTTGCATCAAAACTAATCATCAGAGTTTAAAATATTTCTTAGAATAGCGGGTCTCATCCCTAGCTCAATAGAAATGGGTTAGCAAACTCATGGGTTATGATTATGAGATCACCTATAAGAAGGGAAAAGATAATGTTGTGGGTGATGCTCTCTCAAGAACCTTCAAGGACCAGCCTTCTCTCTTTACCATCTCAATGCCCATTCTAAACTAGTTGGAATCTGTCCAACAAGGGTATGCAAATGATCCCTCTTTATGCCATCTCATTCATCAATTGGCCACTAACCCCTCTACAGTACTAAATTATTCATGGGATGGCACTTCTCTGTGATACAAGGGTCATCTGGTGCTTTCCCAAAGTATAGACCTACATCAGGCTATCTTCTATGAAATCCATGCTTCCCCCTTAGTAGGGCACTCAAGATTCTCAAAACCTATGAGTGAGCATGTCAACACTTCTTAAGGCATGAAAGCCAAAATTAAATAGATGGTGGCCGAATGTGATACATGCCAATGAAACAAAGATGAAACCACATTGACTCCCAGTTTGCTCGAGCCTTTGCCCATTCCTACTAGGATCTGGATAGATATTTCCATGGATTTCATTGAGGGCCTCCCTAAATCTAGGGGAAAGACAATGATCCTATTCATAGTCAATTGCCTCTCCAAATATAGTCATTTTTGTGCACTCAACCACCCATATATAGCCTCCATAGTCACACAAGTTTTCTTGGATCAAATCTTCCATCTTCATGGCATTCCTTCTTCAATTGTCTTAAATCATGATGCCACTTTCACCATCCATTTTTGGATGGAACTATTTCATCACACAGGCACACAGTTGAGAATGAGATTTGGGTACCACCCACAAACAGATGGTTAGACAAAAATAGTCAACAAATGCTTGGAGACCTTCCTTCATTACTTTGCTTCAAAACAACAACATCAATGGGCCAAGAGGTTTCCCCTAGCTGAATGGTGGTACAATACCTCATACCACACTCCCACCAAAATGACTCCCTATGAAGCAGTTTATGGTCAAGCACTGCCAACACTTCTTCCATATACTCTTGGAAACTCACTAGTTTAGGTAGTTGACACTACTCTCCAAACTTGGGATTAGATTCTCTACACAATACGGGACAATCTCCACATGGCACAGAATCGAATGAAGCAACAGGCTGATTAACACTACTCTGAGCATACCTTTCAACCTGGTGATATAGTCTTTCTTCATCTGTATCCATACAAGCAATCATCACTAAAACTAAAAGGGTGCTAAAATCTTGCCCCAAAATTCTATGGGCCATATAAGGTTCTCCAAAAGATTGGGTCAGTTGCTTACAAGTTAGAGCTTCCACCTTCTTCCCAAGTTCATCCCATCTTTCATGTCTCCTATTTGAAGCAAGTTCTTGGATCCAACATCTGAGTGCAGATAGTTTTACCAGCACTTGATAATTAAGGCTCCATCCTTCTTGAGGTAGAAGCAATCTTGGATAGGCACACCCACCAACTTTGATCCCGCTCCATCATAGAGGTCTTAATCCAATGGCACGGCATGCAACCAGAAGATGCAACATGGGAACCACTCTTCCAGATTCAACAACAATTCCCACATCTGAAGCTTTGAGGGCAAAGATTTTTCTAAGGGGGAGGGGATGTTAGGAACATGTGCCTTATCCTTCTCTCTATAGTATTAGTGTAATAATTGCTATGGATGCATATGCTTTGTAAGTCATGCCTTAGAGCATATTTGAATTATCCCACATACAAGGGAAGTAGTAGTTGTTAGAATAGAGTTAGTATATAAGTAAGTGTTGAGGCCCAATGAAGGTATCCATAAATTTATTGTATTGAGCTTGCTCAAAGGAGGTTGCCCCCTCGAAGTGGCATGCGATCAATATAAGCTTTTTGTGTTTCTGTTATTCGTAAGAGTTATTTTATTTTTGCATATTTTGATTAAATCTATTGTAGGAGGTAATCTACTACAAGAGGTTCTTCTCATTTGTATAAAAATGAAGACAACATATAAAGTATAGTGTAGTAATGATTTAGATAGTAAAATCAATGTGATGCATGGCGGCAATGCAATAAAATTAAAGATGACATGGTATAGATATAGGTAAGAAAAAATCTTCATGGTTATATTTCATGAACTAAAAATTTATGCATTTGGTATTATGTAATATATATATATATATATATATATATATATATATATATATTACATAATACCAAATGCATAAATTTTTAGTTCATGAAATATAACCATGAAGATTTTTTCTTTATATATATATACATATATATATATATATATATACATATATATATATATATATATATATATATATATATATATATATATATATATATATATATATATATATACAAGCATTGATTAATCATAACATTAATAAACTTTCAAATGTAAAAAATAAAAAATAAAATAAATAATACAGTTGTTTTTTCTCCTTGTAATATCAAGGCATCCTTGTATGAGTTCCATATAGATACAATAAGGGACGACATCTAAACGGAGGGCTTTGTGGACATTTCATTAAATTCAAATGAGAGTTGTATGAATAGTTTGAATATAATATTCATTATTCTCTTGATAACTATATTCAAAAAATAAGTATGTCAATGAGGGATACACAACTATTGGTTCTCATTTTTTCCAAGGTGACCTAGGATCTAAATGACATGTCAATCATTTAGCATCAAAGTTATTGATCTTAACAATAAAAATCAAATGATAAAAATGAATTCTCATCTTTATAAACTAGATGATTATTTTATAAATTTTGTAAAGAAAACTATTCATGGGTGGTCTAATTAAGAATTGCCTTTGCATTTCAAATGTGGCTAAAAATTGGTGATAGGAAATAAAAATATTCATGCAATATAGGCATAATTTTTGTAAACTAGATGGACCAAAAATAATGTTTGGGATGTTTAATAGCCATGGACCTCATCTTGTTATGAATTAAGCATTTATTTTATTAAATAAATAACACTCCCAAATAGAGTTTTCCATTTATGCAATGATTGGAAATGCTCTAAAATTTGCACAAATAATTTTCCATTGATAATTACTTATTTTGATAGATTTGAAATAGAATAAATTTATATGTACCAAATGAATAATTTTAAAATTTATGGTAGCTCTTGTACCCAAGAAAAAAAGAAGGAAATATGTGATTCATAAAACATATGTTTAATATCACATATAATTGTGTCAACACCTCATTATAAAGGTTTTTTTATTATAGACACCTTAACTCTAACACTATAAATGTCTTCATCCATCATATCTAATCTATCATTTCTAATCTATGGTTAACTGACTTAATATAATACTATCATCAACATGTCTTTAGTTAGCTCTCACTAATTCACCCTAATGATGCAAAACCCTACCAATAACACACCCTGAAACATTAATAAACTTCATATCACAATGACCTCACATTGATTAATCACATCCCAATAAATTATGTAATTGATTATTGTTATTTGATTATTTAATTACTAATAAAATATGTGTACATATTTAAATAAAAACATATAGATATATTCCACCATCCTCCACTTCATGTCATCATATGCCAACATTCAATCAACTACCTAGTTCAAAATGTAAATTTATTGTTCACATCCCACTCGACCAACCATTTAAATCCATTTCCATTTGGAAATAAATTATTTGATGACCCCCCTGATCAGATTTCACGAGTCCATAGATTTGCAATCATGAGTCCATAGATTTACAATCACGAGTCCCTAGATTTGCAATCACGAGTCCATAGATTTCCCACATGAAGAGGGATAATTGTTTGATAATATCATGCCCTAGCCACATGGGAGAAACCAACCACTTTACCAAGCCACATAGCTCGAGATCCATCTGCCACATCCCAAAAATGTGAGAATAGATATGTCAAGTCAAAGCTTGAAATTTGGTTCTTATAATGGTTTCAAGTTAGAGTTTTAGTGGTGGCATACTATAGAGCTCCTTAAGATATTTTTGACACATTTTTTAGAATGTAAATCTGAGTTTGAGAGCTCTTGTTATGGCCATTTGAAGATTGGTCAAAAAATGGCACTCGCAACATTTGGCACGTGTTTCAAAGTGGTTTCAACATTTGGACCTATCAGAGGTTGACACTTGGAAAATGCTAAGGTTTGAAAAAAATTAGTTTGATGACATGTCACATCATTAACATGCCACATGGCAGCATGAGATAAGCTCTTTGACCAAATAAGGTGGCGAGCAAGGTGGCCAGCCCAAGGAGAACGGTTCACATGAGAGACCAAGTCTAACGTTCATACCCAACTAGGCACCTTAAGACCATGGAAATGGGAGTTGAAACATTCCAAGGAGGTGCTTAAGCTTTTAAATCATGCAAATTGTCTTCCATGTAGCCATGTGGGATAATGAATTAGTCTAAGCACCAAAAATGGAGGGAGAAGAAGTCAAAGTGCCTAAAAAGGAGGGTGGCCAGTTTTGAACCCCTAACCTACTGGCCAAAAGGATAGGGCCTTGACCACTTCAGATACAGAGGTTTAAGTGTTATAAAAGGGATGAAATTCTACTTGAATACACATAGGAAGCTGATTGTGTATTGGAAAATGTAGACCAATTTTTGGTATTTGGTCATTTTGGAGCCCTTACAGGCTGAACTAGAGCTCATAATAAACTACAAAGTTGTTTAGAATTATGATATGTTTATGAAGTATATTCATTTTCCCATTTTTAAAAATTTTTGATGCCATTTTGAGCTTTTGAATTTGCCAATTTTGATTTGGAGAAGCCTCTGCATATGATTCAGGAAGGTGAAGGACGTGTTGAGTCAGCCAAGGTCTTTCGAAGGTCTGATCACTATTGTTATAGAGAGATATGATATTTTTTTGTTTGTAAGTATTATTTTGGCTTGGAAATTTAGTAATAATTAATGGATTGGTTTGATATGAACCCGAGGACATAAGAATTTCAAACCCCGTAAACAATTTATGTGTTTTGATCTTTGGATTTATTTTTGCATTTCAGTTTTAGTTAATATTCAGATTTTGAATCAGAATGCAAGAGTTAATAAATTGATCATTTACAGGAAATTGGATAAAATTGAGAATTTTGATAAATCTAATGGTTTCAATGGATAACTGAAGTGATCTTTCAATTCACTTTATTTCAGTTTTGAAACTTGATTTGAATCAAAAATTTCATCAATTTTTAATCATTCCAACATCTTATAAGTTGATAAATTCAAAATCCATACTTTTAAATTTTCACTTTGAGTTTATCAGTGATGTTTATGGATCAAGTTGGTATCAGATGAGTTAGAATGCAGGGTTTGCTTCTTGTTGTGTATTGACAATTGCTTCTAGAATAGTTGGTTTTGTAGATTGATTATATTGCAGTGTGCAGTGTGAAATTAGGTGTTTGCAAGAAACCATGGGCAAGTTGTCATATATTGAGGCCATCAAAGATGAAAATGCAATCTTGAGACACCAAGAATTTTCACTTGAATTGTAAGTGGCACAATTAAAATCGGAGCTTGAATCCAAGGATGAGCTCTTGATTAGATTGCAATGTGCTAAGTGTGAAAAGGTAAAGCCTTCAACTTTAGATGTAGAGACTATGAGTGAGTGTAGTGTAAGTTATTCACCACATATTTCATCTACTTCTTTCTATTTAGATTTAGATTCAAATAATGATGCTTTTGGTAGTTTTTAAAAACACACTAAAGGTATAGGATCCAAATTATTGATGAAAATGGATTTTAATGGAAGAGTTATTGGTCAAGATGGCCAAGGAATTACTAACCCAATATAGGTAGAGCATAGATCTCTTCATGTAGGTTTGGGTTACACTAGTGAGCAGGTGGAAATTGGAGAAACTTCCTCCATGGCTAAAGGAAGACAAGCTTCTAATAGCAAAGGACAGAGGCCACTAGTAGAGAATGTATGGTGTAAGAAGGAAGGTATAAGAGGTATTGAGATTCCACCTCCTAGTTCTTACACTAGAGTTAGCACTAAATCTTCTGATCCACTTTTTATGTTTAAGAAATTTGGATTTAACATTCAAAATATAATGCAATCATATCCATGCACTTTTTGTGGGATGCATAACCACAGTGTTGCATTTTGTTGGAAGAGACATGCTTTGTTTAAGCAGATTGTAGGTGTTCAAGACCATTCTCATCATGGAAAATCGAGAAGAGGTAGAAGGGAGACCTCATCTAAGAAGGTTGTTTGCACTCATGCCCATAAGAGTGGACATCAGATTGATAATTGTTTTAAACTTCAATCATCTTCTCATTCAAGTAATGGTAAAACTAAGATGATTTATCAACCTATTACCAAGGTTAATGAAGCTAATTCAATCCATAATGATGCTAAAGATTCCACTAAGACAATCAATTTCACTAGGAAGAAAGAAATGGTTAAGTGGATTATCACTACATTCTTTTTGCAAATCATGGTTAAGAATTCACCTAAGGGAATGAACAAGCTTTGATAGATGTATATTAGAGTTGGTGGGAACACTTCAAGACAAGTTTACTATATGAAGTTTTTCAATGCTCACTTTTTGATAACTCTAAGATTTTGATCTCCTATTTATGTTGTGTGAGTTGTCTAGAGGACTTGAACTCATTTGGTCAACTAGAGATAATAACAGAATGCATGTTGTAGGTTGAGTTAATTCCTTGCAACACTTATTTGACTACTATTTTGAATGCATATATTTTTGGCACATGGATTTATAGATGCATTGTTAAGACCCTATGGGTATGTTTAGATGTTAGGCAGCATACACTTTTGGTTGTTTCCATTTTCTTAGCATATAACTCCCATACTAGGGCATTGTATTGCAACATGTCCACAACATTTATTGTATGTTGTTGGCATTATAAACTTGTCTTGCAATTACATTAGAATTTGTTTCAATTTTTGGCAATTCACTGCTTTACAAGATGTGACATTTGGGCAAGCAGTTTTATAGACCAGTTTGAAGTTTTAGGGGATATTGGACTTTTGGAGACCAAAAGCCCTCTATTGGGGAGGTGTGATCAGATTTCATGAGTCCATAGATTTGAAATCATGAGTCCGTAGATTTTCAATCACGAGTCTATAGATTTCCCACATGAAGAGGGATAATTGTTTGGTAATATCATGCCCTAGCCACATGGGAGAAACCAGCCACTTTACCGAGCCACATAGCTCGAGATCCATCTGCCACATCCCAAAAATGTGAGAATAGATATGCCAATTCAAATCTTGAAATTTGGTTTTTATAATGGTTTTAAGTCATAGTTTTAGTGGTGTCATACTGTATAGCTCGTTAGGATCTTTTTAACGCATTTTTTGGAATGTAAATCTGAGTTTGTGAGCTCCTGTTATGGCCATTTGAAGATTGGTCAAAAAATGGCACTTGTGACATTTGGCACATGTTTCGAGGTGGTTTTGACATTTGGACTTATCAGAGGTTGACACTTGGAAAATGATAAGGTTTGAAAAAAAAATTGGTTTGATGACATGTCACATCATCAACATGCCATGTGGCAGCATGAGATAAGCTCTTTGACCAAGCAAGGTGGCGAGCAAGGTGGCAAGCCCAAGGAGAGAGGTTCGTATGAGAGACCAAGTCCAATGTACATGCCCATTTAGGCACCTTAAGCCCATGAAAATGGGAATTTACACATTCCAAGGAGGTGCTTAAGCTTTTAAATCATGCAAACTATCTTCCATGTAACCATGTGGGATAATGAATTAGTCTAAGTGCCAAAAATGGAGGGAGAAGAAGTCAAAGTGCCTAAAAAGGAGGGCAGCCAGTTTTGAGCCCCTAACCTACTACCCAAAAGGATATAACCTTGAAAACTTCAGCTATGAAGGTTGAAGTGTTATAAAAGGGATGAAATTCTACTTGAATACACATAGGAAGCCGACTGTGTATTGGAAAATATAGACCAATTTTCGGTATTTGGTCATTTTGGAGCCCTTAGAGGTTAAACCAGATCTCGGAGTAAACTACAAAGTTGTTTATAATTGTGATATGCTCTGTTCAATATATTAATTTTTCCATTTTGTAAAATTTTTGATGCCATTTTGATCTTTTGAAGTTGCCAATTTTGATTTGGAGAAGCCTCTGTGTGTGATTCAGGAAGGTGAAGGATGTGCTGAGTCAACCAAGGTCTTTCAAAGGTCTGATCACTATTTTTATAGAGAGATCTAATATTTTTTTGTTTGTAAATATTATTTTGGCTTGAAAATTTAGCAACAATTAATGGATTGGTTTGATACGAACTTGGGGACGTAGGAATTCTAAACCCCATAAACAATTTCTGTGTTTTGATCTTTGGATTTATTTTTGCATTTTAGTTTTAGTTAATATTCAAATTTTTAATTAGAATGCAAGAGTTAATAAATTGATTGTTTACGAGAAATTAGATAAAATTGAGAATTTTGATAAATCTGATGGTTTCAATGGATAATTGAAGTGATCTTTCAATTCACTTTATTTCAGTTTTGAAACTTGATTTGAATCAAATTTTTCATCAATTTTTAATCATTCCAACATATTATAAGTTGATAAATTTATAATTTGTACTTTTAAAATTTCACTTATAGTTTATCAGTGATGTTTATGGATCACCCCCCTCCATCACTCAGTCCCAAAGAGGAAACAACTCAATTAACTCTTTCACAAAGAGGAAACAAATTAGGTAACTCCTCATCATTCTTGTAAAAAATGGCATAACTCAGTCAACTCAGTCTCTAAATGGAAACAAATTAGTTAACTCTACAAAATGAACAATATTTATCCAAATATTTAGTTTTCAACCTGAGTAATTAATCCCAACCATCCATATTCTCAATTCGAAGTATATAAATCTAACTTCCATCTTTCATTATACAATCAATGAATCAGTGTGCATCTTAATGCTATCGAAATGCTATTAGAATATTACACAATTTTGAACAACCAAAAACCAATTGATCACAAACATATCCATGTACATGAAGCATAGTCTTCATTTTTATGTGAAGGTAAATCTGTGTGTGATTATTTTTCATTTTCTCAATTGAAGGTGTTGTTAGGTTCAAGGTAGGAATTTAACATTCATGTTTGGTTCCTAGTTCAAATATTTAAATCTTAACATACATATATTTGGCACGTCCGGTGGGACTCATTCCATTTCATTTTCCTAACACATTTTTGATTGTTTTGAAGGATTTTACTAATTGTTTCTATTGTTTAAATGGCTTTAGCATAATTTGGGTTTAGTTTTTTGGTTGTGTATCTTAAATTCTTATCTCTTCTTTTTATTTTATCATTTCTTTTTGTCATTTTATGTCAATTAACATTTATGTACTGAGTTTCACCATATCCATTCTAGGAAACAAAGTTTTCATATCAATCTTAAGTGTACTTGTTTGTGTAGGTGTCTTCTATGTAGGTTTGAGGAACAACCTTTCCACACTAATCTTCAATTTTTTTGCCTTGATCTTTGATGTTTCTATGTGAGGTACTAGTATTTCCATTTTTCAATTTTGCTTCCTATTTAACAAAATTTCCTCCTTGATCATCAACATTTGTGCTTTAATAGAAAAAATTCTCCTTCAAGATAAGTAGTGTTTATGTTATGTCTGATTTTTTTGATAATTAGTGTTTCCATACTGAAAAATGATGTTTTTGATCTAAAAAACAATGTTTATATCTTGCACTGCAATGTTTGTATTTCTAATCTTTCTAAATTATAGGACTTAAATTATTTAAAATTTAAACTAAATATAAAAATACTAATGTATGTATTGCATCTCCACTTGTCAAAGACAGGAAATCAAAAACCTTAAACACATAATCATTATATATTAAAGTTAATTTGTTTGATTTTGTATTTGTTTATTGTGTGTGTGTAACTGAGTTTCAATATGATCTTATCTTGTATTGAAAGGAGATATTGAGAAAAAAATGTCTCGACTACTTATGTTCATCCCCTCCCCATGCCTAGTTTATGCATGCTCTTTCTTTATGATGAGAAGAAAAATTGGAAATTAGAAATAGCTAGTATTTTTTTTCTCTTTATTAGGGGTTTAACAACTTAGAATTCATCAATAAGAAATTGTCAAATCCCATGTTTCAGAGGGATATACAAATTTTAAATATTTGTTGTATCCATTGGCTAAGGATAATTTTGGTTTTACCTAACTTATGTGAATTGAGGTGATTATCCACCAACACCCAGGGATTAAACAATAATGTTGTCTCATAGATTTGGGCCTCATGTAATGAAAGGTATAATAAGGACTTCCCTATTAGTTTTATGTAAATCTAGATAGGAACCATTCAATTACAATCACATAGTGGTGATGGAAAAATAAAATTCCCCAAGACTAACCATAACATGCATTTGAGTTTAATATGTGAGACACTATTCAGTAACACTCCTAATTAACTAGAATAAGCTTGTCTTTTTGTGTGTGTGTGTATTGTCATTATTTTTTCCTTGTGTGAAACTTGTTTAACACAAAACCTATCCAAACCAAAAATGGATCTAACATAAACCTAAACATAACCTATTCTATAAAAAATGAGACTTTAATTTAAGATAAATCAAAACACCAACATGGAAAGTCCTTTTCATCAAAACCCATTTCACGTCAATGACAACCTTATTCAAAATCTAACTCAAAACCTGATCTGCACCATGAGGCCTCAGACCAAGTGTGTGGGGGAAATTTGAGTTTTGTTTGTGTAGATTAAATGATCAAAGATAACTTATAAATAAATAATTAAACACATTCAATGGAGTGGAAGTATTAATTAAAGGAAATGAAAAATCTATTCATTAACAAAGAATAGGGGAAAAATTAGTATAATGTGCTATAGTGCATGTGTTATAGAGTTGATACATGGAGCATGCTATATATATTATGACTATGTAGAGAATCAACCTTTTGGATGGTTATATATGTTGCATATTTATACAAGTAGAATATAAGAGTGGTTATAACTATTGTTAGTTACCAAGAAGATAGTTGTGTCAATTCATCCTCTAGGCTAGATAATAGTTGGTAAACCCCTTGGATCATGTGGCCAAGGTGAGTCAACATGTGGATGTGTAATATGATCTAAGAAGTTATAGAAGCACATGGCTCTACAAGATGTGATGTGTGTAGAAGTCAGTGAGTTAGCGCATAGCTTATGCATTGCATGGGATAGTGAAGTGCACAAGTTTATGAGCTATAGTGTGGAACTGTCAAGAAAAAGAGACTATGAGTTATGGCATGGAAAAGTGAGGTAGATTGTACTGTAGGTATAATAGGTACATAATTCAGTGAGAAAACACATGATTTTTACTACACATAGGACTATGAGCTGTGAAGTGCATAGAGGTTAGTTAATAAAATTTTATGATATGATATAGGTCTTGTACATATAGATTTGAGAAAACATAGAGAAAGAAGTGCACAAGATTGGGTGAGAGGTGTGTGTCCTATATCGTAGAGTGAATAAGGAGTAAGATCATCTATGTAGGGATTGTGTATAGATAATTTGCTCTTTTTTGAAGAGTAATGGTCTCCATTATGTGATTAGTTATAGGAATTGCACCTAAAGTTGATGTGAAGTGTACCACTTTACTTGATCATCATATTTCCAAACCTTAACCACTTGAAAAAGTTGATTTTTGTCATGATGGGTTCATGTGATAGTCACTTCAATGCTCTGGTCCTTCTTTATAGGATGCAAGTGTTTAGGATCCGAATTAGAAGGATGTTATGTCACTATTGGTTCAAGAAGCATTAGAGTGTAAGGCTTGAGAATCTCCACATTGAAGACTAGGTGAAAGCCCAAGTATTGAGGTAAATCAATAATGAAGGGATTTTCACCAATTATGCATAGAATGGTGTAAGGACCATATTGCAAAGGCTTAATATTATGGTGTAGACCTTTGAAGTGCTCCCTATAAAGTTACAACCATACTTTATCACCAAATCAAAATGCATGAGGTGTGTAATGTGTATCATGATGCTCCTTGTACTTAAATAGAGTGTGAGATAAAATTTGATGAACTTGTTGTTAACAAATTGGATGTCTCATAAAAACATATTGACTTTTTCCACTTCTCATTCTTGTGTGTGTACCTCATTACCTAATGGAGCATGATAGGATATGTCTAGAGGTGTTGAAGGTTGAAACCTAAGATATGTTTGGAGTGAATGTGGTAACTAGAGCTATGAAGAGTCCTATTATATGTTTGTTGAATGTAAAAGAGATTACATCCCATGTGTGAGTATATGTATGTTTGTATATTCATAGAATATGAACAAGTGTGAGACTGACCACTTCAGTTTATCAATTTGTTTGAGGGAAAATTCATCAACTGATCTAGTTGTATACCCATTAATTCCCATAATGCTTTCTAAAAATAAATCATAAAGCATGGACTGTGATCGAAGATGATGGATGTTGGTAACCAAAAATAAACCCAAACATGGTTTAAAAAAGCTTGTAGTTCTAGTAGCATCAATGTATTTTCTACATGTAACCATGATAGACATCTTGGAAAATTGATCCATTACAATAGTCACACCATCATGTTATCATCTCATCATAGGCAATATAATAATGAAATCCATGTGGATAAATTTCCATGCTCTAGATATAACTAATATAGGTGTGTAGAGTCCTATCTTCCTATTCATGGGATTGGAAATACAAAAAGGAATGCAAGAATTGATGTGGTGTTCCATGTATGTGCATATTTGCATTTGGTAGAAGTGCAATCGTAATTTGTCTAAAGTATTTATCATGCTAAAGTGTCTTGAGGTCTTGGTATAGTGCACCTCCCAAATGAATCATTGGTGAGGTGTATTAGAGGACACATAAAGATGTTTGATCTTACAGAGAAGCTATTCAAACAAGTATAACTCTTGCACTTATTTATCTTACATGGGGATCATGTAAGTTACTATTTGGATTCATTGAGTATAGGGATACCTAGTCTAAGAAGTTGTGGAGGTCTTGGTATAGTGCACCTCCCAAATGAGTCATTGGTGAGGTGTGTTACAGGGCACACAAATATGTTTAAGCTTGTAGAGAAGTTGTTCCAAAAAGTATAACTCCTACACTTATTTATCTTACATGAGGATGGTGTAAGTTACTATCTAGATTCATTGAGTATAGGGATACCCAATCTAAGAATTTGTGGTTACATATGTGATGAGTGGGTAAACTAGTAGTTGACTAAGGTAATCTATGACCATATTTTCCTTCTATTTATTGTGCTTATGTTAGAGGTACAATCCACTATGAAGCGGGGGTGAATTAGTGAGCCCAGATATTTGAAATTTAATTCCAATCCTTTCAAACTATTAGACAATCAGCATATATCAACTTGATCAAGCAACATTTAACAAGAGAGCTCATTTATTCAATGCATACACAAGATTAAACACACAACACATAGTTCTTGTTGGAAACCCTCATGGGGAATAAAAACCGCTCTCAAGATTGCAACACTTAGACTACATGTATTATAATAAATTACAAACAATAGATTGGTCAACTCCTTTAGACCAAAAAACCTTGATCAAATCCTCCTAACCAAAGGCCTTTAGTGAAACACATATTTCACAAGGAGCAAATACCCCTAAGGAAGATCAAGCCCTCTAGACCCTTCTTTGAAGTGAACACCTCCTCCTTGGAACTAATGTCTTCAACACTTGATGATGGATATTTGATTATGTAACCCCTACATAAACTCCCTCTCTATCTCATATAGGAGTCTCACATAGGCATGCTACAATCTCTCTCCTTCTTCACTCAAACTATCCTCATATACACACTCAAACCTCTTTGCATATCCTCAATCTATAAGATTACTCTTTTGAGATCATAAATATGACCTACAATTCACACACATAGTCCTTAATATGATCTATGCATCAACTCATAACTGGGCACTCTACCTCTCCTTTGCTCCATAACTCTCACATACACTTACACATGTCTCACACACAAAAAATCTAAAAATCATCATCTATGATTTCACTATTTATAGAGCCTTCATGAATTATCATGTCCACAATATTTCTTATTTACCCCAACACATGATTTCACCCTTAAGGCATCTTACATGGGTCACACTTAAGAACATCTCTCTTTCAATAGGCCTAAGTCACCTTTTAGGTCCTATGATGACCCACTCACCTCTTTGACACTTCTCCAATCAAACTAGGAACACAAGAACTCTTTCCAACATATATACCCATGCCACATGATCTATAGGTGTTGAAGAGTTGTCATGATGATGTCATGGTGATGTCATGGAGGTTTTTTGGTGAGTGGATGAAGTACCTTGATATTCTATGTGACAATTACAAAAGTGTGTAATGTGCTTGTTCTAGTGTGCTTTATTTATGGTTGGTTTATCTTTAGTATGGACATGGATAGAAAGGATTAGGGTTGAGTATGGTGATTTAATCATGTGAAAGGGGTCCTATCAAAAGTTAATAATTCTTTGAATACTTCTGTTCATGAGTGAAATTCACTTGGTTCATCATTATTCTCATCTAGACACTTTGGGTCTAATGGCAGAAAATTTGAGTAAGTAGTTTGATGACATCACCATTACCATGTAGGAAGGAGTCAAGGGGAGTGGGTCATATGGTTGTGATCAAATCAGTTCCTATTTATTATGTTCCATATCTCAAGTCATGGATCAAAGTGTAGTCAAAGATATGAGGGTGAAAATTTGGCTTCTTGATCAAAATTCATTGTTTTCCCATACTTAGCCATATTTGCAAAATGGTTAAAAAGATTTAAGTAAGCAAGTTTATGAGCTCATCATTCACACACATAAAGGTGTGAAGATAAAATGATCATATGGTTTTATTCACTTTTGTCCCTAGTTTATTTGAGATAATTTTTAGATCAAGTGATGTAGTGCGTCAAAAGATATGCACAAGCAAAGTTAGGCTCCCAAGCAGTTTGATTATGTTTTTTCATACTTAGCCAAATTTGCATAAGGAAATAAAGAGCCAAGTGAGAATTTTGATGGTATTATATCTTTCACATGTGAATGTGTCAAGAGAAACTCATCATATGGGTTTATTCAATTTTGAGCATAGATTACTTGCACTAAATTTGAGATCATGCATTGAAACATGACAAAAGTTATGGATGTTCAAAGTTGGCCTCTCAAGTAGGTTTTGACATAGTTGGCCTTGTGAATTTTTTTTGAAGGCATATTAATGGTGATATATCTCACACATGCAAAGGCTTCAAGAGCCGTGTGTCACATGGTTGGATTCTCCTATGTGAGGAAATCATCTAGTCAAAATTTGAGATCATGCAAGTAAGCATAAAAGAAGTTATTGAGGTGAAAAAATGGCTACTCAGGCATATTGAAAGAGTCCCCATAGTCATTTTTTAAAGTGTTAAAGCTCAATAAATATCAATGGTACACATTTCTCCAAGAAGTTAGGAAGAATCAAGATGAGGATAGGTGCATGATGTTTAACAACTAAACAAAGGTATATGATAATGATCCAATAGTGAACAAGCATTCATACATATTGATCAAATAGTAAGTGTTGATCATTAAAGACCTGACTGATCCATAAAGTTCAACAGAACATGTGGATTCAACATTATAAGATTGCACAAGATGAGGTCAACATGATTTAAGTGTAACATCTAAGCATTGGTGCTTATGCATTAAAGATCAAAAGAGATCGACAGTGCTTATTAGATTTGAGCTAAGAAGACATGAGATTCAAGCACTATGTTCGAAGGTTAACTGTGAATGTTGCTATTCAAATATTTAAATTTAACATAGGAAAAACTAGAGATCTGTATTTTGTCCATATTTTTTAATAGAAGTCATATTTTGTCATGAAATAAAAAATAAAATCATTGAGGACTCTAAAGAACATCTGGATATATATATTTGAATATTTGGAAGTTAGTGTTGTCAAATATATTGAGACTATAAATTGATAATGTGTTAATGCTTATTCTGTAAGTGAACTAAGAAGGATGGTTAAGCTTGTGTTGATGTTATTTCAATGCCTCATGTTGAATTTACGACTAGGTATTCTTGTAGACTCCATGAAGTTTCTCTGAGTATTCTAGAAGTGTGATCAATCTATCTTGAGTATAAAAAATTCTTAAGAATTTGATTGTATGTTTAGTAATAGTGATATTATGTATAAGGTCTATGTTTGAGTTATTTGAGCATATGTAGAGGTGAGCTAAAATGACTATGATCATTTGAGGATGTTGAAATGGACATAAAGAGTGGACCCATGTATTTGAAAGTGGTCATGTGTTCTTATATTGCTTGAGGATGTGTCAAATGGGTGAATGGGTCTCCATGAGACCTATAATGGCTACAAGGGCCTTATTAAAATGTGTAGTTCCTTAAGGGTGAGCCATGTATGCTATGGCTGACCTATGAATATTGTTATGAGTTGTGTCTTATGTGAAATATTCCTTAAGGGTTAAGGTATGCCTAATGGTCAACCAAGGTAGTGATTATCATGATTGTTCTATAAATAGAGGAATCAAATGTGTTTGTTTCTAGATTTGTAAGACTTGAATGAGGGAGTGCAAGTGTGGAGCCAAGCAAAGGACATAAACTTTAAAAGAGAATATACAAGTTAGTAAGGACCAATAGAGAGTGAATAGGATCAACCATTCTAGTCTGAGCAAGTTGTTGAAGATGATCACATAGGTCATTGGACCTAATAATCCTAGAAGAGGTAGAATGGGTGAGTATGCTAAAGAGGTTGTTTGAGAGAGGCTTGTGTGTGTGAGTTGTGGAGTGAAGGAGGGTTCGAGTTCCATGTGGATGAGTTGTTGAGAAGATCATTAAGGACTATTTATATGACATGTTGGTCATAATATTATTGGTAGAATAGTGCTCTTGTTGTTTGAGTGTGAACAAAGGCAAGGTGAAGACTATGTGATCTTGGTAGTTGATCTGAGAGGTATATTAGTGTGTATATCCATTTGGTCATGTGTTTAAATCTTTGATAGAGTTGTTTATGTGAAGGATGCATTGAGTATACAGAGTTGAAGAATTGGGTTAGTTGGGATATGTAATGTGTCCTAATTGATCTTTGTGTATTGATTCAAGTATGTAATGTGCTTTAGCAACTAGGGAGTGTTGTGTGATCCAAAAGGTGGCTTTGGATACATTTAGAGATTGATAATCAGATTTACATCATCAGGTGTTAGAGACATCAATTAAAGTTGGAAGTGTTCATAGGTTTTGTTGTGTCAGCTCTACATCTAAGGTGGTTGTATCCTCCTTGCAAGGTAAAACTTGCTAAAAAGTCTAGTTATTACAGCTCATATAGATAGGTGTGGTAGCACCTTGTGGGATTGAAGTCTCACTAAATAGGGATTGTAGTTCCTTGATCATTTGTAGATGGTCTAAATTAGTTATTTTTTTATAGGATAGTAGTCCAATTGCATGTTCCAGTGGGTTTTATTCCCCAAGAGGGTTTCCATATATGACATGTGTTATGTGCTTGATCTTGAATTTTCTTTCTTGTTCATTTTTATGAATGGTGTATGCCTCATGAATTTATTTATTGAATGATTAAGAGTTTGAAGGAATTGGAATTAAAGTTGAAATTATCTAGGCTCACTAATTCACCCCCCCCACCTCTTAGTGACTATACCTCTAACAATTGGTATCAGAGTGGGTCTTTTAGAGGAAGCATAATAGCTTGAAGGTGATCTTAAGTAGGTACAAAGATGGATAAGCAGTTGAAAAAATAAAATCAATAGTGGAAGGCTATGATTAAGGCACTTGAATAATAGATATGTAATTCAAAGAAAGATTCCAAAGAGGATGAGAATATTATCAATGATCTCAAGGTTCAGCTAGTAGATGCCAAGACAAGTTTGTGTTCAAAATAAAAGGAAATCATGTTTGATAAAGAAGATGACAATAAGGAATAAGAAGTTGAGCTAGAAGCTAAGATCATGGGTACACTTGGTAAACTAAAGGAGCAAAATAATAAGAATCATAAGATGAGAAAGATGATCAAAGGTCTTGAAGCACAAGTTAGTTCTCTTGAGGGAAATTTGATAGAGAAAGCATGTAGGATAAAGGATGATATGGATAAAGAAACTAATAATGATAAGGAGACTATCCAAGTTCTCAAAGGTCAGTCAATGGCTATAATTTTAGTATAAGAGCTAAAGAAGATGAGTGCATTCAACTAGAAACCAAGCTAGGATCATTGATGGATGAGCATGAGTAATTTATTTTCAAGATAATCAAGCTTGATGAAGATCAAAAGATGTCAGATCAGGTCAAGAGAAATGAAATAAGGTCTATCAAACAACCAAATGCTTCAAGGTATGCTAGTTTATTTCATGGTCATTATTATACATGTAATAAGTATGGTCATAAAGCTAAGGACTATAGAATGAATTCAATCAAGAATGGACATTCATGGAGTTATGATAGAAGGAGTTTTTGGCCAGAGATTGATCACAGTTCAAATCTATCAAAAGGTGCAAATGATGTTATTTGTTTCATTTGTCATAAGAGTGGACATATTGCTAGATTATATCCAAACAATATTAATAGGTCTTCAAGGTATGTCAAAGGATATAGAGATCCTAGAAGGTTTGAAAAAGTATAAACTTAGGTATGGAAACTAAAGGTAATCATTGCCAATTCTTCTAGTCATAAGGTTGATAAGAAAATTGATTTAGAAGGCTATGCTACAAATCAGGATAAGCTCAAGGATCAAGTTTGTAAGATGGCTGGAAAAGACAAGGGTCAAACTATGGTATGGATACTTGAGATAGTAAAGACTAAGAAGACTAACCCTGTTGAGTCCAAGAGTCTTGATGGATTATTTTCCAAGGTGGAAAAATAATCAAAAATAAAAGAGAGTTAAGAGTTTCTATTAACATTTATTGAAAAATCTAAAGAAAAAATGAAGTTAAGGATCTAGTTAAAGTCAAGTAGGAATTCAAGTCAAAGAAATATATGTAGATATGAGAGTCTCTTGAGTTTTTGGAGTTTTAGTCTCACTATCTCAAATGGGTGTCTCTATCTAGGCTTTAAGGACACACGTGTCAGTCAGAGGAAGCTTGGTGGCTATCAGATATTGTTTGATGAGATGGTATGTAAACAAAGTATGTTTGTGCATTCTTTTATATATTTTTTGTTTTAGAAAAGAAGCTTGTGAATAATCTTAGTGGTCATATCTTGAGAAGGAGTTGGATTTTTTATCATGGTTTGGATGCTTTGGTCTAAAGGTGAATTTCAAATATCTATCTGCATATTAGTTTATGGTAGATGTTAAGTGAGCCTATAAGTTGAAGGCCTTTCTTCTAGATTTGTTTTAGATATTTCTAAGAATGTTAAAGGCTTGTTGAAGAGTTGTGTATGCCATGGTAGTTCATAGTGTTTTGATGATGAGGTGTCTTTATATGAGTATTGATTGTGATTGGATAGTATCTAAAGACTTATTGAATATGTCATATTCTTGATGAAACATGAAGTTAGGGGGAGCTTTGTAATTGGTCAGGTCATAGGATCAGAAGATTAAGTAGTTGAATATGAGAAATAAGGTGTGGAGAAGTAAGTTTTTGTGCTCAAGATGATAATGCTAATCAGAGAAGGTATTTCGTTAAGGGGGAGCAACAATTTCATGTGTTTGCTCTAGAGATTTGTGTAGGAGCTATTGTATAGGGTCAGAATGGGTAGTTTTAGGTGGCTTAATAAGTTTGATGCACTATCAAGAAGTGTTTGGTGCTCAAAAAGGTATGTGTATTTTTTTTATGTGCTTCAGGTGTTTTGTGGTCTGATGGTATGTTGAAGGCAAATTGAAATTTTTTGAGTGCTCGTAGTTTTCTCAATTTTTGGCTTAAGGGAAATCAACCCTAAAATGGATAATAGGAAGTCAAGATTTTTAATGGTGTGGAAGCTCAAATATTGGTCAAAATTTTTTTAATGGTTTTCTTTAGGTGTACAATAAGTTTCAGAGGTGGACATTGACTAGAAAGTGTTATGTTGACTTTATTTTGAGATTTTAAGGTTATGGTCTCTGGTAGAAAAGTAGTCTACCTTAAGATTTAAGGCTTAAGGCTTATTAGTTTCATGAATTGGCCAAATGGGTGGTCAAATCAAGCTTCATAGAGAATTGAAGGTTCGTGGTTCTCAAGTTATTCAACTTTTTGTCAATATGGAGGAATAATTAGCTAGTAGGTTTGTGAAGGAAGTATGTTTCAAAGGATGAGCTTGGTGATGAAAATTGGTTTGATTGAGGGGCCATATGAGAGTGATATAGATATAGAGTTTCAAGTCTTGAAGATGTGTCTACTAAAAATTATGGGCTCTACAAGGTTTAGGTAGGGCTACAAGGAGGCTAAACAGGGTTAGTTTGAAAAAGAGAAATTTTTTATTAGTCTATCCAAAATATCAAGGTATGTTTTTAAGATAGTTTAGTGCATATTTCCTATTTTTTATAGTGAAAATACATAGTTGGTGGTCATGGAAGTGTCTTAAGAAAGAAGGTTGGTAAGCCTGCATGGTGGTTCGTCATGGTGTGTGGAGATTTGAAGATGCTCAGAAGGTGAAATTACTCAGAGTTCTTAGGGGGAGTCCCTTTCAGATGTTTCTTGATGTTTCCCATCAATATTTATGTGGATTTATGTGTTATTTATTCATTGGTTGTAGTGCTCGTTTGAAGAGAGTGTTGGCATGGAGCAAGAGGATGTTGTCAAGGCAAGTTGAAGTAGGCTCAAGGTAAGGGGGAGTTTGTCTCATCTTTCTAAGATGGTCCTTTCCTATTTTGATAGTATTTTTAGGTCCTTAGGATCAGTTTTTTCCCACTTTTTCATTATGTCAAAGGGGGAGAAAGTTCCTATTAGGGAAAAAGCTATTGTTGTGGGAGTCCTTTGAAGAGATAAGGTGAGCTATATATTGCTATATTGATGGGTGTTGACATCAATGAAAAAGGGGAAGATTATTGGAGATTTATCATGATGATGTCATGGTGATGTCATAGAGGTTCTCTATTGAGTGTATGAAGTCCCTTGATATTCTATATGATAATTTTTGGATAGGTGTCTAATGTCGCCCTTAGGGATTCGTAACATGACTTAATAGCCTCCCATGTGTACTTATCTAGCATTTGTATTGAGTGTTAAAAGGTCAATATTTTTCATGTAATGGAAATTGTGACTCTAATAAGTGGTATTAAAGCCATGGTCATAGGTTTGAATCCCCTTAAGTAATGTTGAGGGGGAGATTATTTGATAAGTGTCTAGCGTCTCCCCTAGGGATTCATGATATAGCTTAATATCCTCCCATTGGTAGTTATCTAACATTTATATGAGGAATTAAAAGGTCAATATTTTGGTACAATAACAATTTTTACTCTAGAAACAATGACAAATATGTGTAATGTGCCTTTTCTAGTGTTCTTTATATATGGTTGGTTGATCTTTAGTATTGACATAGAAATGATCAAGGTAGAGTATGGTGATTTGAGCATGTGCAATGGGTCATATTAGAAGTCAAGAATGCTTATGTGCATGAGTATAATTCACTTGGTTAATCATTGTTCTAATCTAGACACTCTGGGTATAGTGGTAGAAAATTTGAGTAGGTAGTTTGATGATGTCACCATTACCACATGGGTAGGAGTCAAGGGGAATGGATCATATGGTTGTGATCACATTATTACCTAGTTGTTATGTATCAAATCTCAAGTCATGATTCAAAGAGCAATCAAATATATGAGGGTGTAAAGTTGGATTCTCAGTCAAAATTCATTATTTTTCCATAGCCAAATTTGCAATATGTCTAGAAAGAGCTGAGTAAGCATGTTGATGAGGTCAGCATTCACATGCATGGAGGTGTTAGGATAAAATGATCATATGGGTATTTTCATTTTTGTGCCTAGTTTATTTTTGATAATTTTTATATCATGAAATGTAGCATGTTAAAATATATGCAAATCCAAAGTTATGCTTATAGGCAGTTTGACTGTGTTTTTCTACACTTAACCAAATTTACATAAGGCAAGAAAGAGCCAAGTGAGCATTTTGATGATATTATATATTGAACATGTGAAGGTGTCAAGAGAAAATGATCATAAGGAGGAGTGTGTTACATGTTTGGATTCTCTTATGTGAGGAAATCATCTATTCAAAATTTTAGATCATGTAAGTAAGAATAGAAGAGGTTATTGAGGTGCAAAAATGACTACTCAAACATATTGAAAGGGTCCCCATACTTACTCATTTTTTAAAGTATTAAAGCTAGAGAAATATAAATGGTGTGATTTACTCCAAAAAGTCAGGAAGTAGTGAGATGAGGATAGGTATGCAATGTTTAATGACTAAGCAAAGGTATAGGATAATGATCCAATGGTGAACGATCATTTGTATAGATTGAACAAATGGTGAGCATTGATCATTAAAGACCTGACTGATCCACAGAGATCGATAGAGTGCATGGAGTTAACATTATAAGATTGCATGAGATGAGGTCAATGTGATTAAATTTTAACATCTAAGCATTAGTGCCTATGCATTAAAGAGCAAAAGAGATATATGGTGTGTATTCAATCTGAGATGAGAAGACATGATATTCAAACATTGTGTTTGAAGGTTAACTATGACCATTTCTATTCAAAGATGTTAATTTAACACAAGGAAAAATTAGAGCTTTGTATTTTGTCCATATCTTTCGATAGAAGTCAAATTTACTCATGTAGTAAAAATCAAAGTGGTAAAGGACTCCAAGGTGCATCTAGATATATAGATTTGAAGATTTGAAAGTGAGTATAGTCAAAGATATTGAGCCTAAAAATTGATTGTGTTCAAGTTTATTCTACAAGTGACCCAAGAATGATGTTTGAGCTTGTGTTGATGTTGTTTTTATGTATCATGAAAACTTTGCTATTGGGGAGTGTTGTAGACTCCATGACGTTGTTCTGTGAGTATTTTGAAGGTGTGATCAATCTATATTGAGCATGAAAAATGCTTAATAAGTTGACTGTATGTTTGACAATAGTGTTCATATGTATAAGGTTTATGTTTGAGTTGTTTGAGCATATGCAAATGTGAGTTAAAATTACTATGAACATTTAAGGATGTCTAAGGGGACATAAAGAGTGGACTCATGTATTTTAAAGTGGCCTTATGTTCTTTTTTTTCTCAAGGGTGTGCCAAATGGGTGAATAGGTCTCCATGAGACCTATAAGGGATATAAGGGCCTTATTAAAATGTGTAGTTCCTTAAGGGTGACCAATAGATGTTATGGTCAACCTATGAAGATTGTTTTGAGACATGTTTTCATGTGAAATATGCCTTAAGGGTTAAGCCATGCTTAATGGATGACCAAGGTAGTGATTATCATGATTGCTCTATAAATAGTGGAACCAAATGTGTTGGTTTTTATATTTGTAAGACTTGAATGAGGGAGTGCAAGTGTGGAGCCAAGTAAAGGAGATAACCTTTGAAAGAGAAGGTATAGGTTAGTTAGGACCAATAGAGAGTGAAGAGGATCAAACATGCTAGTTTGAGTAATTTGCTAAAGATTATCACATAAGTCATTGGACCTAATAATCTTAAAAGAGGTATAATGAGTGAGTATGCTCAAGAGGCTATTTGAGATAGGCTTGCGTGTATGAGTTGTTAGAGAGAAGGAGGGGTATAGTGCCTTATGGATGAGTTTATGAGTAGATCAGTTTGAGGAATGTGTGTATGACCTATTGGTCATAATTCTATTGGTAGAATAGTGATTTTATTATTTGAGTATGAGTGAAGGCAAGGTGAAGACTATGCGATCTTGGTGGTTGATCTAAGAGGTAGATCAGTGTGTGGACTATGTGTATGACCATTTGGTCATGTTGTTGAAGTTGTGATAGAGTTATTTCTATAAAGGATGTATTGAGTGTGCAGAGTTGAAGAGTGAGGTTAGTTGGGATATGTAGTGTGTCCTAATTAATCTTTGTGTAGTATTTCATGTATGTAATGTGATTTGGCCAACAAAGAGTGTTTTGTGATCCAAAAGGTGGCTTTAGATACATTAAGATATTGATAATTAGAGTTCCATCATCAGGTGTTAGAGACATAAATTCAAAGGTGAATGTCTTTATAGGTTTTTTTATTGAAGCTTAGCATCTAAGTTTGTTATAGCCTCTTTGCAAGGTGAAACTTATTAAAAGGTTTGGTTGTTGTTGTTGACCAAATTTGACCATGTAGGCCAAATTGGGACCCTTATAGGTAAGATATTGTTTTTTAGATGTTATATTCCATTTGATGTTTTTTTAAGCCTTTTTAGCCGTAGTCATGGTCTAATTAGTTTATATGTCATTTTGAGTCATTTAGTAGCCATTTAAGGGTCATAAATGCAAGTGGCATAGTTTTCAAGTTGTCTAAGTGTCGTAATTTCCTTTAAAACATCCAACAAGTCATATTCCATATCAATAATGTTAGTTACACCTAAAACTTATAGGCTATCTAACTAAAGATCAATAAATTGACTAAAAAGGAGAAGTTTGGCACTTGTACGGCTAATGAGGGAAGGTGACATTTGGGATAAGTTTATGGAACATATATTCATATTTTTTAGACTCATATTAGTCTTTTACATGATTTTTAAGTGATAAAAAAGTTCCAAACCCATTCTATTCCTTCACCCTTCTAAACACACAAAAGTGGTCAGCAGGTTTATGCTTGGTACAACTAGTTGAGGAGGTTTCAGACTAAATGCCTTTGGGAGGTGAAATTAAACTTAGAAATGTTAATTTCCATAAAAAAATTTCAACTATTGGTTGAATATGTTTTATTAATCATCTCTAATAAGTTGATTGTGTTTTTATGCTCATTGTTTCATGCACCCTATAGGTTTTGCTCTAATCTGGATAGGTCCATAAAATCTAGTTGGTGATGTTTAATCCAAATGATTTTGTCTTCCTCATAAAATTATATCCATTCTTGGTTTTATGTTTCATGATGTTTTGATAGCTAAATCATCTCATGTTTCAAGAAGGTGCAATTATTTAAAGTCTCAGTCAAGTTTTCCTGGTTTGAGAAGGCTTGATTTTATGCAAGGTCTCATGTGATTTTAATATGATGTTTCCAATATCTCATTTCCATAATTATCACCTCCCTTCATTTTTTATCAGATCACACCATGCTTTGGTGAAGTTTTAGTCTTGTTATACTCATAGTCAACTCTTCACTCACTCTCACTTGCAGTCACATGTATAAAGACTTTCTATCATGTCCATGGAATTTTAATGAACTGAAGAGAGTCTATTTTAATGTTTTAATATTATTTAAGGTTGGTTTCAAGTTCATGGACCACACAAACTAGCCACTAGCTACCACTATTTACATTGTAATAGGTGTTTACAAGAGGTTTTCACCTTGGAACAAATGTTTTAAAGCTTTTCTCAATATATCCTTAGTGAAAATAATATATTTGAGGAATTGGTAATTAGATAATTATATTCATTAATACACATTGTTCCAATTCTATCCACTACCTACATACAACTCAAGTGCACCTATAGGAGTCTCTCCTTGATGATGTCATGATGAGATGGGAGTTTAGATAGGTGTTTCCATATTTTAGAGTGATAAGGGTAAATTGGAAAGCATAGTGATGGAATTTAATTGATCATGAACACATATACCTTGCATATTTTCCAAATTTGCTTACTACCTATATAGATGCAAATGCCCACCTATAGGTGGTACCACAAAAAGCCAAAAAGTCATTTAAAGCATTGAAACTAGTGGAAAAAACTTTATTATAATCCACATTGGTGGATTTTACCATAAAATACCTTATTAAATTGTCAAATGGAAAAATGGAAGTATGGATCACCTTCAAACATAAGATGACTGAGTTCAAGGACATTTTCCCTAAAAAGTAAAAATTGAGTTCCTAGCCATGTTATGGAGGTCTTATAACAAGGTTAAAAAGAGTTATGATACATATATATGACCATGTTTTGTATCCTATATGAATGATAAGATCTATTCCAAATATTAATCCAAGAGGATTAGTTAAAGGTGATTGTTTGGGGCCTCAAAGTTGCCCATTTAAACACTGAGTTTCTCTATTGACATCTATAGGATTTGAGATTTAAGTGACCATTGATATCCTAAAGATAAAAAAAGGACACTATAATGTTTTTAATGGCCTTATTTATTTAATGGTATACCAATTAACATGAGTATAATCAGAATAATGTTGATATATAGTGTTTCAAGTCTCATATACACCTACAGGTCTCCTATCATGCAAAATGCACACCTACAACTGACTGCAGGAGATCATAATTTATAACAAAGGTTTAAATATGGAATCAATAAGATTTTAATAAAATATATGATTTAAAATGTTTCATAAGAATTAATAGTGATGTGTAACCTTTCAAAAGAGGAGTTTTCATCTATAGGCTTTTACCCTTCCCAACACAGTTGATTGTGTTTGGCCATGATAGATAGTGGGCTAAGGAGTGGTACCTGTAGGTAATCATGCTTGCTTGAAACTTAAGCATAGTATCTACCAACCTTATTATGGTCCTTTAGGATAATTTTTACTTGTTTTTACCACATTTTTATCACCCTTTTTTATTGGACCAAGCATGGAGTATGAGGGGTATGTAGTAGGTTAGAGTGATGAAAAATATTAGAGAATATTATCCATGATTTTTACACTCCAAAAATTATCTCACCAATGCTAATCATGTAGAAAAGAGACTCTATGAACCAACATACATAGTCTAAATCTTACACCCTACACAATCTACCTTTATAAAGATCTATTTTGGTTTTTGAGAGATTTGGAAGGTTAAATGGTATGAAAAAGGGATTAATTTTGGTTTATATGGTCCTAAAAACTTTTTTTATATCCTCCATCATTTTTTTTCTAGTAAAATAGGGGAAGTTCCCTCTATTTTGTCTTAGATAGAGGATACTCCCTTGTGAACAAGGCCTACATTTTTGGGGAAGGAAAGTGAAAAAAGTGGACCAAAAGGTAATGAAACTTTATGAAAATGTGTGTAAATATATATCATACCTATGAAAACATGAGGAATCAATCTAATAGGATATAATCTCAAATAAATGGTATAGAATCCTAAAGTTGTAGTTAGGCCTATAAGGCAGGGTTTAAGCCTAATATCCAAATGAGGGGTCAATGCCATTTATAGCCTTAAGTGGGAATTATAGAATATTGTATCACATTTATGACATCAATATCTTTTAAATCCTCATTTTTTTAGATAAGTCATAAAGGATCCTTTTTAGGCTCAGATCCGAATCAAGCCTATAGGAAATAAAGGTCAAAGATCGATAGGCTAACTTTGAGTGCTTGTATCTTCTTTGAGGTTGTGCATGGAAGTATAAAGAGTTTATGGAGGTTTATATTTGTCTTTAACCTTGAATTTTTGTATTTTTTTTTAATTTCCAATGTCAGAGCTTTATGAACAAAGCTTTTTTTCTTAGAAGACCTAAAGCCCTTGTTAATCCTTGAATAAGGACCTGACTAAGAAAACAAACTTGGAGAGATATCCAAATGGGATGAAATGACTATGAATTTTTTTTAGGTTGTATATTACTATTTAAGGTTCCTCATCATCAATTTTTGTGCTACCCTACCTATACGAACATGGTATAAAATGACTTTCTTTGATTATTTTGTGTATTATGCAAGTTATATGGACTTTCAATAAGAGAAATAAAATTAGGGAGTGATATTATGACTTATTATAAATAAATATGACCATTTAATAATACAAAAAAGTATCCTATTTGTTCCTACTAGTAGCTCCATCTCAGCCAGTCAAACTGGCATAGTGAGCAAGATAGTGAGAAGTGTGAGAACTTCAAGTGGAAGCCTATTTAAGGTGTACCTAAGCAATATAAGGATATGGATGGTTTTTACAAGTGTCATAAACTTATTTTTATATATTTTAATGAGAAAACAATCCATTTTATAATCCAAGTGTGTAAGGTGTGTGAAAGAGGAGTTTCTTTGATTGTAGGCAGTGATGGCTAACTTTTAGAGTAATATAGGTGGTTAGGAATGAAACTGTAATATCCCCTCCAAACAGGGAATATAGCAACACAAAAACTTTGAACAAAGATACAATTTCTATTGAATAAATTCAGAATGATAACAATAATATAGTCTCTTAATAGCAAATCACAGATCTTATCACTTGTCCTTCTAAACTATTACAATTACAGTCCTCTCTTACACATATAAAATATGAAATACAGTCTTGAAAACCCTAGCTTTGCAAATTTGGACACTAGGTTTGAATCTAGAAATTTTGTCTCGACTTGCTGTGTCAAACACACAGTAGCTGGCGTCGGTCGATATACTACCAACGTCGGTCACTGTAGGTCCTTCTCTGCCGACGTCGATCTACAGTCGGCTGATGTCGGTCACTGGGAATCTCTATCTGCCGAGGTCAGTGTCTGCATGGATTTGTACGGACCTGTACGGACTTCGTACAGCCGCCAATTAAGCACAACTTGCCTATTTTCAACCCCTGATCTGACAATATATGTTTCTAGCACAGAAGATCTCTATCTGTATAATTTATTGAATCAAAACATAAAGAAATAAATACCTGGAATATCTGTAATAACTTTTGTGTGAAGTTATCTCTCAACCCTGTAAATTCTGTGATAACTTTTGGATGAAGCTATCTCTCAATTTGGCAATAGATCAGCTGATATTCCACAGCCTCTTAATTTCACACACTAAAGAGGGAACGTTCTCCAATGCAAATGGAATCCTGGAATTGTAGGCTCAGTCTTCACAGAAGAAATTCTTCAAAATCAATAATCAATAATCAATGGCTAGTCAATAATGGCCTCCATGAGAAACCCTTATACCCTCAAAAGATATGCTTGCCCTAATTAGGGTTTCTTAAATTAGAATTAGGGTTTCTAATTAAAAATAGGCTAAATAATCAATATTTGATTAAATCAATCAAATATTAATATCTCCCTCAATACATGTCCAATCGAGCCCAAATGAAAGCCAACTGGAAAAACTCTGCTAAACGAAGCCACTCCAATCTCCATCAAGACCCTCTAACCATCTTATCAGCCTACGAGGGTCACATAATAGGCTAACCATGAACTCAAAACATGTCAAATGAAAAGGGGACATGACAATCCGCCCCTCCTGGAATTGCTTTCCCTCAAGCAATCGCTGAATGACAAATCAATCAATCCCCCTGGATCCCAAATGTAGTTATGATCTCCACCACCGTCAATTAACATGAACCCCACGCCATGTCCATCCCAACTCTCATGTAATGGCATCACATCATCTCTAGTACTAAGATAAGCACCCCAACATCTAATCCATAAATGAAAATCAGCAAGCAAACTCCTTACCTAAATAATATCTAAAATTGGATTGTGAAGGCTAAAAATAGTCATATCATCATCAACCTGTGACCCGACTGTAACAAAAAGTTGAGTCCTCACCACATGTGACAACTCCTAAATTTAACTCACCTCAAGACCAAGCTCATCCTCATACCTCTCCTGTGTTGGTGCCAATGTGCACTCGTCATCGCCCTCTATCATGTCATGTGGTATAGGTACCTCCATCCGATGAAAAAACATATATCTGAAGCTGCTGCCCCATATTGCCTTAAGAATATGTGTCTTCCCATCAACATCAAAGAGAAACTCCATGTCATTGAGATGAAGAGTAACTTCCTCAAATGAATGAAGCCACTTCATACCCAAGACTAAGTCTATGTCCCCCATGTCTACCACATAATAATCAGCCTTAAACTCATAGTTGTTCAAGCGCAATGGGAGGTTTCTAATCATACGCTCACACTTAAGAGTGTGACCATCGGCTACCTTAACTCTGATGCCATCAAAATATTCGGTAGTGAGTCCACGCGTCTCCACAAATCTAGCATCTATGAAATTATGTGTGGCTCCTGTATCAAGAAGGGTGATAACCTTCTGCCCTGCCAAAACTCCACGGAGTCTGAATGACTCATCCGACTGAATGTTGGATAGGCGTGCCTCCTATATGTGAAGCTCTAACTCTGCCTCTACCTTAGGCCCCAAAGCCTCTGCCTCTGCCCCCTTAGAACTATTCTGCTGTTTAGAATCCTCTGAATCTGAATCCTCATAATATGCCCACATCACATGATTTGCCTTGCCCTTAGGCCTCAAAGGGCAATCATGATGGATATCATATGGACCTTTACAGTAGAAGCAAATCTTCTTCTTACGTAGATCATTAAGCACCTCACGATCTAAAGGTGGTGCTGCTGGATTGGCCTTTGAATCATTCTTTGCACTTGATTTATCTATGTTAAAATCCGGTCTCTTTGTATCTGCGTTAGAGTACTTATGGTCTCTAGATGAAGAAGTACCCTTGGAGTTAAATTTATGGGATGGGGCTGCCATCTCCATACTACGTGCCTTCTTCATAGCTACCTGTAATGAAGGAGGATCAAAGGCTTTGATCCAACCTCTCAATGGCTCTGTCAATCCCTCTATGAAGAGAACTACCAATCTACGCTCTGAAATATTGGGCACCATGACTGCCAATCTCTGAAACTCACCAATGAAGGACTCCAAATTACCTATTTGTCTCAACTATGCCAGATCTCAAAAGTAAACCTCAGGATCTTTCTTGTCAAACCGCTCAACCAATCTATCCACAAAGTCCTTGTACTCTGTTACCTGATTATGCTGAAGTGTTACCATACCATGGTACCACCAATCATGTGCTACTCCATCCAAGTGCAAAGTGGCATATTTGATGGCCTCTATCTCTGACATTGGTCTCAATGCCAAAAATGTGTCAAGCTTATGAACCCAAGCTTGAGCTGTCATCTTACCGCTGCCGTCAAAAGTAGTCAAAGAAAGCTTACCCGTAGCCTTCTTTAGCTCACTGAATTGAACTCTAGGCCTCCTGTCCTGTCTAACCAATCTGTAATGCTCTCTCCTCAGATTAACAAAATGGTCAAAGGACATCCTCTCTTGAACATGAGGAGGTAATAAGTCCCACTCATCATTTGCAGCCATGTAAACATTTGCAAATGGGGAATTCCCTGCCTCCTCCTCTGCTAGTGCCTCTGGTTCTTCTTGAATAAATGTAGGACATGTAGGTCTATCAGCTATTTTAGAGTGAGTCTGTTGTGGTCTCTGATTAACTGTAGCACTCCTATCATCTCTTTGGTCCCTGTTCTATTCATCAGTTGTGTTCATCCCCCTTATCATAGTCATAAGTGCCTGTAGTGTCTGATTCATCTGATGTTGGCTTGTCATCATAGCATGGTGAAATTCTCTGGTACCTGATCAGCATCATACCTGTGGCCCCTGGGTGGGCTGCCCTCACGTATGTCACTCATGATAATCTTCTATTGTTCTAACAATTGGGTACCTTCAAGCAAGGCTCTACTGCATGTGTTATACCTATGTGGTCCCAACTCTTGTGGCTGCATAAGATCTATAGACCCTCAGGCTAGCAAGATTTAGCTCTAATACCACTGTAATATCCCCTCCAAATAGGGAATATAGCAACACAAAAACTTTGAACAAAGATACAATTTCTATTGAATAAATTTAGAATGATAACAATAATATAGTCTCTTAATAGCAAATCACAGATCTTATCACTTGTCCTTCTAAACTATTATAATTACATTCCTCTCTTACACATATAAAATATGAAAAACAGTCTTGAAAACCTTGGCTTTGCAAATCTGGACACTAGGTTTAAATCTGGAAATTCTGTCTCAGCTTGTTGTGTCGAACACACAGTCACCGGCGTCAGTTGATATACTGTCGATGTCGGTCACTGTAGGTCCTTCTCTGTCGACGTCGGTCTACACTCAGCCGATGTCAGTCACTGGGAATCTCTATCTACCGAGGTCAGTGTCTGCATGGATCTGTATGGACCTGTATGGACTTCGTACGGCTGCCAATTAAGCACAACTTGCCTATTTTCAACCCCTGATCTGACAATATATGTTTCTAGCATAGAAGATCTCTAGCTGTATAATTTATTGAATCAAAACATAAAGAAATAAATACATGGAATATTTGTAATAACTTATGTGTGAAGTTATCTCTCAACCTTGTAAATTCTGTGATAACTTCTAGATGAAGCTATCTCTCAATTTGGCAATAGATCAGCTGATATTCCACAGCCTCTTAATTTCACACACTGAAGAGGGAATGATCTCCAATGCAAATGGAATCTTGGAACCCTAGGCTCAGTCTTCATAGAATAAATTCTTCAAAATCAATAATCAATAATCAATGGCTAATCAATAATGGCCTCCATGAGAAACCCTTATACCCTCAAAAGATATGCTTGCCCTAATTAGGGTTTCTTAAATTAGAATTAGGGTTTCTAATTAAAAATAGGCTAAATAATCAATATTTGATTAAATCAATCAAATATTAATATCTCCCTCAATACATGTCCAATCGAACCCAAATGAAAGCCAACTAGAAAAACTCTGCTAAACGAAGCCACTCCAATCTCCATCAAGACCCTCTAACCATCCTATCAGCCTCCGAGGGTCGCATAATAGGCTAACCATGAACTCAGAACATGTCAACTGAAAAAGGGACATGATAGAAACCAATGCATGTATAAAATGTATAAAAACCTTAAATATTATTATAATTATTATACCTATCCCTAATAATTTTTGGTACATTCCAATAGAGCTAGATGATGAAGGAAATTTTTTGAGCCAACATAAGGAATTTCATGCCACATTCCAAAAGTTTTATGCCTTGAATTGACACTTGTAATTTATAAAATTGAATGGTCAATTTAAAATCCTCTTATCATGAATGTGTAACCCTTTTTATCAACATGATAAGTGTTTGATTGACCTTTTACTTCTCTTTTCTCACTCCACTCCCAAATGCTATAAGTAGTGACATTTTAGGCTCTTTTGAGAAGCCTCCATTGGTTAATGGTGAAACCCTAGACAATTTTTTATTTAAATGTCTCTTAAAGCAATACAAAATTTAATTTCCTACTTACATGCTACATAATTTAGTATAGTTTCAAATCTTGTTGATATTGTCTAGTAAAAGATAGTCTTTTCTAACATGTTGTCTTTGATTGTCCACCAAGTATACATAACAGTAATTGTTTCAGGTCTTTGTTAGTGTTCCTTATTAGTGTATGAGATTTTTAGAAGTATTTTATGACTTTATTCTCTAAATGGTCATTCATTATCCCTCCTAGACATCAATATACCTCTTGAACCTAGCATATGAAACATTGATTTAACAATCTATCTTGACTTGTGGGTTATGTGTGAAAGAAGCTTTGATTTTCTCTAAGTAGTATAAGTTCATTCAATAGGAGAAAAAAATTATTGGTGCATCACCTTTTATATTTTTTAGTCTATCTTATTAACCCTTTTAATGTAATGTTGATAAGAAGGAAAGTACTTCAAAGAGTGCATCAAGGGAAGTAGCCCTTCTGGAGATTTATCTCACTTATTGGTTACCTATAGCTTGTGAGATGTTTCCATTGTGCCTCTTAGATGAGGAGAGCTAAGACATATCCTCAATGGTTTCAAATCCAGGTGATAATAGTTTATAGCACACCCAATGGGACCCTAAGTCCTAGAAGATTGTCCAAGATTAGTGCTGATCTTAGCATATTTATAGTTGAAATAACATCTATATTCAGTACCTGGAGACTCCAATAAGTTTTTAACTCTTTGGTTGCTAATCATTCCTTATTTTCCATGCTGAAGGTGACTAATAGGTTTATTTTTAAAGGTATACATTTTGATTTTGTGAAATTACCTTTTTATTCTATCAAGAGGTTCAGATTTGTGATACTCATCCTTATTCAAGGAAGTTAGTTTTTAAAAGTCCAAGTATCTAATTGGTTAAACCCATCACACTCACAATATACATTCCAATATGGTTATAAACCTTCCTTTTGTATCCTTCATCAGATCATCTCCTTTGAATCTTGCCTAATATGACTAAATTCTTGGAGTAGCCCTTAAAAGTGTCCATATTTTAGTGGAAAAGGTCATACTACTCCCATTGAAAACATAAAAAACATGGAAAACTTCTAAAACATCCATAATATCACTCAATAGAATGTATCCATTAGGCTATTGTCACTATCTTTCAAAGTTGAATCTTTAGATTGGTATGGAACTCTACCTTATGCTTCCATTACTTCATGGGTTGAACTAGGAAATCTATTGTCTAAGAGGTTTAAAGAGAAGAGTGATTATCTATTACTAGATAAGCAATTGAATACTATCAAGAGATCTCCTCAAAAGTTCATGCAATATTTTAACTCTAGATTTCAAAAGACATGGGATAAGATCCCAGCCTTTGTGAGACCTACTCCAAATTATGCCTTCTTGTATTACCTAAAAGTATTGAATAGTGATGTAGCCATGATGATCCAATCCATGGGTAGGAATACAATACCTGGTGCCTATGAGATAGCTATAAATTACGAGAATTGTCTTGTTCAAATTAGAAACATTTCTCCTAGACCACCAATGCCATTATTTCTCGATTTGTAGCCTCCTAGTCAAATTGAATTACCTACCTTGGCTCCTTTGCCTAATAGCCAAGATAAGTCTGCCCTTGCCCCTACCAATGATATTTATGAAGTCAAGATTTTTATTCAAAGTTTTACTAATGAATTGGTTTCTCTCAAAAGACAACAAGCTTAAAATTCCAAGTCTTATTAGCCATGTAATCAATTTGGACAAGTAAGTAGGCATCCTTTTCAAGGTAATGCTCAAGGACAAGGTCAAATAACTCAAGATAAACCTTTAAAAAGTTTAAATCCTAACACCCCATCATCTTCTAGAGCTCTTATTCCTACTAAAAATAATTTTATTCAATAACAACCATGGTATCCTTCAAATGACCAAAATCAAGGCCAAGTTGCATGTGTCAATGAAATGCCTAGTCAAGCCATGAAAATGCAAGGTATTCGAGTACCTCAAGTTCCCACTTTTGAGGTAAAAATTCAAAATGGAATTTAAAATATAAAATCACAATATTACTATACTCTTATTAATCATTTGGAGGGAGAATTTTATGCCATGAATCATTTGGGAAGTTAAAATAATGTGAATGATAGTGTATCTTCTAACACTAGATCTAGGAAGAGGGATATTGAAGAGACACAAGGGACAAATCAGGGACCTATTTTTACTCCTCCATAAAAATAAATGGTATGTGGGCCTAAATTAGATCCTAAGGTTTAGGAAAATCAAAAATCTCATAATTCAAGACTAGCTCCTACACATCCACCTTCACATGCTGCACCATAAGGTACTAGTTCTTCCAAAGAGTAATTAAAGATGAACAATAATTCTATCAATTTTGTGGATCAAATGAATAATTTAAATGTGAATATTTAATTATGGGATTCATTTAAAATACCAAGACAAAAGGATATACTCCAAAAATAATTTCTTGGACTAGGTAAACTAGTTGGATCAACAAGGACTGAAAATGTTGTTTTGGTGAATGGAACTTAGCCCATTCATGGAAAACTAATAATCATCCTCATTTTTATATAAAATTGATCATTGGTGATTTTTTAGTTCATAATTTTATCATATATATTGGGGTTAGTACTTTAGTTATGCCTAAGTCAATAATAGATAAACTAGGCCTCAAGTATGAACCAATGGCTAAAGAATTTCTATAATTGGATGGGTCACTAGCAAAGACCTTGGGAGTAGTTATGGATATTAATTTGATTTTACATGCATATCCTACATTCTCCATCCCTCATTATTTGTTTATTGTATATTTACCCTCATACTTTTCTCTTTGTTTGTCAAGAGAGTTTATAACCAAGATAGGTGCATATTTGGTAGCAAATTGGTCATATATGGTTTTTAGAACAAATTATGGTACCAAGGTAAAAATTAAATTATAACCTATTAATCACAATAATTTAAAGCCCTACATGCATAAGGTTGAAAATGTCAATTATTCTATTCTTGATGAGGAGGAACTTCACATGGATCAATCTCCAACCTATTCTTTTGAAGGAGTTTTTGATATACATCTAGATAAATGGGGAGATGAATGATATGAACATGATCCTTAAAAACTCATAGAATAATCTGGTCTTGGAGTGTATTTCCTTCATGAATAAGTTTCATTCATGCCAAATTTGATGAAGCCAAATGAGACTATGGATGGTCTATGGCAACTCTATTTTGATGGATCAAGAATCAAGGTTGGATCAAGTGGTGGAGCAATGTTAGTATCTCCATCCAAGGAAAGGCATTACTCTACTTTAAAATTTCACTTCAGTTGTACTTGTAATGTAGTATAATATGAGTCCCTCATTCATGGCATTGAGTGGGATATAAATATAGGTGTGAAAGAGTTACAAGTTTATGGTGATAGTGAGTTGATTGTGAATCAAGTGAGAGGTCAAAATATGACTAAGAATTATTTGCTTAAATCCTATAAGTAGAGAGTGTGGGATATTTTGGAATACTTACAAGATTTAAACATTCAATCTATACCAAGATAAGATAATAAACATGTTGATAGTTTGGCAGCCATTTGAGCTCAGTTTGATGTTCCAAAGGGGATAAGAGATGACAAGAACCAACCTCATATCAAAGTGATTGTAAGGCCCTCTATACTTGACAATGTCACTAATTATCAAGTATTTGATATTGACCATAAAATATCTCTTTTTATACAAGAGAAGGATGAGTTTTCTTTAAAAAACTAGTCCAAACTATAGTAGCAATATGGAGGGCAAATTGTACAATTGAAGACAAACAAGCTCTCTAAGGGCTTAGTCACACTTGATAGTATTTTCAATGATGATGATTAGTTTAATAAGGAAAAGGTAATCATATATAATAATCAATAAAACTATTAGAGATTAAAAATCTTAAAAGATAAGTTGCTTTCTCTTGGGATGGTATGTATTAGAGAAGAAAGATATGCTTTCATTAAATTATGTAAGGAATTTTTTTATGTCACTGCATGGGAATTTTGTAATTTAAAAGGATTTGATCCAAACTTATCTGAACATACCATATATATAGATGAGAATTATAAGCCTATCAAGTAAAATCAAAGGTCGGTCAATCCTAAGATTGAGCCTCTCATGCGAAAGGAGCTTACAAAGTTGATTGAGTCTAAGATCATTTTTCATATTAAGCATTCATCTTGGTTGGAAAACTTAGTACCAATAAGGAAGAAGAATGGGGATATCAGGTTATATGTTGAATTTAGAGATTTGAAAAGAATTTCCTTGAAGGACCATTATCCTCTTCCTTCCATGGAGAAATTTTTTTAAGCTGTGGTAAGTAGTGAAAGGTTCTCACTCCTTGATGGATATTTAGGGTATAATTAGATTTTGGTAAAGGAAGGAGATCAATACAAGATAAAATTTACCACTAAATGGGGCATATATGCTTATAGGAAGATTAATTTTGGTTTTTATAATGTTGGGTAACATTTTAACATGTAATGGATATGGATTTTTAAGGTCTAATAAATGATATAGTGCTGGTGTATCTTGATGATATCATGATCTTCTCTAAGGATGCAAAGGATCATTTGAATCATCTTAGGAATATTTTTAAGAAATTTAGAGAGTTTTGAATTTATTTTAATCCAAATAAGTGTGTATTTTATATCTGTGAAGATGAACATTTGGGACACATTGTTTCAAAGAAAGGTCTATCCATAAATCCTGAAAGGGTGAGTATAATCTTGGCATTGACTTTACCCAAATACAAAAAAAGTTTTCAAAGTTTCTTTGGAAAAATAAATTTCATAAAGAGTTTTATTAATTATTTTCTTGGACAATACTCTAACCTCTATGATAAGGAATGATTAAGTGTTTGCTTGGACAAGGAGAATAGAAGGAGAGTTTTGAAGATATCAAGCAAGTTATTGCTCAAGCTCCAACTCTTGCAAGTCATGATTTCTGAAAGGATTTAAAATTGTATACCTTTGGAAATGAATAATTAATCTCTACCATGATCATTACATAAAATGAGTTAGAGTATCTTATTCCTTTTTTTAGCCAAGGATTGGAAGGCTATGAGGTAAGGTACACTTATGTAGAGAAGCAAGTACTTTCATTTGTTAGAAGTCTAAAGAAGTTTAGGCATATGTTATCTAAAAATAGGATTCATATATTGGTACCCTATACTAATGTCAAAGACTTCCTTTTGAGTAGAGATTTTAATGAAAAAGGGTTGGTTGGATTACAAAAGTGATGGAGTATGATGTAGAAATCAAGTCAACCAAACTAGTGAAAGGGAAAGGATTATGTGAGCACCTTGATTCAGATTTGAAGGAACAAAAATAAGTTTTTCTAACCCTTTAAGATGATACTATGAAAAATTTATCCTCACCAATGAGGATTTGGACACAAGAAATGATCCATTTTCCTCAAACCAGTGAATATCCACAAGGCCTAGATAGAGCCAAAAGAAGGTAATTCATATTAGAATTTATCTTTTATGTACTTGTTCATGGAGTATTATTTAGGAAAGATTTCTTAGGTGTAATATTTATATATTTTGAATTATATTATCTTGAGAATATATTGTTTGAGTTTCATGATGGACCAATAGGTGGTCACTTTACTCCAAGGACCATAGCTACCAAGATTATGAGAGATAGATATTTTTGGCCTAGATTGTTTAAAGATAGTCATACTTAGGTAAGGAAATGTCATAATTGTGCTCTCTTTGATGGAATTTTTTTTTAATCCTAACCTCTTCATCTAATACAATTAGACCAACCTTTCATATAATGGGCTCTAGATTTTATAGGCTTAATCAATCCACCTTCTAGTGCTGGTCACAAGTGGGTGCTAAATGCTACAAACTACTTTAAAAAATGGGTGGAGGGTGTATCTATAAAGGAAGAAAATTAAAGTTCAATTTTGGATTTATATGAGGGTAGAGTGACAAGATTTGGGGCTCTTTTGATAATAATTTTAGACAATGTATTGGCTTTCCTTGGAATGAAGACAAGTGAGTGGGCTTTGAAACATAGTATTTATCTTAGTGATTCCTCCAACTACTATCCACAAATAAATGAACTAACTGAGTCCATTAATAAGAATATAATTAGGATTATCAAGAGGATAATGGAGGAAAGCCAAAAAACATGGCATTCCAAATTGAAGATATTTCTTTGGGCTGATAGAATCACCCCCAAGAGAGCCATTGGAAACTCGCCATATACACTTGTATATGGAAGAAAGGCTAGATTTACTATTTCACTTGAGTTACCAGCTTTGGATCTCACTTATCAGCTAAAGTTAATAAAAAATGAAAGCATGGAGGTTAGATTATGTGAGTTGATGGAGCTCGAAGAAATAAGGGATCAAGCTATACAAACTATGAGAGCTCATCAAGATAAAACAAAGAGATATTTTGATAAGAAATCCATGTCAAGAACCTTATTTTAGTCATATAAAATGTGAAAATTAGTAACTTGAGTGTGGATTATGATACCCAACCCATAGGTCTCTCTTACTTACTCTCTTAACCCTTGTAATCACCTTTTCACTGATTCCCAGTCATCCATAGCCTTTCAAACAATAATTCCACCTCCTCTAGGCAACATTTCCCAAGCCAATCCTATCTTCTTAGGTTTTATACTTTCAATACAATAGTGCCCAACTTGGAATATAGCACTGACCCTAGGGTGTTTGTTTTTTATGCTCCTATCCAATTACATTTTTAGCTCCAATGGTCACTTATTTATGATTTCTATCCTTCTTGTTGGCCTAATATGAATAAATTTGACCCATGACTAATAGATCTCTATTAAATACCATTTAAAGTTCATTTATAAGGGGTTGTCAAGTGTCACAAAGAAAGTAAGAATACACGCAAGACTACTCAGGCATATTTCCCTATTCTTTATATATAACCATCTAATACAAACACAAGATTATTTGAACCCTTATACCGGTCCTTAGCCACATCAATCACACCCACTTTTAGTATATTACATCTTCATAACACTATTACACAAATAACATAAAGTGGGAGAACTACATATGGCTTGATCCTTCTTTGAAGTAGTGGTATGTAGGCAACATGCCCACATAATGGGTGTGGATATACGTTCAATGAATCTTACACACACTAACCCCCCCTCTATCTCAAAGTTTTTCAAAGTATAATGGATTCTAGGGTTTGAAGACTAAATCAGCTCTATAGGGAGTTATGTAGAAATCTAGCATCCAAAATTTCATAGAAAGGCTCACATAGGGACAACGGACAAAACCTAGAAAGCTCAGGTCTCCTGGACAAAAATGGTAGAAGAGGACTATAACACCAGACCCCAAGGTGTCTTATTTTGGTGCTTCTATACAATCATGAAATAAAGGCTAGATCCTAATTTATGACACTATCCCAATCTATCTTAGCCATCTTAGTCTAGTTTAAGCTAAGTTACATTTATCTTCATTTATTACTATTTTTAGAAAGGTTAAAATTATAATTAAATTATAAAAATTAGTAGCTTAATTATTGTAATAATTTATTGATTTAATTAACTTAGACCCTTAAATAAATTAGGAATAAGACTTCAATATTCCCAAAATTGTTAAATCATTTGGCGAACCTGACTTACTTCATTTGCACATAAAACCCCTAGAAACCCTAGGATAAATTCCTTGTTGATTTTTAAAATAATTTTTTGATTTTCTACTTGCATATTTAAATAAAAATTTCACTTTAATTTTTACAATTCCATAGTAAATTTTTTAAAAAAATGATTTTCTTTCAAACCCTAGTTGCATATACTAGGTCCCCTTAAATCAAAATTTTTATGATATTTTTTTGATTTTTCACTTGCATATTTAAATCATCAAATCACTTTAATTTTTAAAATTCCATAGTAAATTTTAAAAAAAATCATTTTCTTCCAAACCTTAGTTTTATATACTAGGTCCCTTTAAATCAATAATTTTTCCAATATTTTTTTGATTTTTTACCTACATATTTAAATAAAAAATTGACATTAAATTTTAAAATTCCTTAGTAATTTTAAAATAATATCATTTTTCAAAACCCTAAGTTGCATATACTAGGTCCCATTGCTTTTGAGGTATCACCTTACATGTTTGTGAGCTTCGTATCCTTTTTATGCATATTTTAGTTTATTGTTTTAGGACTTTACATTTCTTATATTCAGTACTTTCCTTTCATAACACTTTGCTTATTAAAACTTATTGTGAAAAATTCAATCCATTTTCAATTTGTTTTTCTACATAACAATGGCCTAATATACTAGTTTTAATGAAACTGATAAGAGGGAACTTCAAGACCTTTTAACTAAACATCCTGATATGTAAGATGACATGATTAAAATACTACAAGAAAAACAACAAAAAGTGAATAATGGTCAATCTTTTCAAACCACATAGCAACTATTTACACATGACACTACGGGGGCAACTATGTCTCAACAACCCCCTATAGCATCCCAACCTTCTTATGAGGTACCACCAACTATGGGTAGGACATTTTTGTCTCCTGATGTGGTAGCCTTTATGTAAGAGATAAAATTTCTTGAATCCAAGGTGTTACATCTTGAGAAAGGTGACTTTAGACATACACATGACTTGGATTCTTTTACTCTAATGCATACACCATTGACACGTCATATTGCTTCTACACCCTTGCTACCAAGATCACTCTATACGATGGTAAGGGAGATCTAGAGACACACTTGAGATATTTTCATGTAGCATGCCTGGATTATGTATTTCATGTAAATTTTTGCTTAAGTTCTAAGAAAGAGAGAAAAGAAACTCAATACAGGTGTGGCTTAAAAACCTATTTATTTGTGTCCACATTGAATAAAAATATTGTGAAGATCTCCTCTTTGGCTTGGGAGAAAGACCTACAAATAAGAAAACATTAAAGCAAACTTATTTATTAGACAGATAGTTAGATAGATTGCCTATCAATAGCTAGATCTTGAAAGTGAAGGTTTCCTTAGGGGCTATCAATCCACATGTTTTAAAAAATTAAGTTCACAAAACTAGAAAGAGGGAACTTGTATCAATTTAAAAATATTACTAAAATTGATTATATAATAAGTGATTGTTAAATAAAGACATTCTACAATAATTTCTTGTCAATACCTATGCTTAATGGTTGGGGTTTGTTCTAAAAAATTAGGTAGGGATCTGTGAATAGGTAGGAACATAGAAAACTAGATTTTGTTGGGTGTAGGTAGGTGAAAGGAGATTTCTAAAAATTTGACTGACAGTGAACCACAAGTGGTCAAGGTGACTATCTTTGATAGGGAAACCATTACTAGTTAAGGCTAACCATCATGAGTTGCATGTCAATGAAATTAGGTCAGTGCTGTTGATTGACTAGATTTAGAAGGTAAGTTTTAAGAGGTAAGGGCTAGACTAATTTTGAAATGAAAATAAAATAAGTGAATACTATAAAATAGATACTTATCTTACTAGAAGTTAGTTGGGTGGATGGTTGAGATGGATTACTCATTTTAGAAGTTAGTCATGATTTTGGTAGAGTAACAATATTTGGAAAACTTGATGTAAAAATGGTAATAAGATAGCTCCCTAGTATGGCTACTAGATTTTTGAAACACTTGAAGATGATTGACCTTAAAAAAGAGATTCTAGATACACAAAGCTCTTGACCATGATTATAGATGGATTTAGCCTCCAAGGCCTCTCTCTTTTATAGGCACAAGCAAGAGGTGGATGTGAAAGTGTAAATAGGCCATCTAAATATAAATTTTCCATGAAAAGGCTCACAAAAAGATTTAGATAAGCTATATTTACAAAATTAACATGATGGTTTGCATGCTAAAAGACTAGGTAGTGTAACCTGACCATCACCGATCAAGGTGATCATCGCCAATCACCCTGACCATCATCGATCATGGCTAAAGGTAAATAGGTGGCTAGGCTAGGTTAGTTAGGTTAAACTAACTATGGGTTGGGTTTAGTTAGGGGTTAGAAGGTGGAATCTCTCAAGGGGGTCCTAAAAAAATACAAAATATTATGACCTTCTAAATTGTAGTGTGTAGATTTTTGGTATCTACATTTGTCCCTTCTTGTTATGCATCTTGAATCAATAAGCTGTAAAATTAAAAAATTACATTGGTTAAAGATCTCATTTCCTTGAGTATTGGAGGAAGTATTCCCCTTAAAAAAATATTTTATGAGGTAAAGTAGAATCAAGTTAGGGTTTGATAATGGGTAGATGGTGGGTCACGAGGTAGTAAATAAAAGAATGATTGGTCATTTGAAATGCAAAGATGTGCACAAAATATGACTCAATGTGATATTCATGATCATGTAAAGACTAAAGTTGCCAATATTGGTATAAATAAGGGTCAATGCTAAGAATATAAGTGACCAGTGTATCACATGACCACATTTAGATGTGGTGGTTGGATATACCTATTAGTCTCTAAGGTAAGGTTAGTGTTTTCATGGGTATCCAAGGTAAGAAGTGATCTTGAAAAGACACAAATGATCTGGTTATGTACTAGGTGGTGCAAAAATGAATATTCAATAAGGCAAGGTTGGTCTGCATAGTCAAAAGTACCAAGCATGGTCGACATAGAATATCTAAATAGGTTGGGTCAAAAATGACTAACATTGAGGTGGACATAGCCAAAGGGGAGGGGTTGATTAGAGGGGGTGGTTGATCTGACTCCACATATACTAGGTAAGTGAATGCTACCTACATAGTTTTGTGGGCATAATATCCAGCAAAAAATTTAGGCCAAATGTAGTTCTTCTCATCTAGGTAGATAAAAGGTTGAGCACATAAGTGGGATGGTTAGAAAGTTTAAAAAGGGAAAGATCACCTTAACCAATGATGGTTGGAGGTTTCCCCATGAGATGAATGAAACTGGTCACCCTGACCATCAATGGTCAGGGTAAAATCCTAAAAAGTTAGAAGGTTAAAAGTAAAAATGTGAATTATGTTTCACCATTTGACTTTTGGCATTTTTCTCTAGGTGAAGTGCATTTTTGGTCATTTGTGTGTTGGTGATATTGAGGTGGAAGGTTGGGATTGGTTCATTTATCCAAGTGAGGATTGAGCCAATGGAGGGTAGATGAGAATGTTGTCAAGTGGTGGGGCAAGGCCTTTGACCATACCAATGATCATGGAATGAGGTAGGTGTTGCCTTGAATTGATAACTAGGTGAGTTTATCATTTGAATAACATCTGGTGGTAGGAAATAGAGGGGAGAAAATGGGTTGGCTTTAGTATTTTGATTTTGTTGCCTTAGGTCTAGGGTTTGCATAAAGTAGAGAAATTAGATATATAAGGTGTATGAGGTTGGCATTGGGTAGAAAATACTTTAAAGAGGGGAATTAGGTATATTTGTAGGTTTTGTGGGGTTATATAGAGATCATGAGTTCAAGTCCCTCCATTGTTAGGCAAAGATAAAGACCAACATGGTTCACCTCTACTAGTACTGATCAAGTTTGAGGAGAATAATAGGTCTTAAAGGACCGATGATGGTTCTAGGAACCATCAGTAGTTGATGAATTTGGTTATAACGGGTGTAATTTAGTTTAAAAGTGTTTATTTAAAAGATTTGAAGATGTGAAATTGTAGCTAATGAGTATATTTGTTTAGCGAGTTGATTATGCTCTTAGCCAATGAGTGTGTGATATGTGTTGGGAGTATAGGGGATAAAATAGGTGTGGTTTTGACAAAGAAGGATATGAAGGGGGAGGTTTGAATAGAGGCATAAGGTTGTGTTGGAATAATGTATGTAGGGTATATGTAATGGGGTGAATCGTAATAGGTTAAAATAAAGGTTTAAGTTAGTACTTACCTTTAGGTGGAAAACTAAGTATGAATATTTGATGTATGTTGCACTTGTAGACTCATGAGAAGATTTGATTGAGGGAATAAGTTTCCATACTCTTTACAGAGGTTAGGGATGCCATGACTAGTGATGAGTGGAGGCATATGGAGGTTTTTGGATTAGGTGTAATGCGACACTATCAACACTTGCCCTAAGATCATGTGATGATCATTATACTCATTGAGAGATGGGATCTTATGATAAACACTTTTAGGCTATCGACTAGAGAGATCACCATCCTCTCAGAGGATGTGCATAGGATCACATGTTTGCTAATTTGAGGAGGTCTAGTTACAACATAGAGAGTAATTAGATAGACTATTTCATGGATCTAATATATGGTATAGATCATGTTCATGTGTGTTTTCATGTATGTGGATTTAGTTATGGTCCATTATACCAAAGGGCTCATGAGGATATATGCTTACTCATGATGATGATGATGATTAGCATTGATGAGTTTCATGCTGCCTAATTTAGTTGGAGGGTAGTTTCCATATTTGTTACTTAGTGTTTTAGTTAGAATTCTACTAGGTAACACTATATTTGGATGGGCCCTACTTTTATTGATGTATATATACTGGGAGCTCTAGGTATTTTGAGCACATAGGTAGTACATGATTAGTGTTGGATTTGTACTTCACTATTGGGCATTCAAGCATATTTAGGTGCTAAGACCCTTGGGGATGCTTATGGAGGGTTATCTATCAACTAATTACATAGTGAGCTTCCTACATTAGAGGAGAGGTGGCACCATGATAGGGGTAAGTAGATGGGCCAAAGATATTGAGTGGTTCCAAGATGCATTAGAGGGTCTAATGGTCAAAGATGTTATATGGAGACCATATGGTGGCTAGCCTCAATAGATAAGACTTATATATCACATCGTAGGGATTTAGAACTAATGGTTGATATATGGGAGACAAAAAGGCAAGGACAAGCTCATCCCTTTTAATCATGTGTGGAGGTAGTTTGGTTTGGCATAGGAGATCTCACCTAAATTTTTGAGGTATCAAAAGGAGGATGAGTTTATGTTACCTGAGCCATAGTTATAGGATGTGTTTGATTATGAGGAGCTGCTGGTTAGAGCTCCCATTGATGATGTGGTGTTTGTTGATAGATACAAGGCTTAGTTATAGGGAAAGTATGTAGTAACAAACTTTGGATGGGGTGATGGGGCTAGTAGGCCATGGACATTGATTTAGTAGGGGTGCAGGTATAGGAGGATGGTTAGGTGGCAACAACACTCACCATAACATAGGCCCAAATCATTGCACTATAGGGGTAGCTGGTGGTTATGATAGTAGAGCAAGATCAACCATAGGCACACATCACCATAGGATAGGGATAGATAGTAATGCTAAAGGGTTAGTTTTCCACGTTGTAGGGGTAGGTTTAGGTGATTATAGCTGAGAGGGAAATGCATAGGTATCATTTGGGGTAGTCACATAGGAGAGAGATGCTCTTAGATAGAGGATATAAGTAGGAGGGGGACCATCACCAGTGGATAGAGGACCACTGAACATGGTTCTAAGGCTCTGATACTTAGATAATATTAAGGAGTTCAGGTATTATGAGGTGATGATGTTGGATCAGCTACCATAGGCGATGAGATATGGGGAGTATAGAGCTAGTTTCACTGGTGGGTCATCTATAGCTACCTTGGGATAGTGGGCCTCCATAGTGGGCCATAAAAGGATACCAAGGGTCTTCCACTAGATAGGGGTAAAGGGGTAGGTGGTAGTTGTGTAGGTTTTCTAGGAGCATGATTTACATATATGCTAATATGTCGGTATAGATAGGTGTACATTGTTTTTGATATCAGCCTGTGTCGATGTAGTGAGATGTACATGTTTTGAGAGAGAGAGTTCATACACTATTATATGTATTTATGATGACATGATGTATATTATGATGATGCATGGTTTATGATGCTATATATGATGTATGTTTATGGTTCATGGTTGATATGATTAATGTGTTTATTCATGTTTATGTTAATGGTTGATGGTCTATGGTTTCTTACATATGTTTTATGAGAAGTTTGACTCAGTAGCTTTGGCATGTGATGTTTGAAAGATATTTATGATGATTTATCTTTTTTCATAGGTATGATAAGATGTGTTATGGATGTATATATGGTATATGATGATGCAATCATTATGTCTTTGATTATGGTAATGTTGATGTGGTTTGCATGATATATATTATGGTAATGTTATGGATATATTAGTAGATGACATATGATATTGTTCATGATGTTTTTTATGCTCATGAGAATGAATTAGGATAGAATATATGTTGACATGATGTTTTGATGGTAGATGGATAGGATTATGTTTATGGTATGATGTGATATGATGCACTTTCATGGTGTTTTGATTATAGATAGGTAGGCGATGTGGTCCATGGACATAGACCATAATGTTATGCTTTTGATTTGATATTTGTTGCTTATGATCATGGATATAAAATGTGGATATGGTTGAAGATGTGATGAGAATACATAAAGTAAGTAGATAACAAACAAACTAAATGTTGTGGATGGTGAGAAGAATCATGAGAGGTACATCTACATGAGTAAATAAAAGATAAGAAAAGAAACATGATGCTTCTTCATTGATAAGGACAAAAATGAAACTTGGAGTTAGATTAACTTAGTAAAAATAAGCCTTTCAAATGATTTGTATTAGCATGCTTTGGTTGGTAAATGGGTATTGATCACATTACATCAAGTAATCTCATAATCTCATGTATATGACATAGAGAGGGAGGATGGGTGACACTAGAACTATTGTGTGAGACTAGCATGCCTCTTCTGTAGGCTTCCTTGTGGATAGTGTAAGCAAGTCTATACTCATATATAAAGTGTAGATTGAACAATGTAGGAAGTCTACTAAGGAGAGCCGATCGTGGCTTTCTAATATTTATTACATTTATGAGAGTTGATTATGGCTTTAAAAATTCTTTTATTGTTGCTTATGGGTTTTTACTTATTTTGATTTTTCTTGTGGTTGGGAAGCTAAACGATGTGGGAAACTTCCAAGAAAATTACTAGCTTTTAAAAAGTGCATTACTTGTCCATCCTTCAAGGGAGTGGTCTAGGTTTACATGCCTAGTTTAAATTCTTGTGATAGTTTTCCTTTGAGGGAGCAATCCACCTTAAATTTGTGAAATTTTGAGTAAGTTTTCAATAGATGTCCTTCAAGGGAGCAGTCTATAAATGCTAAGAATGACCCAGGATTTGGTTTTTGACTTTTGATATTTCTTTTTATTTTGTTTACTTTTTCTTGATAGAGACTTGATTATGCATGCTTAAGGGGTTACCTTTATGAAGGCAAAACTAAGAGCACAAGAAGGTTCAGTAGGTGAAAATAGGTGTAGATGACAATAACCATGGGAATCTATCTTGAAGAGGGGTAGAAATTACCATGAGAATCATGCCATGGGTAGATCCATGGAACCCATAGTTCAAGATTAGGATATGACTGTGATGGATAATCAAATGATTCAGCTATAATCGGGTGCCCCTAAAAAGAGGGAAATGAATGTGGTTATAGGGGATGAACTTAAGTTAAATGAATGATGATTGTGACCCCTATTTAATAATATAAAGGATGTAGATGTGAATCATTGAGAGGCTCAAGATTTGGTTTGCCTTTAAGGGAGGATAAACTATAAGATCCTACTCCATACTTATGGGTTATGATGTAGGGTCTAAGTCAATTAAAATAAAATTTTCCCCTTTTTCTTTTTTTTATATTAGTTACATGTTGATTTTCCTTGAGGATGAGATCTATGATATTGAATTTTCAAACTTTTAGGTTTTTTTTATAAGCACACTTGATTCATTCTTGATAGACATGGAGATGGGAAAGAGAGGCCAAATAATGTTCATCAAGTAGCTCAATTTGGAATAAATGTTCTTGATGGTAATCATCTTCTGAAATAAGGTCACATAAATATATGTGAAGAGAGGGTATTTGGACCTCAAAAGGTAACATAGATTTAGCTCTAAACATGAGGGAAAAAGGTGTAGCACATGTAAGGGTTTGGATGTTAGTACAATATGCCCATAAGGAAAAATGGATGTGCAAGTGCCAATCCTAACTTGAGGCATTGACCATTTTTGGTAAGCATGTTCTTAAGTGTTTTGATAAAATCCTCTACTTGTCCATTTGATTTTGGATGATAGGGTGATGACAAAATAAGTTTTATACCAAATATGTCACAAAGGCCTTGAACTTGTTTATTTTTGAAGGATTTGCCATTATCGATGATGATATTATGGGGAATACCAAAGTGGTAGATGATATTATGGGTGATAAATTTGACAATATTTTTAGCTTCTATCAAGATAAGAGGAGTATCCTCCACCTATTTGGTGAAATATTTGGTCACAATAATGATAGAATGATGTCGTCATGAAGAGTGGGAGTTAATTTCACCAATAAGGTCTCGACCCCATTGTGAAAAATGCCAAAAGTTAGCAAAAACTTGAAGGATATGGATGGGTATGTGATACAAATTAGCATGTTGTTGACAATTAAAACACTTTTTCACATAATCACAATAGTCTTAGTTAAGGTTAGGCTAGCAATAGCCTAGGTGAAGGATGTGCTTGACACAATGAGTCTACTAAAGTGACCTCCATAGATACCATTATGTAATTCCTTGGTAGTGTGAGAGGCTTCTAAACCATAGAGGTAATAGAATAGGAGGCCATCAAAACCATGTTTATAGAGGATGACTCCCATAATGGTATAATAAGAGGTTCTCTAAATAAATGCTTGATAGTCATTCCTAGAGAGGCTAGATGGAATTATGCCAAGGTTTAGGTAGTCAAAGTGGCATTGATACGAAAGGTCAAGCTGAATCTCCTCCACGTTAAAGATGGTTAGAGTATCTAACTTGATGTAGGAAGGTTTGGTGAGGCAATGGATAATGATGGATATCTTAGAGTCTAATGGTGCTAATGGGATCTAGGAAGCAAGAGAATCCATGGTATTGGAAAACTTGTTGGTAGATTTTGGCATGGTTTGAATATGGTAGTGTTAAAATGATGTCAAGAGTTCTATGACTAACTATCTATATAGTTGTAAAATATCATTATTACACTATTAGATACCATTTAATTTATTGACCACAAGTTGGGAGTCACCAAAGATGTTGATTGTTATGACTCTCAAGGATAATGCAGTTTAGAGACTATTACTAGGGCTTCATAGTGGACCACATTATTGGTAGATTAAAAGTAGAGTTTAAAAGATAAAGGAAGTATTTCACCAATAAGGGGGATAAGGATGATATTGCCTCCCCCACCATGTTGACATTTGGAACCATAAAATAACATGGTTATGTGATTGGTGAAATTTTCTTGGGATAGGCTTGCAATGGACTCATTTAGAAATTTTTGAGGAGGTTGGTTTCTTAGCAAGGGTGCATTATCCAATTGGTTAGAAATGTCTTTCCCCTTAATATAATTTTACTAGAGGAGTTCAAGGTCAAAATTGAATAAAATCATGAGCCACTTGGCCATACACTAGTTTTGGTATGTCTTGGAGTGCATGTACTTGAGTGGGTCGATATTAGTTATGACAAAAGTTTTGTGGTTAAGAAGGTAGTGGTGAAATTTGGTGACCACAAAGACTAAGGTCAAGCACAAACTCTCAATGTGAGTATATCAAGTTTCATAGTCTACAAGGGTGTATATTATGTAATAGATATCTTTCTCTTTATGCCATTTATCTCAATGGGTGAACTTTACCCCTAGAGAATGGTCAGTGGCAAGATATAAAGGTAGAAAGGTTGGTAATCCTTAGGAGGCATGAGGACAGGTTGAGATAGAAGGTACTCTTTAGGTGCATTAAAGGCCTTTTGACAATTAACATTCCACTTTAAATAGATGTCCTTTTTCAAGAGATGATAGAAGGGTTGACATTAATCTAAGAGTTGAGAAATGAAGTGGAAAATGGATTAGATCTTCCCATGCAAACTGTGGAGTTACTTAAGATTGTTTAAGGTAGTATCTTGAGGATGGATTTGATCTAGGTTGGATCAACCTTGATTCCCAAGAGGGAAATGATGAACATAAGGAGTTTGCCTAAAAAGACCTCAAAAATACATTTCTTGGGATTAATGTGGACATGGTAACATATAAGTCTCTCAAAGATAATCTTGAGAATGGTTAAGTGGTCCTTGTGAAGTTTGGATTTCCTGAGGAGGTCATCCACATAGTCCTTGATGATTATGTGGATAAGGTCATAGAAGATATAAGTCATAGCAAGTTGGTAGATTACACCACCATTATTAAGACCAAATGACATGACCTTATAAAAAAAATTCCCCCATAGGGTGATAAAGGCAATTTTGTGCTAATCTTCAAGGGCAATCAAAATTCGATTATAACATGAGAATCCATCCATGAGAGACAACATCTTGTGGCCTATTCTAAGATCAAAAAGTTTGTCAATGATAGGTGTAAGAATTCATCCTTTGGGTATGTGAGGTTGAGTTCATGAAAGTATACATAGATATGTAATTCCCTTGTGGCTTTAGTGATAGGCACAATGTTCAAAACCCACTTGGGATGATCAATGGGTTGAATGAAGTTGATAGAGAGGAGGTGTTGAAGATCTTCTTTGACAAGAAGAGTTATGTGAGGATGCATTCATTAAAGCTTCTATCTAATAGTATTAGCATCATGATTGGTTATAATGTTGTGGGTGGAAATTACTGAGTTAATACCAGGCATATCGACATATGAATAGGAGAATACAATGATGCAGTCTTGAAGGAAGGTAGACAAGTCTTGAAGTTACTCAAAGGAAAGAGATTGTACTAATTTTACAATATGAGTGTTGATCAAAGTGCCTATGTCAATAGCCATATTATATTAATTTAACATGATTGAGGTCTTTGAAAGTAAGGATTTATGGATAGAGGAATTAGGTAAACCAAGGTAGGTGAGAATAAAATCATCGTCCTAGCAATAGACATTATTAATGGTAGGGGCATCTTCTCCCACCAATTTAGGATGGATCAAAGGGATTGATACTAGATCCCCTTCCTTTTGATAAGTTAGGGGGCCAATGGTAATCATGTTTATGGAAAAAAATTAGGTAGGATAATGTCCTCATCCTCATACTTAGGTTGAGGGGGTGTAGGTGAGGAAGGGGTCTCTTATTTGATGATGGGAGTGGTAGGTTGTTTGGATTTATTCTTATTGGGTAGAATGAATCCAAGACCATGCTTCTCATGAGGTTTTTGGGTCTCAATCAAGATCAATGTGTGTGGTCCATGCTCATATCATCCTAAGCCAACCATTTCTAGGCATACTTGTGAAGGTACATTTTGGCAAAGTCTAGGTTGTCCAAGTAAGAGAATGTAGAGGTGAATAGTTATGGGTAAGAGGGGGTCATGGTAACATCAAGAAGCTTGTCAATTCCCCCATAGATAAAATGGGTTTGATATCTCAAAGTCCCCAAAGGATTAATGGCTCTAATGTTGGGGTCATAACCGAGGTGGTGGTTGAGTTTCCCATACTCTTGAGGAATAGGGAAAGCATCAAGGGTAAAGAGTCAATATTATTTGAGGGTAAGGTAGTGGAAGGTATATTCTAAGGGATCATTGGTAGTTATTTAGTCTATGGGAATAGATGAGCTAGTAAATCCCACTATGGAAGGAGAAGTAATGGTTTCATTTTTTGTGGTTGAGGGCTTGGCAATGGATGCTTGGGGTATTGTTTCTTGAGGTAAGAGGACATCATTAGGTCCATAGGTCATGTTGAATGATGAAAAAGGGATTAAGTTATCTTTTATGGTAACCACTTGACCCTCATGCTTGAATTTAACATAATGGTGAAGGGTAGAAGGTGTGTAACCCATAGCATATATCCAAGGTCTCCCTAGTAGAACATTGTATTGGAATACACCTTTGACCACATAGAAGAGTTTAAGGAGATTACATGGTCTAAGCTAAATGTGAAGGACAATAGTTTGTAAGGTAGTGGTCATGGTGTCATTAAAGGATCTAAGGAAAACTAAAGTTTTGGACATGACATTTTTTGGTAATTTGAGTTGGTTATAGGCATGAGAAGAGATGATGTTGATGTTATCCCCATCATCAATCATAACCTATTTGATGTGGGTTTGGTTGACATGGGAATTAATGAAGAGAGGAGGATCTGGGTCCTCAAGGTGGATAGAGGGTATCTCTGAGTCCTTGAAAGTAACAAGGATGGAGAGTTGAAGAGCACCTACGAAGGCCTAGTCTGACCTCAATAACTTACACAGCCTCTATCATGGCCTAACAATGGTGAGGTGAGGTGGAAATCATATCGTAGAGGCTCATATTAGTTGGATTTTATTGAATTTACTTAGGAATGATCCTTTTGATGGATTCAGAGGGGTTAGCTTTAGAAGTGCCTAAGATGGTAACTTTGGGCTTAGTTAAAGATGTAGAGGTTTGAATTTGGTTTGGTTTAGGATGAGTTGGTGGGTATGTCCATGGAATTCCCACTTTGGCCTTCCCTTTATCCTTTTTTTGTGATTGTGTGACCACATTAATGGTATGGATGGAGGGGAAAGGTGTGATAGGAGGTTGGGTATATTCTCCATCACTTTGAGGTGAGAGTGGAGGATTAGGGATACATTGGAAAATGGTATTGGGTACATTGATAGAGGAGTCAAGGGAATTTGATTAAATAAAAGATCATCCTCATCACAGAGCTAGTGACTAATGGCCTAGAGAGCTTTTTAATTATTTGTATCATGCCCAGGTGTCATGCGATAGGAATAAATTTGATGGTCATTTTACCAAGTCAATTTTAAACCAAGAGGATTGAAGGGCCTTATATGGGATAATGTGAGGGAAGAGGCTTGTAGTAAATTTTGGAAAATGGTTATATAGAATTTATGTAGAGGTGGGGAAGATATATAGGCTATGGTGTTGGTTGGGAAGATGGGCATGTTGGTAGCAATGGGTTTAGTAAGAGAGGGTTTAGGTAAGGTGGTGTTTCTAGTTAATGGTTTTGGTTTGGGTATGTTAGTGGTTGGGGTGTCTAAGTTTGATAGTTTGTATATTGGTAATCCAAGAAGGATTAGTCCATTAGATAGTAAGTAGGATGGTGTAACCAATGGTGATGGATGACATATGTTAAAAGGAGCTTAATTTTTAGGCAATGTTGAGGGATGAGGCCCTAAGATAGAAGGAAAGGTAGAGGGAGGAAGAATCCTAGCCATGTGGCTCTTCAACAATTTCACCCCTTCATTGGTTTAGGTTGAGGTTTGGTTATAGGCTTGGATGAGGTTAATTCCACTTTCAAGGATGGGTGAACCAAGCTTCATGTATGAAAGGCACTAAGAGTTTTGGTTGGTGGTGTGATTGTTGAAGAGGTAGTTATTTTGGTTGAGTGAGAAGGTGAGGGGCTAATAGAAGTTCTAATCAGTTTAAGAGGTGGTAGAAAAATGATGGGTTGGTTGGTTGAGAAAATGGTGGAAGGTTTGGGTTTGTTGATGTAAGAAATCCCTAACTATTTCTAGAAAGTGGATTGATCCATGTCTTGATTTGTGACCATAACTAGCTTTTAGACGAGTTTGGAAAAAGGTTTGTATACTAGTCTAGACTCCAAGGTAGTGGGTGTCAAGGATACACCTATGGGCTGAGGAGGAGGATTATTAGCTTTTCCTATTTCCTCAAGCAAGCAATACAAGTTTGGATTGGGTGGCTACTCCATGAGGGTTGTTTGTGAAAAAGTTTCTCCCCTAGGCATGATGTCCATAGTTGTGTTTTGTCCTATGATTAGGGTAGATGGTAGGTTAGGAATGGTTATTTTTTTGGATAGGTTATTAAAAGGGGTGTTTGATGATTCCAAATCATATATGAGTTAAGTTAAGTAAAAAGTAACCTCCTTAGTTTGGGCCTCTAAAGTAAGGTAAAGTGACTCCACCACCTGGGTGGGTGAAGTGGGGGAGAAGTAGGTAGGTTGGATGGTAGATTCCCCATTGATAAGTGTATTAAGGACCATATTGACTATGTGGGCATCATGAGAAAATTCAACTTGTGTGTCTTCATTTTTGTTAGGGGCATGGTTGGAAAAACACTTCTTGAAGATATTAAGAGCTTGATTTTGAGGGGCATTAGGATTATCCAACATGAGTTCCCCCTTGTAGATAAGGCTCTAGACAACATTATTCAAAGTATTACATCCAATTAAATCATGTATAATTACCCAATCAAAATAAAAAAGGTCATTCTCATTGTACCAAGTAGGTGTTGGATGAGAAGAATCAAACTGTTGAGGATGTTTGATGGGGGGAGCTTATATGAGGTTAACTTTTAGTAGTTTTTCTAGAACTAAGGCATAAGATTCTCCAAGTGGAGTGAACTATTTTTGGTTGATTAAATTTGGGTTCTTTATGTTTTTCTTGAAGGTAATGGGAGAATTTTTTTGATTGACATTGGGTAGAGGGGTAGTTTTAAGGACAACTACATTTGCAGTTCCCTTACTCTTTGTTCCAACATTGGCTTGGTTGCTTGGTTTGAAGGAGGAGGCTTGGTTGGCCTTGAAGGTAGATTTTTTTTTTTTTAACTCCAATTTTCCCTCATATATTTCCCATTTTTCTAGGTTAAATGCCATGGTAAAACTTTATCAAAATTTCTAAATCTTTGGACATGCAATGTAGAAGATATATGTTTGACACAGGCTCGAGTGAAGATATCTATAAGTTTAGGTTGAGATAAGGAAAATGAAAGCTGATTAATCAAGCTTCTCCAATGGGATACAAAATTGGTAATTAACTCATCGTTGAATTACCTAATAGAATAGAGGTCGGTGATAGAGACCTTTTTGGAAATGTTAATGGAAAAGTGATCTAAGAAGACCTAAGCTAGTTAGGTGAAAGAAAAGATTGAATGCCTAGTAAGGGAACTATACTAATCAAGTGTCAGGCCATATAAAGACATGGGGAAGGTTTGGAGGAGAAGGGCATCATCATAAGTAATCATGTAACATGTGTGCCTAAAATTCCTATGGTGTTGTTAGGGTTCCTCCTTGCTCTGAAATTTGGTAAATTTTGGAAGCTTCCATTGAGAAGTGTAAGGCTTGATAAGGACAACTGAATGAATAGGTTTGTTACAAATATACTCATAATATAGGATGTTATGAGCCCTTAAAATAGATAACTCAAGGTTTGTTATCTTATCCATTAGCATCTTCATCAGGTCAGTTTCAGGTGGTGGACCAAAAGGGTTGTAACGTGGATACTATGGTTGAGATTAGGTAAGATATTGGTAATTGTTTAGAGATTGAGAGGTTGTCACATTTTGGAATGTGGATGCTAAATGTTGGGTAGGTGGTATGTAAGGATAGGTGGATGATAGTGGTAGACTAGTGGGTATATACCCATATGGGTTAGGTATGTATCCTAGATTGGGTGAAATGAATACCTGCTAAGGAGTCTTGTGGATTGGGCATGAACGGTAATTAGGTTAGTAATGAAAGTAGAGGTAGTAACCTTCTTGCTAGTATGTGAAGTATAAGGGATAGATACTATACCCCTAATCTTGGTAAAGGGGTATTTACCAATGGGTTTGGGTTGATAGGGTGAAGGTTGGTAGTGTTGGTGGTAGGTGTTCCAGTAATAAGTGGAGCATGACCAGTTAATGGTAGGGTTGTTCCTAAGGTGAAGGAGTCATTGGAAGGAGAAGAAGGTGTAAAGGTAGTGGTTGGTTAGATAGGTTAGTTTTTATTTGTGGCATCGAATAGGTTAATAGATGAAGATGCCTAGGTAGTTGAAGGTTGGGTGGTGACCATGACAATAGGGATACCCCTCATAATGAAAAATGGCATGCCATAAGGAGGGTCTTGAGGTGGAGTTATAACTAAGACATGGTGAGGGGAGGTGTTAAGGTAGTGTTGGAGGGAAACTGGATTATTGTCTAAAAAAGTGGTAAATTCCATGTCTCCTTGGGATAATATTTAAGGAAAAGTAGGGCTTCTCAATGGATGGGGTGAGTTTTATACCATGGAGATGTACTCCATATATGAAGAGGTAGAAGAGGTTGATTGAGTGATAGGTTCTTCTCTAATATGTCTCTTTGTTACTGGTGAGTGAGAACCATACAAGAAAGGGGGAGACATAACAATGATAAAATCACCACTCAAATAAGAAAAAGATAGGAAAATGATCAAGGCAATCACGACACACACTATAAATTACATTTAAAACTAGAGGTTAGGTTTAATCTCACTTTTGGATTATGCCTTAGTTTTATGAGAATGTGTGATAGAAGTTGTATTTTAGATTAGGTACTATAGAATCAGTCTATGGTTGGTTTCAAGTTGTTTAGGTTCTCAAAATAATCTATATTAGAATCAATATGTGTCTTGGTATTAAGGCCTACCCCCTCACTTCACACACCACATCAATAAGGGTGACAGGTGCTTAGCCAATATATATTGATATCTAGAGTTTATAATAAACTAAAGAGTTAAGTTGGTTATCCTCTTGGTAATGACCTCTAAGTAAGATTGCCAAGAAAGGGTAAGGTGATCACTAGGTGATGAAATCTTAGTCAGGTCTTGTCTTAATTTGTTCTGATGTTTGATTGATGAAAGTGGGTTGGCTACTGTGTGTAACAAAAATGGTGCTATGATAAGATTACTTTACTTTAACTTAAAGTTAAATAATGTGAAAATAAAGCAATGGATGTTGTTAATTTTAATCCTAAAACAAATTTTAGTTTCAATTATAAGCATAGATAGAGAGAAGAGCATACAATGCAAATAAAAACATGAGTAAAGACTCGCGGTCTGATCGAGCATGCAAGAATGTTTCATGTAAATTTTTTCTTAAGTTCTAAGAAAGAGAGAAAATAAAATCAATATAGGTGTGGTTGAAAAACCTATTTTTTGTGCATATGTTGAATTAAAATATTTTGAAGAGCTCTTCTTTAGCTTAGGAGGAAGACCTGTAGATAAGAAAGAACTAAAGTAGACCTGTTTATTAGACAAATAGTTGGGTGGATTACCTAGTGATATCTAGATCCCAAAAGTGAGGGTTTCCTTAGGGGTTATCAATCCACATGTTTTAAACAATTAATTTCATAAAAATAGAAATAGGCTACTTGAATCAATTAAAGAAGATTACTGAAATTGATTATACAAGAAGTGCTTGTTAAAGAAAGATATGCTAGAAAGTTAGATATAGAAAAGGTGGCTCAATACCTATGTTAAATAGTTGGGGTCTATTCCAAAAAATTAGTAAGTGGTTTGTGAACAAGTAGTAACACATAAAACTAGATTTGGTTAGGTGTATTTAGGTGAAAGGTAAATTTTCTTGATAGTGAACTATCAACACTCAAGGTGACCATCTCCGATTAGGGAAACCATCACTGGTTAAGGATAACCACCATTGGTTACCTATCAGTGGAACTCGGTTAGTGTTGTTCATTGACAAGATGTAAAAGGTAAGTTCTAAGAGATGAGTAAAGGCTAGACTAATTTCAAAATGAAAATACAATAAGTGAATACTAGAAAACAAATACTTGTCTTATTAGAAGTCGGTTAGGTGGATGGTTGAGATAGATTGCTTGTTATATAAGTTGGTTATGATTTTGGTAGAGTAATAGTATTTAGAGAACTTGATGGAGAGATGGTAACAAACTAGCTCCATAGTAAGGCTATTGTATTGTTGAAATACTTGAAGATGATTGACCTATAAAAAGATGATTGTAGATGTATTAGGCCTCCCAAACCTCACTCTCTTATAGCCATAAGCAATAGGTGGAAGTAAAGGTGTAACCAAGCCATCTAAATATAAATTGTCCATACAAAGGCTCACAACAAGATTTAGACAAGATATATTTAGAAAAAAAACATGGTGGTTTGCATTTGGTTTGCATTCTAAAAGTCTAGGTGGTACAACCTAACCATCACTAGTCAAGGTGACCATCATCGGTCAGCTTGACCATCATAGATTGTCCCTAAAGGTAAATAGGTGGCTAGGCTAGGTTAGTTAGGTCAAACTAATTACAAGTTGGGTTTGGTTAAGGGTTGGAAGGTACATTCTCCCAAGGGGGTCCTAATATGGTAAAGAGGATTATGATCTTTTAAATTGTAGTGTGTGGATTTATAGTGTCTATACTATGTGCCAAATGACTAGCTACTAACTGGGATATTTCCACAGAGTCTAAAATATTATGCTTTACAATGGTTCTAAAGTCTACCAAATTAGTCAGTAAATGTATTCAATCCTTTATCCAACATATTCCTAGCTCATTTCAGCATTAACATTGGTGATAAGGTTTCCTATGCCCAAGTTGCACAATAGAAACAAAGGTCAAATGAGCATCTCATATATTATGATCTTCAATATAAGACTATCTTCGATAAGATAACTAGCTGCATGGAAGATCAATATTTACAAGATATTTTCAAATAGAGTCTTCTACTAGCTTTGCATGAATCAATAATGTTCAAAATATTCTCTTCCTTCACTGAGTTATGTCATACACTAAAGGGAAGGGAAGTTAAATTAATTTTAATGGGTAAACTCAAGTACACAATTATAATAAAAAAGTAATAGTAAAGTCCCAAATAAAGTAAATCTCAATGATTGAAAAAGTCAAAATAAACCTATAGTTAATGTGGCTTTAGAGCCACCTTAGTGAGTGGTTTAATCATCACCTCCTTGATGAACTTTTACCAATCTACCAATTTCTCTAGCTAGAGTTTTACAACAAGTTTTAGAATGTAATATCATATCTCTCCCTCCTATTCAACAAGTTAATCCAACAAAGCCTATTTCATGGGGATATGATTAGAATGCATTTTGAAACTTTCACAAGGCACCATGCCACACAAAAAATAGATGCATTAGTTTGAAACATAAGATACATTACTTGATAGATGGAAATCTTATTGATCTTGACACTCCAATTGAGCCTCTACAAGCAAAGAAAACACAAGACAAGGCTATAAAAATTTCTCAAATCCTCTATATCATTCTAAACAAGATACAAGGGACACATCAGGTGTTTACCATGCATATCATGCACATCTACCACCAGCTATATATAGGGCACATTTAGCTGAGTCACAATATTTGATTAACATGATTGGTGTGTATAATTCTAGAGTTCCAGCTAGACCTTTGATCTCCTTCTTAAAGAATCAAATATTTGAGGATGATTCATATTATCATGCACTCTTTATTAGAGCTTACATTTATAATCATCTTATTCATAGTGTTCTCATAGATAATGGATCTAGTGTGAACATGTGCACTATGACGTTATTACAACATTTGGGATATTCAGAGTAGGATATTATCCTGATGGACATAGTTATCAGTGGATTTAGTGGGCACATACAAAGTTCATTGGGTTAGATTGTACTTCCTCTAAAGATTAGTATAACACATGTAGCCATAACATTTACTATTTTTCCTAGTGCAGGAGTTTTCAATATGTTACTTTGCCAACCATGGATCTAGAAACTTTGTGTAGTACCTTCTATAGTTCACATATGTGTGAAATTATTCATGATAATTAGGTCTTTATAGTTTGTGCAGTTCCATATGAGTTACCACTTCCCACTTCAAATCCATCTACTACTTTGTAAAGTCACTAGTTTCAGTTCCACCACCACTTTTAGTTCTCTACCAATTATAGTTCTTCCTTTAATTCAAATTTAGACACAATCAAGGCATCCATTAACAACATAGAGAATTCATACACTTTCGTAGTGGCCTCTTTTCAAGTAGCCATAATTTTAGGGCTCTATATAGTTTCTAGCTATAGTGTTCACACCCAAGGTAGTATTATTGAGGTCTCATACCTCTACACACAGAGCACATGTTTAGAGAGCTTCTCCTAGTACCATATGGGTCCCTAAGAGCCCCATAGTTACATCTACTTCTTAGAGTTACAAGGGAACCCCAAATTTGGTTTCTATTTTAGAGATTTCAAAGCATTTATAGTACATATGGCTTTCAAATCCATAGTCTCGTCCCTCCCATCATGCTTCACGATCATGCACGATCCCTTTCCTTGATACAAGACACCATGATAGTGAGTCTCCCATGAGACCCACTAGTTAGTATCATTTCTTTTTAATTATGTGTACATAGTTTATTTTTGTTTACTTGTACATAGTATCTTAGTATTACTTGTATATAGTCTCCTCATGATTGATTACACATATCTTATATCAAAAATATCAAAAAAATTCAAATATATCAAAATATAAAAATATTCAAATATGTCAAAATATCAAAAACATCCAAATATTTCAAAATCCAAAAACATTCAAATAACTCAAAAACACCAAAAAAAAATCAATTGTATGCATTATCCATGCTTTATATTTCTACTACCATGTTAGACTTACATTTGTTATTCTATGCTATTGTTTATCAATTTATCTACATTGCCATGTTTTACTTGATCTTCTTTAAGTGTGTGAAGTGACATCCAAATCCATGATTACTTCACTCTATCTATTGAGGGGGCATCCTAATTCTACATTTGATACATACATCGATATATCTACCTCCTAGGGGAATCTTCTACATGAATACACCATCTAGGTTATGTCATTCCTACACCACACACTCTAGTTATCATGTTGATGTACATTATGTACTAGCTTACATAGATTATTTTATCAACACTCACTAGCATATAGAACTTGTGTATTTATTAGCATATACCTATTCTTTTACTATATGTCTTGCATACTTTCACTTCTTACATTGATTAGTTAGATGCAATTGTATTTTTAGTATTTACATGCTTTTCTTTCTTGCTTTGCATAGCTAGATGTGATTCCTTTTCTCAATTCATATTTTGTCTCCTGTATGTGCCTTAAGACATTTGCCAATGTCATTTTCTTATATCTTGTGTGTGCCTTAGTACATTTACCAATGTCCTTTGCTTTTACTCTTTTATGTATCTATGTCCCTTGTGCCAACCGTGCTTGTTTCATTTGTATGTGTATGTGGAATTTAAAAATGCCTTGTATGTTTTATTTACATTTTAAGTGACATGTGCCCATGTACCTTGTATGCTTGACCCATTGGCCACTCTTGTATGCTTCTTGCTTCTCACCTTACATGCTTGTTGCTTATTCATTTTTCAATTTTTTTCAATGTCATGATCCACATCATGAATTCTCTTGCTTTCTTGGATGTAATGATGGACATCATGCTCCATCCTTCCTTGACAAATAACAACTAACCAGACTTCTAGTTCTAGTTCATTATATTGCACATGCTATTATATTTTTATATCTATCTAGGCATACCCCTATTGATTTAACAATCTCTCATACAAACTATGCTATATCTTGAGATATCTTGTCAATTATCATTGATATATGATGTATTTTTTACATCATAACACATTTGTAGGGCTCTTTCTTCTGAGGATAGTCATTTCAAGGTCTTCAGTCCTATCCTCAAAAGAGGGGGAAACAAACAAGGTTTTTATAATAGAGATCAGAGCTCTTACCAGTGAAAAAATTAGCTTTCAAAACACCCATAATAATATTCAAACTTCAAACTAGGCAAAATAGACTAGGCAAATAGTGATAATCATAAAACATTCACTAAAATCAACTCAAGAAAATAACACCAAGATTGGACTACAACACTAGATAGTAGGGTGTGCAATTTTGGTGTTCCTATCCAAATAGAAAATAAACTAGATTTGTTTAAAATAGATAGAAAAGTAATTACAGCTATAGTTTTGTTAGCAACAATTTAGTTCAAAATCAGTAGTGTTAGTATAGTTTTTCTTAGAGAATATAGATATAGGGGGCATCATGCATAGCATGATGGCTTTTGATTCCATTTTTAGATTAGGTAGTTGGTATAACTTCCAAATCAGAATCCATGTTTTAGACATCAGTGATTAAGGGAAATATACATAGTACATTTGACTTCTTTTCTTTTTGAGTTTAGTACATTACCTAGGTATTCTTAGTAGTTATGTGCCTTATTCCATCTACATGTGTTTGGCATTATTTATGAGTGGATTCCATAAAAGCCTATTGCCCAATTTTAGAGTGGATTTCATACAAGCCTAATCTCCACCTTTTTTGAATGGTCAAGAGTGGCCTAATTTCTAGCACATATTTGACTATCCATACCATATTATCAAATTACAAAACATTCATGGGATTTAAGATCCATCTCATATGACACACATTTCATACCAGTATTAGTTCATAGCTTCACTTTATAGGGCAATGATGGAGCCAAAGGACTATCTAGCTTTTGTATTCTTGATCCACCTACTTAGAGGGATTGAACACATGGTCTAAACATAAATTAACACATGCATGATTGCATAGATTCACTTAGTGGGTGATGATGGAGCCAAAGGGCCAGCCTTTGCATTATTAATCCACTCTCTAGTAATTGAGCACTTAGCTCCATTCATGATATTACTCTTGGTTCTACACATATCCAACATCATCCAACATCACTCAGCATCACAATAGGTTTTGTATTGGTTCATATAATCGGTGAGGTATATTCATTCCTTTCTCTTCCTCTCTCTTACCTAGCTTTATACATTCTTATTTTATATATAGTGTATCTAGTATGAATTGATCTAATCTTTATTTTTCTCTTGCATATTTACATTTCACAACGTGTTCTCTCTATGCACACCCAACATCACATAGCTTCATGAGTTTCACCTTTACATATAATCTCAAGTACACTTTCTATTTTTCCTTTATCTTAGTATTTTGCTTTGTTTCATCACTAGAATAAATTGGGGCAAATATAATCATATAAAATTTGAAAACTGATAACTTGAGTGTGGTTTGTGACACCTAACCCATAGGTCCCTCTTGCTTGCTCTCATGACCCTTTTAGGTACCTTTTAACTGATTCCCAATCATCCATATCCTTCTAGATAGTGATTATACCTCCTCCAAGTAATACTTTCCAGGCCAATCCTATCCCCTAGGTCCCATACCTTCAAGATAATAGCACCCAACATGGGCTATAACATCTAACCCTAAGGTGTCTATTTCTAGCTCTCCTACCTAATTTCATTTTTAGATCCAATAGTCACTTCCTTATGGTTCCTATCCTTCTTATTGCTGGCTTAACATGAATATATTCAACCCATGACCAATAGATATCTATAAAAGCCCATTCAAAGTTTATTTATAATGGGTTGTAAAATATCACAAAGTAAGAAAGAAAACAAACAAGACTACTCAAGCATATTTCCCTATTCTCTACATATATCCATCTAATATAGCCAAAAGATTATTCAAACCCTTATACCAGTCCCTAGCCACCTCAAACACACCTAATTTTAGCATTTTTCATCCTCATAACACCATTTCATAAAACACATCAAGTGGGAGAACTAAATATGTCTTGATCCCTCTTTCAAATATTGGTATGTAGGAATTGTGCCCATATAAGGGGTCTGGATACACATTTAGTGCATATTACACACACTAATCCCCCTATATCTCAAATTTTATCAAAGCACAATGGAGTCTAGGGTTTGAAGACTAAAATAGTTATATAGGGAGTCCTATAGACATCCAACATCCAAAATTTCATAATCAAGTTCACACAGGGACAATGAACAAAACCCATAAAGCTTAGGTCTCATGAACAATAATAGTAGAAGAAGACTATAACACTAAACCCCAGGGTGTCTTATTTCAATGCTCCTATCCTTTCACAAAATAAAGGATAGATCCTGATTCATGACACTATTTCAATCCTACATAGTAGATTCTAGACCCTATTTCAGTCATCTTAGTCTATTTTAAGCTAAGTTACATTTCTCTTCATTTATTACTATTTTTAGAAAGGTTAAAATAACAATTAAATTATAAAAATCAATAGCTTAATTATTACAATATTATTTACTAATTTAATTAAATTAGACCCTTAACTAAATTAAGAATAAGAATCTGATATTCCCAAAATTATTAAATCACTTTTAAGGAGACATTGTTCTAAAGTGGGATGAATATAGGGCTAAGTTTGAAAAACACACAAAGTTTGATGCTTTGTGGAGTGGCCCTTATGTCATCACTCAATACAAGCAACAAAATTCTTTCCAACTCTCAAGGTTAGATGGAAAGGAGCTTCTTATCCCAGTTAATCAGATCTATCTTAAACATTACTACTAAAGTTATCCTCTCTCTTTATACATAGTTGTTGTTTTTCTTGTTTTCCCTAGGTGGTTATGCACATATGTGAATCTTGTTGGTATCTTTGTTTATTTTGTGTTTACTTGGTGCGGTGTGGTTTTGTGTGTGTTTTAATCAATTCCTTTCTAGTTGTCTTCAAGAATTCATTGACTCCCTTATCCAATGGATAGATAAGGCTATTGATCTTTAGTATAGTAGGCATACTACCCCTATGAGTCACCAATTTATTGACCAAATTTGACCCTATAGGTCAAATTTGGACCCTTATAGATAAAATATTAATTTTTAGATGTTTTTAGGGTCTAATATTTTATCATATGGTATGTTATAGTCTGTTTAATATTATTTGATGCCTTTTTACACTTATTCATGGTCCAATTAGTTTATCTATCATTTTGAATCACTTATTAGCCATTTAGGGGTCATAAATGCAAGTGGAATGGTTTTCAAGGTGTCTTAGTGTCCTATTTACTTTCAAATGTCCAAGAATTTAAATTCCATATCAAAAATGTTAGTTCCACTTGAAACATGTAGGTTATCTAAATGAAGATCATGACATCAACTAAAAAAGGCTAAGTTTTGCACTTGTATGAATCATGAGGGAAGGTGACAGATGGGAGAAGGTCATAGAATGTTTGTTAATATTCCTTACACTTATCTAATCACTTGACATGCTTTGGAAGTGTTAAAAAGGTCCAAAACTATTCTAATCCTTCTTTGCCCTTCTAGACACACAAAAGTGATCAGTAGCTTTATGATTGATACATCTAGTTGAGGAGGTTTTAGATGAAAATACTTTTGGAGGTGAAAGTACACTCAGAGATTCATTTCCATAACAAGTGTTCAAATATTTTTCAACTATGCTTTATGAATCATCTCTAACAAGTTGACTACGTTTTTCTACTCACTATTTCCTTTACCATATAGGTCTTTCTCTAATTTGGATAGGTCCATACAATCTAGTTGGTTATTTTAACTCCAGATGATGTTGGCTTCCTCCTCAAATTCTCTCCATTCTTAGTTTCATGCTTCATGATGTTTTGATAGGCAAATCATCTCATGTTTCAAGAAGGTTCAACCATTTGAAGTCTCAGTAAAGTTTTCCTATTTTGAGAAGGCTTGGTTCTATGAAAGGGTATCATGTGAATGGTATATGATGTTTTCCATGTCTCATTTCCATAATTATCACCTCCCTCCATGTTTTATCTCATCACACCATGCTTTGGTCAGGTTTCAGTCTTACTATACTCACAATAAACTCTTCACTCACTCTCACTTGTAATCACATGTATAGAGCTTGTCTAGCATGTCCATGGAGTTGTAATAAAGATATATCAACTTATTCAAATCATCAAGATTTTAATAAATTCTATTTTAATGTTTGAAGAGGATGCAAGGTTGGTTGCAAGTTTATGTACCACACAAACCAGCCACTAGCAACCATTGCTTGCTTTATAACACGTTTTTAAAAGAGGTTTTCACATTAGAATATATGTTTTGAATCTTGCATCAAGATATACTTAGTGACAATAACAAATTTGAGGAATTTCTGATGAGATAATTCTATTCATGAGACCTTTCATTAATACACATTGCTCTAATTCTATCTGATGCCTATATACAACTCAAATGCACTTACATGAGTCTCTCCTTGATGATGTCATGATGAGATGGGAGTTTTGATAGGTGTTTCCATATTTTAGAGTGCTAAGGTTACATTTGAAATATTTGTGAGGGCATGTAATTGATCATGAATACATATACCTTTTATACTACCCAAATTTTCTTACTACCTATATAAATGCAAATACCCACCTATAGTTGTACCATAGAAAGATAAAGAGTCATTTAAAGCAATGAAACAAGTGGAAAAACCTTAATTATAATCTTGGTAGGTTATTTGATCATAACATACCTTATTTAAGTGTTAAATGGTTAAATTTAATTATGGATCACCTTCAAACATAACATGACCGAGTTCATGGACATTTTCCCTAAAAAGTGAAAATAGAGTTCTAAGAGATTTTATGGATGTCATATAACAAAGTTAAAAAGAGTTATGATACATATATATGACCATATATTGTAACCTATATAAAGGAGAAGAGATATTTCAAATATGAATCCAAGAGGATTAGTGAAAGGTAACTGTTAGGGGCCTCAAATTGCCCATTTAAGCACTGCATTTCTCTATTAACATCTACAGGATTTGAGCTTTGAGTGATCATTGATATCCTAAAGGGAAAACAAGGCATACTCTCATGTTTTTAATAGATTTATTTATTTAAGGGTGTACCAATGAACATGAGGATCATCAGAATAATGTTGATATGTAGTGTTTTAAGTCTTATATACACCTACAGGTCTCCTATCATGTAGAATGTACACATACAGCTGACTGCAGGAGAGCATCATCTATAGAAAATATTTAAATATGGAATCACCAAGGTTGTAATAAAATATATTATTTGAAATGGTTCATGAGATTGAATAGTGATGTATAACCTTTCAAAATAGGATTCTTCATCTACAGGCTTTTACCCTTCCCAACATAGTTGACTATGTTTAACCATGACAAACAATGGGATGAGGAGTGAGGCTTGAGTGTTACCAATGCATAAGGGTGAGAAAAATGTGGTATATATAATTATAAATTTTCCTAAAGTACCCTAATAATTTTGGTATACACTATGCTTAAGGTTTAAGTAAGCATGATTACCTACAAGTACCACTCCATAACACAAAACTTAACCAAAAGATGGAACTCAGTTTGACCAAGCATGGAGTATGAGGGGTATGTAGTAGGTTAGAGTGATGAAAAATATTATATAACCTTATAAATTATTTTTAAAATTTATAAATGATATAAACAATGATAATCATGTAGAAAAGAGACTCTATGAAGCAACATACACAGTGTAATTTTAAACCTTGCACAATCTACCTTTACAAATATTTGTTTCAATTTTTGGGAGATTTGGAAGGTAAAATGGTATGAATAAGGGATTATTTTTTGTGTATATGGTCCTCAAAACATGATGGATACTCTCCAAAACTTGTTTTGGGAAAATAGGGAAAGTGCCCTTTGTTTGTCTTAGATAGAGGGCACTCCCTTATGAACATGGCCTGCATTCTTGGGAAAGGAAACTAGAAAATGTGGACCAAAAGGTAATGAAACATTATGAAAAGGTGTATAAATATATATCATACCTATTAAAAATTAGGAATCAAGAAAAGTGGAGATAATCTCAACTAAATGTTCTAGAATTCCAAATTTGTAGTTAGGCTTGTTAGGCAGGGTTTAAGCATAATTTCCAAATGAGGGGTCAATGTCATTTATAGCCTTAGGTGAGAATTATATCATATTATATCATGTTTTTTAGGTAACTTATATGTGTTAAATCCTCATTTTTTTATAGAAATAATAAAGTATCTTTTTGGGGGCTCAGAGCCAATTCAAGCCTATAGGAAATGAAGGTCAAACCTTGATAGGCTAACTTTGAGTGCTTGTATCTTCTTTGAGGTTGTGAATCAAAGTATAAGGAGTTTTGGGAGGTTTATACAAGTATTTAACCTTGAATTTTTGTATTTTTTTGGTAGTTCCAATGTCATATATTTATGAATAAAGCTTAAGAGCCTAGAAGACCTAAAACCCTTGCTAACCCTTGAATAAGGACCTAATTGAGAAAAAAAACATGGAGAGATATCCAAATTGGATGAAATGACCATGAAAATGGTTTTAGGTTGTATATTACTCTTCAGGGCTCATACTCATCAATTTTTGTACTACCTTACCTATACAAACATGGTACAGAATGGCTTTATTTGACTATTTTATGCATTGTGCAGGTTCTAGGGACTTTAAATAAGATAAATCAACTTTTTGAGTGATATTATGAATTATTATAACTCAATAATACCATTTAATACTACAAAATATATCTTAAGTGTTCTTACTAGTAACTCCATCTCAGCCAATCAAACTAGCATAGTGAGCAAGATAGTGAGAAGTGTGAGAACTTCAAGTGAAAGCGTATTTAAGGTGTAAATAATAAATATAAGGACATTTATTATATTTAAAAGTTTCATACACTCATTTTTATGTATTTTCATGAGAAATTGAATCCATTTTTGAATCCAAGTGTGCAAGGTGTGTGAAAGAAAAGTTTCTTTGACTACAGGAAGTGATGGCTCACTTACAGAGGAAACCAAGTGATTAATAATGAAAAAAATACATGGATAATAATGTATACAACCCTTACCTCTCATTAAAATAATTATACCTATCCCTAATTAGTTTTTGGATGTTATAATAGAGCTAGATGATGAAGGTAGTTTTCTGAGCCAACACAAGGAATTTCATGCCACATTTCAAGAGTTTTATGCCTTGAACTAATACTTGTACTTTATGAAATTTCATGGTCAATTTCACATCCTATTACCATGCACATGTAACCCATTATCTCAAAATGACAAGTGTCCAAGTGACCTTTGGACTTTTGTTTTCTCACTCCACTCCCAAATGCTATAAGTAGTGACTTTTTGGGATTTTTTGAGTAGCCTCCATTGTTTAATGGTCAAACCCTAGCCAATTTTGTATTTTAATGTTTATTGAAGCAATAAAAATTGAATTTTCCTATGTACATGCTACATAATAGAGTCTAGTTGTAAATCTTGTTGATCTTATCTAGTAAAAGATAATATTTTCTAGCATGTTGTCTTTGATTATCCACCAATTATGCAGAAGAGTAATTGTTGCAAGTCTTTGTTAGTGTTACTTATTAGTGTATGATATTTTTATAAGTGTTTTATTACTATATTATCTAAAGGATCATTCATTATCCCTCCTGGACATCAATATACCTCTTGAACCTAGCATATGAAACATTGATGTAACAATCTATCCTAAGTTATGAGTTATGTGTGAAAGAATATTTGATTTACTCTAATTAGTATAAGTTTAGTCAATAGGAGGAAACTCACTATTATTGCATCACATTTTAGTTTTTTTATTTTTTTTCTTAACCCTTTTCATGCAAATTTTATAATTAGGAAAGTACTTTCAAAGAGTGCATTAAGGGAACTAACCCTTCTAGAGATTCATCTCACCTATTGGTTACCCACAGCTTGTGAGATGTTTCCATTGTGCCACTTTGATGAGGAGATCTGATACATCTCCTTAAGGAGTGAAAATAAAAGTGGAAATAGTTGTAGCTTAACTAGATACGTGTGGCAACACCTTGTGGGATTGAAGTCTCATTAAATAGGGATTGTAGTTCCTTGATTATTTGTAGATGGTCTAAATTAGTTCTTATTTTATAGAATAGTAGTATAACTTTAATTTCTAGTGGTTTTTATTACCTAAGAGGGTTTCCCATGTATGACATGTGTTATGTTTTTATCTTACATTATCTTTCTTGTTCATTGTTATGATTGATGTATACCTCATGAATGTATGTATTGAATGATTAAGAGTTTGAAATAATTAGAATTGAAGTCAAAATTATATGGGCTCATTGATTCACCCCCACCGCCCCCGCCCCCTCCCCCCTGCTCTCCCTCTCTAAATAATTTTACCTCTAATAATAGGTCTTTTTTAATTTCCAAAAACCATCATAGTACCCTTCTATTTAAGCACAATTAGCTTAAACACCTGCTTGTACACACAATCATCATGAATAGAAACATAGTCAATTTCTAAACCTTTGTTAATATTGGATATGATTGGTTAAACCTTCATAATTCAAATATATGGTCATCATATATTATACAAAACTCCCAAATATATAATTCATCATGAGACATCAAAACAACATCAATACAAACTCAAACATCTTTCTTGAGTCACTTGCAAAACATAGTTGAACACATAGTTAACTTTGTAGCTCAATATCTTTGACTTTACATGCTTTAAAATATTAAAATTTATATTTCCATATGTGACTTAGAGTCCTATATAAATTTTAGTTTTACTATATGGTCAAAATATGTATAAATCAAAAGATATGTCACAAAAATTAAGCACTAGTACTTCCTTTGTTAAATTTAACTATTCAAATGCCAATGGTCACAGTTAAACATTGAACACTTAAAATGCATCTTGTTTCCTCATAGATTAGAAAAATCATGCACCATTGATCTTCTTCAAACTTCAATACAAAGTTTAGCAATTCCCAATCATTAAACTTTGAACACTTGGCCTCATTACTCCATCGATCTCTTCAAAATTATCCTTTCTTTAAAAATGCTAGACAACTATCACTTTGACCTCTTGAATTTAATACGCATCATTGATCTTGATTAGTATGAAAACCCACTCAATATTTATCCTTGGAATAAACTTTATCTTTATATCTACTCAACATTAAACACTTGTCCTCATCTCATTGCTTCTAGACATCTTGGAATGAACATAATCCATCAATCATTTTGTAAGGTGCTCGATATTTAACTTAGTTAACCATTGGACACCTTAAAACATATCGCTCAATACACACTATTAGATTAATATTGTATTATTGACCATGAGTTTTTGAATCTTAATTTGGTCCTGATCTTTAACATCATGTAAAATAGACTAAGTATAGGACCATTTTTATCTACCTAGAAGGCCAACTTTGGACCACAATAACTTTTGCTATGCATAGACGCATGATCTAAAATTAGGACCACATGATCTCCTCACATATGATAATCTAACAATGTGTCAAACTACTCCTAAAACATTTTCACATGTGATATGTAACTCTAAAAATCTACTCACTTAGATTTCTTCTACCACAGAGCCAACTACATCAAGAACTTGCCTAGAAGGCTAACTTTGTATATGCATATATTTTGATGTGCTTCATCACATGATCTAAAATTTAGCACGTATCAACTAGGAAAAAAATTAATAAAACCCTATGATCAAATTATAATTAAAAATCTATAACTATGATATATTTCATCACCAAACTACTTACTCAACTTTTTCTTACCTCATACAAATTTGGCTAAGTATGGGAAAACACTGTCAAATTGCTTAAGAGCCCAAATTTATGCTTACATATATTTTGTCATGATTAGTCACATGAACTAATATTTAAAACATATAAAATAGGTACAACTATAATCAAAACCATATAACCAACTCCCCCTAACTCATCCACATGTGGTAATGGTGATGTCAACAAACTACCTACTTAGATTTTCTGCCATTGGACCCAAAAGGTCTAAATGAAAACAATGATCAACTAGATGAAAACCACTCATGTAAAAAATCACTCAAATAATATAAAAACTCTTATATGACCCTTGTACATTATCAATGCTCCATATACATCCTTGAACATCTCCAACCATGTCAAAATTGAAGATCAACCAAGCCTCCTTCAAGCATACTAGGACAAACACATTACACACTTTGTCATTATCACTTAGACTATCAAGGCACTTCATCCAGTCACCAAAAAACCTCCATGAGATAATCATGAAATAATTTTTATAAATTTCCAATAATCTACCCCTTTTTATTGATTTTAACAACTATCATATAGTAATATATAACTCATATTCCTTCTCTCTCTTCAAGCACCCCCACAATATTAACTTTCTCTTCTTTTGACACAATGACAAATTGGGCACCAATTGATCTTGACGACCTAAAAATATCATTAATAGGCAAGGACCATCTTATAAAGATGATAAAAACTCTCCCTTACCTTGATCCTGCCTCTTTTTTCCTTGAAAATATCCTCTTTCCACAAGCCAACATTCTTCTTCAACCAAGCATTGCAAGAAATTAAGATAGAACACATAAAATAATGAAATCTAATGGAACACAGCAAGAAAAATTTAAGAGGGACTCCCCCTAAGATATATGATCCATTACACCTCTTGATCATCTTCAAATCTTCACACACCATGAAGAACTACCATAGAAACTTATTAGCCTTCTCTTTTAAGACACTTTCATGACTACCAACGCTCCATCTACACTATAGCTTCTTTACAAACCTCTGGATCAAGATCATGAAATTATTGTTCTTCCTTAATGAAATACCTTATATTGATTCATAGAGAAAGAAATGACACCCAAGCTTTGTCTTAGATACTCAAATGTAGTTTTTAACAATGGTTTAGTCATAATATCTTCAAGATTCTCTTTTATATGCACATACTCTAAATTAAAACTTTGATTACTCACTTATTCTCTCAATAAGTGATATATGATAGGAATGTGATTAATTTTTTAGTGTATAATAGGATTCTTTGAGATACTAATTGCACTAGTATTGTCACAATAGATAGGACAAGATCCATTTTATCTTACCTTATAATCTTCCAAAGTTTGTTTCATCTACATGATTTGCATGCAATAAGAAGTAGATATTATATACTCATCTTCTGAGGTTGATAGAGACATTAAGGCTTGCTTCTTGCTTGACCAAGACACCAATCATTCCCCCATGAAGAATAACCCACCACTAGTACTCCTCCTATCATCCACACATCTTGCCCAATTTGCATCGATATGTGATTTCAAAAAGAATTATTTAATCTTGGGATACCATAAGCCATACTCTATGGTGCCTTTTAGATATCTAAAAACCCTTTTGACTGATTTTAAGTGAGATTCTCTAGGTTCATGTTGAAACCTTCCTACAAGACCCACATCTTTTATGATATTAGGCTTAGAAGTAGTAGAGTTCAAAAGACTTCCAAACATGGATCTATAAAAAGTTTGATCAACTTTTGGTGAGTCGTATAGTTTACTTAACTTACATCATGTGATCATTGGAGTACCCATTAGCTTATAATACATCATTTCAAGCTTTATTAACATATCCTTGATGTATTTATCTTATGAAATCAATATCCCTACATCATGTTGATTAATATGTAATCCTAAGAAGAAAGATAGTTCTCCCAACATTGACATTTCAAACTTAGTCTCTATAGTATCTACAAATTCTCTACTCATTTTATCACTATCAGATCTAAAAACTATGTCATCAACATATACAATAAATATCAATTGATGATTGCCTTATGTCTTAGTGTATAAATTACTATCATCTACCTCCTTTTTAAAAATTTGACTCAAAATATACTTATCTAACCTATCATACCAAGATTTAGGATCTTGTTTAAGACCAAATAGAGCCTTCTTCAGTTTACGCACAAAATCTTAATTACATGACATGAAGTATCCTTTAGGTGAATCAATGTAGGATTCTTATTCTAAGTTTCCATTCAAGAATGTATATTTCACATCCATTTGATATACATTAAAACCCTTGAAACTTTCATATGCCAAAAAGAGTCTAATTGCTTCCATTCTTACCACAAGAGCAAAAGTCTCATCAAAATCTATTCCTTCAAACTAAGCATATCCTATACAAACCAATATATCCTTGTTCTTTGTGACTTCTTCTTTCTTATTCATCTTGTTTTTGAAAACCCACTTAGTACCTATCACATTTTTATCTTTTGATCTAGGAACTAAGTCCTATATTTCATTCCTTTCTATTTGATCAATTTATTCATCCATTACATCATTCCAAATTTCATCTTTTATAGATTCCATGAATTTTTTGTGTTCAATCATGGACAATAGAACTGAGCGTTGTTGATTCTGTTTGATCAACATTCTCCTCTTACTCTATAAACTTATACCAACATTTCCAATAATTTGAGAGATTGGATGATATTTTTGAATTCTTCTAGATGGAGCTTTAGAATCTTGTATTTCTTCCTCCTCTTCATCTTCATCATCTATTTTAATAAATAACTCATCACTATTTGCAACATCATTTTGAATTGAGTCACTTACCTATAATTTTGGCTTCTTTACTTTACTAGTTTCATGTACCCTTACATTTGAACTTTCAACAATCTTGTGAAGTCACTTATAAAATCACTTATAAGTAGTACTAATAGAAGAGTAACCTAAAAATATGAGCTCATCAGACCTTGAATCAAATTTGCTAAGATTATCTTCATCTCTTTTATTCAAGCACCTACTCCCAAACACTATAAAATGTTTGACATTAGTTAATCTATTCTTCCATAAATAAAATGGATTCTTATCACCATTTACTTTGATTTGACACCTATTTAAGATGTAAACTAAAGTGTTGGTTGCCTCTTCCCAATAACCATCTAATATTCTAGAATCTTGAAGCATGGTTCTACTCATATTTTTATTAGTCATATTCTTCCTTTCAATAACACTATTTTGTTGTGGTGTTCTAGTAGCAAAATATTGTCTCTTTATTCCTTATTTTTCACAAAAATCATCAAATTCATAAGACTAAAACTCACCTCCTCTATCTGATCTTACACACTTGATATTTGACCCTTTATCATTTTATACAAGTGCTTTGAATACCATAAATTTTGTAAAAGCTTTTGATTTTTCTTTAAGGAAAAATATGCAAGTCATCCTAGTAAAATCATCAATTATAAGCATGAAGTAGTTATTACCTTGAATACTTTCAGTTCTCATAGGTCCAAATACATCATTATGGATCAACTCTAATGGATTTGTAGTGAATAACTCCTTGGATTAGTATCTAATTTTAGTTTGCCTCCCATGAAGACATGCCTTGCAAAGAGAATGAGGAATCTTAGAAATTTTGGGCATATGCCTTACCAACCCCTTTAAACTTATCTTTACCATGTTATAAAAATTTATATGTCCAAGCCTTCTATGTAAAATCAAACTTTATTCCAATTGACTCATGAATCACTCATCTTTCTTGGATTCATGGAATACATATATGTTGTTATCTATTTTATAAACATTTTCAACTAATTTTCTAGACTTTCTTACTTCATAAACATCATCATGAAAAGTTACAAAATTTCCTTGCTTACACATTTCGATCACACTTAAATATCATGTTTCAAACCTTCTACATATAATACATTCTCAATTCTAGAATGATCATTATCCAAACTCACAGTACCTTTGCCAACTATGTTAGCATATTTATTGTCACCAAATCTCACTAAACTAGGGTTGGTCTTCCTGAGAGAGAAAAAATTTCTCTTGTCTCCTATCATATGATTTGAGCATCCACTATCTATGAACCATCTCTTGTTCCCATATTTTTGAGTATGCAAGGCTACTTGAACAAACATTGACTCTTCCTTTAGTGGACCGCTTGAATTCTGCTTCTTTTTTTCTTCAATCTTAGACTTAGACTTTTTGAACCATTTTATGGTGTCAATGACTTTTATATCCTTTTTATACAAAGTTATTTTGTAATTTTTGGCTATATTACCTTGTTGGTTACAATTGTAGCATATAAGATTCATTTTGATTTCTAGAGAGAAAACACAATCCCTATATCTATGACAAAATAGATTAGAGCAGTAGTACTCATTGAATACATCATTTAAATTTGATCTTCCTTTCTCTTGATCATTACCTATCCCTGAATTTTCATTATTGACCCTTTTTGTGGATCTAAAATCCCTTTTATCCTTGGAAAAGATCACATCTGAGTAAGTCATGACTTTATTTTCAAATTGTTTCTCCCTTTGGTTGAGAGCTTTAACCATAATGACCTATAGATTCTTGACTATTGAATCTAGATCTTTCACTTACATCTTCAACACATACATACTTGAATTGACATTTTATAAAGAACATACTATTTTGTCTTGAAGATAAGCCACAACCTCTTTATCAACTATTGTACCTTTGATCACCTTCAAGTGGTATAAACTTGCAAGAAGGGCCTACTATGATACCAATTGTTAGAGGTACAATCCACTAACAGGGGAGGTGAATTAGTGATCATATATATTTCAAATTCAATTCCATTCCTTTTAAAATGTTAGATAATCAACATATATCAACTTAATCAAGCAACATTTAACAAGAGAGCTCATTCATTCAATGCATACACAAGATCAAATAAACAACACATGGTTCCTTTGGGAAACCCTCATGGGGAATGAAACCCACTCTCAAGCCTAAAACACATAGGCTACTAATCCTATAATAAATTACAAACAAGAGGCTAGTCAACTCCTTTAGACTAGAAAACCTTGATCAAATTCTCTTGACCAAAGGCCTTTAATGAAACACTTATTTTATAAGAAACAACTACCCCTAAGGAAGATCAAGTCCTCTAGACCCTCATTTGAAGTGATAAATTATAAATTAGAACTAATGTATTTGAAACTTAATGATGGATATCTAATTATTTAACCCCTACACAAAATCCCTCTATATATCATATAGGCCTCTCATATAGGCATGCCACAATCTCTCTCCTTCACTCAAATTGTCCTCATATGCACACTCAAACCTCTTTTTGTATCCTCAAACTATAAGATCACTCTTCTAATATCATAAATATGACCTACAGGTCATACACATAGTCCTCAATCTACTCTAGTCATCAACTAGGCACTCTACCTCTCATTTGTTCCATAACTCTCAAATACACCTTGCACATGTCTCACACACAAAAATCTAAAAATCATCACCTTTGATTTCACTATTTATAGAGCCTTCATGAATTATCATGTCCATAATATTTATTGTTATCCCCAATAAATTCCTTCACCCTTAAGTCATCTTACATGGGTTACACTTAAGCATGACTCTCTTTTAAATAGGCCTAAGTCACCATTTAGGTCCTATGATGACCCATTCACCTCTTTGACACGTATCTAAGGAATCCAGGAATACAAGAACTATTTCCAATATATGGACACATGCCACATGATATATAGGTCTTATTTAAGTGAAAAAATCCATCATGGTACCCGTCTTTTTAAGCATAATTATCTCAAACACCTTTATGTACACATAGTCATTATGATCAGACACAATTTATAAACATTTTTTAATATTATATATGATTGGTCAAAACTTAATAATGAACATAAATGGTCCTCATGGAGTTTAAAACACTCCCAAATATCTAATTCATCATGATACATCAAACTAACATCAATACAAGATCAAATATCCTTCTTAGGTCACTTATAAAACACAATTGAACACACAGTCAACTTTGGATCTTAATATATTTGATTATACACACTTTAAGATCTTTAAATTTATATTTATAGATGTACCTTAGAGTTATATATAACTTTTATTTTCACTAGATGGTCAAACTCTACATAGATCAAAAGATATGACAAAAAACTGATCACTAGTTTTTTCTTTGTTAAATTAAAATATTCAAATGCCAACGATCCCAGTTAAACCTTGAACACTTAAAATGCATCCCATGCCCTTACAAATTAGATCAATCATACACCATTGATATTATTTTAACTCTAATATAAATAATGCCAATTTCCAATCATTAAACTTTGAACACTTGGCCTCACCTCATGCAATGTTGATCACATATGCTCCATCAATCTCTTTGAGATTGTCCTTGCCTTAACATTTCTAGAAAACTATCACTTTGACCTCTTGAATTTAATATGAACTATTGATCTTGATTAGTACAAACACTTTCTCACCATTTATCCTTGGAATAATCTCTATATTTATCTCTACACAATTTTAAACATTGAATACTTGTCGTCATCTCTCTACTTCTAGACATCTTGGAATGAACACACTCTATCGATCCTTTTATAAGGAGCTCTATCTTTATCTTCATTAACCATTGGACAACTTGAAAACATATCAATCAATTCATACCATTAGACTAATCTTGTATGATAACCCATAAGTCATTTGATCTTCATTTGGTCCTGATCTTTAACATCATGCATAATAGACTAAGTATGGGGACCATTGCTATCTGCCTAGAGTGCCAACTTTGGACCACAATAACTTTTGTTGTGATTATATGCATGATCTTAAATTGGAACCATATGATATCCTCAAATAGGAAAATCTAACCATGTGTTAAAATACTTTTTAAACCTTTGCATGTGTGAGATATAACTCCATTAATCCTCTCACTTAAATTTCTTCTGCCACAGAACCAACTATGTCAAGAACTCGCCTCGAATGCCAACTTTGTACATGCATATATTTTTATGTGCTACATCTCATGGTCTAAAATTTATCACATATCAACTAGGCATAAAAATAAACATACCCATATGATCAAATTCTCTTTAAACATCCATATGTATAAGATATTTCATCAACAAAATGCTTACTTGAATCTTTCTTGCCTCATGCATATTTGGCTAATAATGGGAAAAAATTGTAAAACTACCTTGGATCCCAACTTTGCACTTGAATATCTTTTATTGTGCTTAAATTCATGACCTAATATTTACACATAATAACAAGGTACAAATTTGATCATAACTATATGAACAACTCCCCTTAACTTATCCACACATGACAATGGTGACATTCGCAAACTACCTACTCAAATTTTTTACCACTAGACCAAAAAGGTCTAGATGAAAATAATGATCAACCACATGAAAAAAACTAATACACACAAGAAATCAAATCATATAAAACCTCTTATATGACCCCTTTCACATTTTCAATACTCCATACACATCCCTAAACATCTCTAGCCATGTCAAAACTGAAGATCAACCATGCCTCCTTCAAGCATACTAAGACAAACACATTACACACTTTGTCATTATCACTTAGAATATTAAGGTACTTCATCCATTCACTAGGACACCTCCATAAAATTATTTGATAACTCTCCAACATCTTGATCATGAGATGAAACTACTATAGGTAAGTCATCCATTTCATGTGGTACATATTTTACAACTTATTTTGTGATTATAGGAACTGAAGTGGTTTATGTTTCAAATGAAAAATTGTCTCCTTCCCATGAGTTTAGTGTCACCATTACTTAATATATTTCATAGTACCATACAATTATTTTTCATAGGTGGAGTACCTTTGCACTATGTCATTGAATTTTTTAGAGTGGTATGTGGCTATATGTCTATGCTACATGGGCACTAAATCAAGTGGGTAGTTAGATGCATTAATTTAAATTTTAAAGGCTTGTATAATGTTAGGAATTATGATAATAGGTGATGCATAAAAGCATTTCTTGAGTGCCTCAAAATCATTCTAGTTCATATTAGTCCAATAAAATTTAGCTTTGGTGCATGTGATATGGTTGAAAGCCCAAGAGATGTGTGAGAAACTAAGGATAAACCCATGATAGAAGTTAAGAAGTTTGAAAAACTCCTCAATTCTATGAGGTTGTAAAATAAAGGCCAATATTGGATAACTTTGAACTTCTCTAGATTTATTCTAGTGCCAATGTAATCAATGATGTAGCTTAGGTATTAGATCCACACCATGCCAAATGTACACTTTGCTAAGTTGGCCTATAACTTGTGTTGACATAAGGTGTCTAAGACATGTGAGATGTGATATATATGCTCATCCCAAGTCTTGTTGAAGATGATAATTTCATTTAAGTAGATGATGGTGAAGGAGTTAACTAAAGGCCTAAGTAGATCATCCATCAAGCACATGAAGGTGGTTGACATATTAGGGAGGCCGAAAGGCATAACCAACCATTCATACAATCCTTCCCATGTCTTGAATGATATTTTTTAGACATATTCAAGATGAAATGAAACCTAATGGTAACTTTATTTCAAGTTGATAGAGCTCATCTAAGAGGTCATCAATGTGCAACAATTAACACCAATTATTCAACATTATTTTATTGAGTGCATGATGGTTTATGAAGAGTCACCAAGACCCATCCTTATTGTGTGTGAGGACAACTATACTCCCATAAGGTGAAGAGATAATATTTATCTTTCCCTAATCAAGGATATATTGAATATAGTTTAATACCTCATCATTATCCCAAACTAATATGGGGTAGAGGGGGTTATTTGGAATAGGGTATCTAGGGACCAAATCAGTGTTGTATTTTACTGTGTAGTGTGATAAAAGGAATTCATTTTTTAATGAAGAATTCACTACTTTTATATAATAAATTATTGATATATGGTTAATGGAATTATGTTTGAGTGTTATGTGCTACTAGGGTGTGCTTCAATTTTGAGTGTACATGTGTATCAGGGCAGACTATTAGAAACCCAAACTTCTACACATGTAAGATGAGTTTGAGATATTATACAGAGACCAAGGTGACTCTGGTCATGGGTGATGACTCAAAAATATTATAGAAGTGATCTTGAACATGAATAATTTAATGTTATAGATTAGATTCATATGTATCTTAATGGTTGTATAAGTATGGTCTCCCCAATAAAATGTCACATCCTCTATAGGTGTGATGCCACAAATGATATTATCCTCAATAGGCTTGATTTTGTACTAAAAAGTGCATTATAATTAGACTTATATATCTCTCCCCTATTGGATCTACCCTAAAGAGTATGGATTTAGATTTAGAGTAGTGGAAAAACCAAGGTACTAAGTTTTAGAATGCATTATGATATTATTTTGGTTGCCACTATCAATGATGATGTGGAGATGCTAACATTTCACCCAATTCTTGGTGTAGAAGAAACATTTGATCTTCAAAGATGTCAATTGCAATGGTTTTTGTACTTAGATAAGAGGTATTTTAGATCAATTCCATCCATCGGTGTGGGTCATGATGAAGATTATGTGAGCAAGGATTGTTATGCATGGTATTTAGAATCATCATGAGTGGATGAGCAATGGAGATGGTACCACTTATCACTGGACTTATTATTACCTTTGTTTGAAGGATAAAGTGATATATTATGCTACTCTCCTTTATAATAAATGTATTTCTCATACTAATTCAAGATGCATTAGTGAAGTGATTGATTGAGAAATACATCTTGAATTATCAAATCTAGGCATTCAATGCTTTGGAATCAACTCTGTCTTCAAGTAGAGGGATGTTGAGATTGAATTGAACTTTGAAGGGGTTTTTTACTAAAATCATTGTTGAGTGAAATGTGGAGGTGTAAAAAAAGGTTTTAGATCAAGTTGTACCATCAAATCACAAAATTGGCCAAAATGATTAGTGTAATGTGGTTTAATTTCATCAATGATGAGCTTTTAAACCTCTGAGGCTACCTTAACTTATTTTTGGGCATCATCCATATTGATTTTGATATAACATTCTTCTAGATTTTTTGAAATAGAACATATTAAAAAACCTTATTGAGTTTCACTCACATGTTTACAAGCATAGAAAGTAATATATCTTTTGAGCTCTGATACTATTGATCTACACCATGAGGCCTAGGACAAATCATGTAGGGGATAACCAATTTTTGGCTGTGTAGAGTGAATGAGCAAAGATAATTCAAAAATAAATAACTAAACACACTCAATGGAATGGAAGTCTTACTTGCAAGAAATGTAAGTTCTATTCATTAATAGGGAATAGGGGAAAAACTAGTGGAATGTTATACAATGCATGTGTTATAAAGTAGATACATAGAGCATGCTATATATATTAGGACTATGTGGAGAATAGACCTTTTTAATGGTTGTGTATGTTACATATTTATATAACTAGAATACAAGAACGGTTACAACTACTTTCAGTTATCAAGAAGATGTTTCATCTTCCAAGTTGAATGCCAGTTAGTAAATCCCTTGGAGCATGTGGCTGAGGTGAGTTGACATGTGGATGTGTTATGAAATATAATAATTTAGAGAGGCACATGGTTCCTGTGAGTTATGAGGTATACATATGTCGGTGATCTAGCATGGAAATTATGTGTTATATGAGCCAGTGAGGCATGCAGGTCTATGAGCTATAGTGTGAAACTACCAAGTGTGTGATACTATAAACTATGACATGAAAATATGAGGTGCACTATACAGAAGGCATGATAGGCATATAAGTTGGTGAGTAAGCTATGAAGTGTGTAGTGGTCAGTGCACACAAAAGTCTATAATATGGAATGAGTCTTGTGCATATGACTTTGAATAAAATTTGGGCACAGAGTTCATAATATTGGGTGAGAGGTTCATGCCCTGTGTAGTAGATAAAATAAAAATTATGATTAACTATGTAGGAGATGCTCATAGATCAAAAACCCATTAATAATGATGATCATATATTGATAGCCTAGCAAATCAATGTAATTAAGATGATCATGAATGCAATGATTTTTTAAATCTAAATAAGTGCATGCCCAAGTAAACCAATATTTATTCAAAAATAAGGATGATTTACTTATGAAACTTATATAGATAGGATCCAAACTTCCTTCATAGTATAACCTTGAAAATATGAGTCATATCATAAATAAGAAAGATCAAACCCTTCTGAAACAAGATCAAGCTACTACTAGATATCCCATTAGTAAAAACAAAGCTCATATAGAGTTTAAAAATGAAAACCCTTAATACACATGTCTCCCATGTCCACTTGACAAAGGTAATTCCATTCTTGTAGAATAACTTCCTAAAGAATAAAACAATGTTATGTTTAAACAACTCTAAAAAATAAGAAAATTCTTGGAAGGATTTACTTCCCATGTCATTCCTTCAATGTCATCCTTCACAAAACTAATGAAAATCAAACAATCCACCATCCAAAAATTAGTAATCCAATTCCAATCAATCACATAGGTTAAAAATAGTTCTTTTACTCCCATCCATACCACTAAAGGGCATGTTGTTTACTTAAGAATGGAAATCCATGAAAGATGCCCTCCAAGGAATAAAAGAGGGAAGACCAAAAATACAAGTTTGAGGAGTTATGACCATATCCATTTTATCTAAAAATGTTGAAAATACCCTTTCTCCATACTTAAACCACCCAATTTCAAAAAATACAAAGGGAAAGGTGATCTTAGACAACATATCGGGGAATTTTTCATGTCATGCCAAGAGTTCATGTATAGTGACATCTATTTTCTCATAATTTACCTTGAATCCTAGGTGGCTAAGCCTTGGACTAGTTCCTTCATCTTCCCAAATAATACATCATAAAATTTTCAAACCTAACATTAAAGTTTGTGAAACTTTTTTTCATACAATGTGGAACACAAGATTACAATGATGGATTTATGCAATGCAAAACAATGGAATGGAGAAATTTTTTCATCATTCTTGCAATGATGGAGAAGAATCACAAGTAGGTTTTCTTTGATAATTCCTTAGAAATAATTGGTTAAAAGTTTCTTTACCAACCTAAATCAGGAGATGTATTTCCAGTTACAAGTCTATTATGCCACCACTTTTGATGAGATCATCGAGAAGGGTGTAGAGATATAGAAAAACTTGGTAGCTAAAGGACTCATGAAACTTTTTCATAAAGACCACCAATATCAAACCCAAACAGAGAATCCTATGTTCTTTAAAAAGAACAAAAACCTTATTTGTGAGGGGGTTGACTAATTCCAAACATGTTTAGATTGTTCAGATCACTCCCAATGTTAACATTCCTAGGGGATAGCTCAAAGAGGAAATGAAATGAATAACCTAAAATCCTCTATGGAATATATGGAAGTGGTCTTCTAAAAATTTGTTGTTATGAATATGATCATGTTCTTGAAAATAAATCCCTTTGATGAAAGCAAGAAAAAACCCACACGATACAAGGAAAATGAATATTTTGAGTTTCATAAAATCAAAATCCATTTCAAAAATATATGCATGAAATTGATAAATTATGTCCAAGATATTATTAATTATGGAGATATTGAGCTTCAAGTCAATGCATCTACATCCAAGAATCAATATTTGAGGATATATAAAGATCCCTTTTTAAAAAAATAATCAAAATCATCCACCACCTAATCAAGGTCAAAACAACTAATCCAATAACATTAATTCCAAGAAAGTCTCCCAATCTTATGATTCCATTGTTGGCCATATCAAACACATGGACCATCACATCACCACCATCAAATTTAAATCCCTAGATTATGTGGTCATAATTACAAACATCAAAATCAGTATCCAAGGGTATCCTCTTCCCACCTATGAAATAAAATACAACCTCATTGACTAGCTTGAGAAAACACAGGTGCCTTGATATCTATTTTGGGCCTTCTAAAACATATATTGTTGATAAGGACAACTTGTATTAAATCATTTAGGAATCAAGAGTCCCAAATTCCATTGATCCATTCAAATTCATTGCAATTTTTAGACACTTTTCCTTGAGTCACCAACTCACCTTCGACCATAATGACATATCTCACACTAGTCCATCCCACAATCTCCCTTTGTACATTTATGCCTTCGTTATTAAGAACAAAAAGAAATGGGAAATCATTAACAGTGGATCAAGCATAATTATTTTCACTTTGATAATCTTGATTAATCTATAGTAGAATTATGTCCAAACAAAATCACCATCAAGGTCTATGACAACATAAAATGGGAGTCAGAAGGAACTAAAAAGATTTGTATCATGGTTTGTCATATCACACATAAAAACCTATTTTATGTCACTAATATTGATCTCACATTTTACATCCTCCTTGTCTAATCATGAATTCATGCCATACAATACATTCCATCTACTTTCCACCAATGCCTTGAATTTACACATTCAGGCATGGCTGTAAGTGTCCTTGGTGACCATCAACCCTTTCAATATTGAAAAATGTTGGAAGGGTAATATTAAAAAACCAACTACTATCCTATAATTTAAAATTCTTCCAAATCAAATAAATCTATTCCACTAAAATAGCCAAAACATTCATCCTACATACACCCAAATGAATTCCCATCCACATCCAAAAATCCTTCTTCAAAATTACCATGTAATATCAATTACAATGGCTTGGAAGAGTATGAAATAAAAGAAGCATTACATGTGGAAAAACATCCCATATCCCATAAAATTCATGGTAAGCCTATCATGACTAAAAATAAATAACAACCATCTTATCAATTTGGCAAAACCACTTTTCTTCAAATGAGGCTTCATTGCTAATGAAAATATTGAGAATTATAATGACTCATGGTTATGTGATGATGAATAACCCCACTTACTCCAAATCAAAGAGAATTATATAGCGAACAAAATGTGTCAAATCATGAATTAAACAATAAAAGGGATAGAACCTCATAAACATGCCCATACAGGTGCATACAAAGAAATAATATCACAACATTGGTTACAAACCCCTAAGTGACTAATATGAAGATGTTGTGATAATTATATTCTTTATAAGGAAACTAATTTTACTATCAAAATAGTTTCCATTCATAGTCTCTATGAATACCTTACCTTCACTAACCATTTCAATGAATTTGTTGTCCTAACCATCAATCTTGACCTTCAATACCTTTAACTCATTGATTGGTACTGATGGAATCACATATCTGTCGATCTCTTCCAAAATGATTAGGTGATTATAAAACTCATGGGAATATAGGTCAAAATTCCACCAGGGGACCATAAAAGGGGATTTGAGATCAACTTGAATGTAATGAAATTAATTAGATGATTCACAACAATAGAAGTATATATCACATAATTAAAAATAAAGTAAACAAATCTATAACAAAAATTAGTGAAAGAGAAAAATACTTAAATATTATGACTGTGCCACTTTGAGGGGAAGCCTCCACAACAATAAAATAAGAAAAAAATTGTAATATGATGTTAAAATACTAACCACTACCTCCTATATATACTCTACTTAGCCATGGTTATTCCATAGGCCAACCAAACTAAGAACATCGATAAAATCAATAAGATAATATGAAGGTGTGTAAGCCATAAGTCAGCCACACATATCCATAGACACATTATAGGTTAAGGGAGTAATATTACCCTCCCTTTAAAAATAATGTTTTCCTCAATGTTGAATCAAACTAGGATGTTATATTAGGAATGCTTCATCCTCCCATATTGCATCTTCAAAATACAAGTTCTTCCATTTGATCAAATACTCTATAATTGCTACAGTCCACAGTGCTTAGTGCATGTGTGAAGGCTCTCTACAGAATCCAAAGTGACTCAAACTTATTCATCTAATTTAGGTAACTCAATTTGATGGAAACTCTATTTCCAATTACCTTCTTCAAGAAAGATACATGGAAATCTAAATTTATGCAAGTGGATGGGGGTAATTCCATTTTATAAGCCACACTACTAATTTTATATAAGATATGATAAGGGACATAACACTTAGGTGATACTTGTTATATTTTTGTTGCTTTAGAGACATATAATTATATGGATGTAAATACACAAAGACCCAATCACCTATTTCAAAATGTTGCTCACTCCAATGTTGATCTGCTTGTTGCTTCATTCAATTTTGTGCCATTGCTAAATTCTCTCACAAACTAACTAATACCTCATATTGATGGTGAATTTATTCCTCAACATATCAAAACTTAGGGTGCACAATAAACTATAAAGTGATGGATGGGGGTTGATACCCATACAATGCCTTAAAGGGAGACATATTAGAAGTGTGAAAAGAAATGTTATACCACCATTCAACAAGTGACAAGCAATGAACTCATTTATCTTGTTTGTCAAAAATAAAATAATGAATATACCCTTATATAATTTTTTTTACTACCTCTATTTTTAGATCAAATTAAGGATGATACGATGAGATATGAGCCAACTGGGTACCCAAACATGTAAATAATTCAATCCAAAATTTACTAGTAAAGATGTGATCTCGATCACTTACAATGATATTTGGAGTACCATGTAGTTTTTGAACTATACTAATAAAATAAAAATCTACTATAATGAAAATAAATGGATGTGATAAGGAAAAAAAATATTAGGTGTGAAGTTAGTATTCATAGTCGTTATTCATGAATAACTATTCATGACCACTAGTCAGGGTGATGTGGTATGTTGGTGATGTGTATGGTTAGTTGTGTGGTTGATTTGTGATGTTGCAGGGCCCATAAAGGGACTCTCACATTTGATTAGGTTGATGCAATGGGAGTGGAGCATATAACTCCACCAAGATACATTAGTTTTATCCTTGGTAGTCATGTGGGTTTGTCATGTGGTTAAAAATACAAAGGATTAGGTATGGGTCAAATTTATAAGGAACCTAATGTTTCACATGTTTGGTTAGATTTAAAAAGTGATTGAAACACCTTTTGGACTCTTATGTTCGCATGTGAAGAAGAAAATAAAAGTTTACTATTGTTGAATGTCTTCACATGCAGAGTGGGAGACAATGTTTGGAGTCACATGGAAGTGTCTTGGATCTTGTCTAAAGTGGATGGTCCACTTTGTTTACCCTTGCACATGAAAAATAAACATTTACTATTGATCACTAGTACCCTCATGGAATGTGGAATTTTTTTTTGGCCACCTATGATGTTACTCTCTTTATCTTCTCTCTCTTATTTTAAATGCATTATAAATATGAATGAGATTTGTATTTTGATTCATCCTATTAGAGGATCCATGCAAGCTTGTGATTTCATGCTTAGAGGTGATCTTGGAGGCATTATTATGCTTTGTTCACAACTTGATTGCTTCAGGTGTAAGCATTGAGTGCTTGGTTGTTATCACTGAAGGAGTTGCTAGAGGAGCCATTGTAGAAGAGAGTTGATGCTATTAATATGAAGTCTAGAAGATTCAATTTTTCTCATGGTTTTTCCTTTAATTTAGCAAGGTTTTACACGTGATCTTTTTTTAATGTGTTTCCTTTTTGTCTCTTATTTTGAATATTATTTTTCCACATTATTTACTTTCACTATAGGATATATCTCATTGATCTAATATGTAGGATCAAAGTTTTATTCCTAACATTTGGTATTAAAGCTATGGTGAAAAAATCCATGTGTTTTTGTTTTCTTTTATTGGTTAGTTTTGTGAAAGTGGAAGCTAATGTGATAGGAGGAGAGACCAAGTTCAAGAGTGGAAGAAAAAAAATTATTTTTATAGGTGTCTCTTGATGGAGCTATGGAAGATCTCTTGGTGAAGATCCTATTCTCTTAATGTTGCTGAGGAGAAGCCTATAGATGAGTGGAGGAGAAACTAAAAAATCTTTGATAGATAAGTCAAAAACCTACACAATTTTTGTATTGAAGATGAAGTAACTATACATCTTGAAGATCAAGTTGGCCTCCTTTGGAGGAGGTTGAGGATAAAGTATGACCTTTTCATGTTTATTAGAAATAATTATAAGGGGTGTATGATGTGGTGTCCTATTGAACACATGTTGTAAGTCAAGATGTTTCAAAAGAATAAAAATCCTTGTAAAGGAAGGAGGTATAGAGAAACCTAAAGTTGTACTTGTTTTTAAGTAGTTGAGCATGAGGAAGATGAAGATGAAGATGAAAAAGTAGGACCTAGTTTTATCAGAAGGAAAGTGTTGTATGTTTGGATATGTAGTAGATCAATGATGTATTTTAAATGCATTCTTGAGGCTTAAAAACTTGATAGGTGCATTGGTGTACTGACTATCACAATAAATTACCTAGAGTTATGATTGGTCTACTTGTGTCATGTTTGGCATGATTGGTAGATGAAGGCTACATGTAAAAGATCAACTAAAACCTAGTGTTCCAGAAAGGAGATGGGAGATGTTGACCATATACTCAGGGTTATGGAGTTTTCTCTATATGGTTATGTTGTTATCTAGGTAAACTGATACATGGCATGTCACTAGAGGCACATGAGTTGGTATTTTAGAAATATTTAGTAGAGCATGATGCATTTCAGATGCAGGTTCAAAAAATCAATAGGTTCAATGATGTATCGAGTATCACAATGACTTCTTAAGAGCTATGATTGGTTTAGTGAATTTATGTCATGTTAATAACTACAAAATCTATGTGGAGAAGTCTAGTTTTGACTTTTGTGAGATCTTCTCTCCTCAGTACTATCAAGAGTGCTATGTGCACTTATTGTTACTCAAGGATTTAGATTAGTGTTATTCTTACATGGTGATCTCTCTTAGGGAGAGATAGATATATGCTAAGGCAAAGAGTTGTTAGTTTTCATGTTAAAGAAATCATTGTATGGGTTTGTGCAGGTGTAACACATGTAGTGCAAGATATTTAGTACCTTTATAGAGATCTAAAGTGTTTAGTAGTCATTGATATTATGTGTTATTGACATGTTGGATATAGGAACCAACATGATCATTAGTGTGATGGCTCTATGAAAAGGATGAGATGAAGGTGGTATGAGGATTAAACCAAGGATAAAGGTGCATACGAATGATAAAATAAGGAAGTACCCTAAATCTTACATTATTGAGTTGTACTCCTAAGAGCATCCTATAATAGAAGATAAGACATGTTGTGTCTGATGTATTAGATTCATCAGAAGTAGGAAGCCTTGTGATGCCGTGGTGAGCACTAAACTAGATTTTTCCAAGTATTGGGAGTTGTGAGTGGTTCATGGTAAAATCCTGAATGGAGGATTGGTTTTTGTTTTGGAGAAGTGAATAGTCACTTCAAGTGATGAAATATACTATGGAAGAGCATATGGTAACAAATTTTATTAGGGATAGAGAAGTTTTAATAATGTAATAAAACTTCTACTGGGTTTGTGTCAGGGAAGTAATGGGCATATATGGACCGTTGGTTACTGAATACTCATGTGTGGTGAAATTTTGTGTGTATCAACTTCAAGTGGGAGTACATTAGGTGTGAATTCACTATTCATGGCCACTATTAATGGTGATGTGGCATACTAGTAATGTGGATGGTTAGTGATGTGGTAGGGCCTATGGCGGGTCTCTCACATGTGATCAATTTAATGTGATGGGAGTAGGGTGTAACACTCCACTAAGGCACACATTAGTTTTGTCCTTGGTAGTCACATGGGTTTGTCATGTGGTGAAAAAGATAAAGGGTTAGGTATGGGTCTAATTTCTAAGGGACCCAATGGTTCACATGTTTGATTAGAGTCAAAAGGTGATTACAACACCTTTTAGACTCTTGCGTTCACATGTGAAGAAGAAGACAAGAGTTTATTGTTGCTGATTATACTCACTTATGGAGTGGGAGACAATGTTTGGAATCACATGAAAGTGGATTGGATCTTGTCTAAAGTGGATGGTCTACTTTGTTGACCCTTGTACATGAAAATAAACATTTTACTATTGGTCACTAGTGCCCTCATAGAATATGGAAAATCTGTTGGGACACCTATGATGTTACTCTCTCTCTTATATCTCTTTCTATAAATGAATATATATGTATGATATCTCTATTATAATTAATTTTATTAGAGGATACATGAAAACTTGTGTTTGCATGCTTAGAGGTTGTATCCTAGAGGCATTGTTATGTTTGGTTCACAACCTGAATGCTTCAGGTGTAGGCATTGAGTGCTTGGTTGTTAGAATTGAAGGAGTTGATGGAGGAGCCATTGTATAAGGAGTTGATGGAGGTTATATTTTAGAAGAGAGCTGATGTTATTAATATGAATTCTATAAGCTACCATTTTGCATGTGTTTTTTTCTTGCATTTAACAAGGTTTCCACATAATCTTTGTGTAATGTGTTTCCTTTTTGTCTCTTATATAATAGCTTTTTTTGCATTATTTACTTTCACTATATGATATATATCATTAATGTAACATGTAGTATGAGTGTTTTATTCCTAACAAAAATGAGCATACTTGTTGAGTCAATCCACAACTACCATGATGGCATTTTTACTCTCAGTTTACGATAGGCTCATAATGATATCCATATGCTGGATAGGGATAGATAAAGGCTAAAGAGGACCTCAAATTTAAATGGTTTCACCTTTGTTTTCTTGACATACCATGCATTCAAACATATATTTCTATACATCCCCCTTTAGTCCTTCCAAAAATAAATTTTGCTTGATTATATGATATGTTTTAAAAAATACAAAGTGACCTCTAAGTGAAGAGGCATGAAGTTCCCAAAGAATTTTATATTTGAGGAAAGAATGCTCACAAAGGTATATTCTATCTTTATACCATAATTTCTTCCCATTCCATGTAAAATTTTTAGATTCATTATAACCATACTGAAGATTGTGAATCAAATCCTTGGTATCACTAGCATTGTCCCATTTTAATCTTGCTTCCTCTATCCAGTATACCTATCACATGGTCATGGCATGTAAAAATACCTCAACTGATTCATCCCAATGAGAAATAACATCTTCCACCACATTATCTTTTCCTTTCTTATACACTATTTCAAAATCATAGCCTAACATTTTATTCACTCATCTTTATTGTTCTTTAGATGATAATAATTGTTCCAAAAAATATTTAAGGCTATCATGATTATTATTTACCTGAAAGTGGTGATCCATCATATAACATCTCCATTGTTTGAATACATGTAGAATAGTCATTATTTATTTCTCATAGATTAGTTTGATATTATTTTTCCCTTTAGTTGGTGACTTTTAAATGTTAGTGGTTCACCATTTTGCATGAGTACAACCCCCATGCCATATCTTGATGTGTCAGACTCCACAACAAAAGTTCTTGAAAAATTAAGAGTAACCAAAACTAGAGTTGTGCACATAAATATTGTAAATTATTCAAATGCCTTGATACTTAAATAATTACATTGGAAGGAGTTTAAATCCTTTATGTGAAATAATATGAAACAACTAATCCACCTCTTGGACACAAAAATTAAAGTTAGAAGGGTTGGCATAAAGCTGTTGTTATTCCATAACTAAAATTATCTATTTCACAAGCTTCACATGGTATTCTCATTTGTTTGTTATAGATGAGGATATCATAAAAAAAATTAATACAAGCTTTATAGAAAATGGCCTAAAAACAATATTCATCAAACTCTAAAATGTAGTTGGTGCATCTATGAGGCCAAAATCCTTGACAATAAATTCACAATGGCCTTCATGAGTTCTGAAAGTTTTTTTAGGTATGCCCTCATCATAGATTTGAATTTCATGATACCAAAATCAAAGGTATAAATTGGTAAAAAAAACAACACCATAAAATTCATATAAAAAATCATCAATTACTAGAATATGAAACTTATCATTGATGGTGTATTTATTGAGTTATATGTAGTCTTGACACATCCTCCAAGTGTCATCCTTTTTCCACACAATGACCATAGGAGAGGAATATTCACTTTGACTATGTCAAATGATTATTGCCTCCAACACCTTCTATACCATATGTTTAATTTCACTCTTATAGTTATAAGGATACATGTAGGGTCTAATTTTGTGTGGTATACTTCCTAGAATGAGCTTGTTGGCATGATCATGTGCATGACTTGGAGGAAGTTCTTTTTGCATGTCACCAAAAATAACATAATGGTCATCCAACACCCTTTAAATATTAGGATGTGTAGAATCCTTGGTTGGTTTAATATATTTGGAAACTAAGTGTGCCATAAATTCCTCTACACCATTTATAAAAATCTTTGTCATCTAGTGGGAACTAACCAGTTGTGGAGATTTAGCCTATAATACATGCAATTTAAAGGTCCTACCTTCTAAATGGAACTTCATGAATAGTTCTTGGAAATTTATCTCAATAGTGATAACAATGGTCATCTTATGCACTCCCAAAATAATGTCATCTCTTCTAATGGGAATAACAAACATAAGGTAATCTAACAAGTAGTCTCCTATAACAAACTTAATGCTATAACATTTTCTAGAATAGTTGAATGTAATGTAATCAATTAAAAGTGGTATTTGAGTGTTAGGAGTGATAATTAAGACATAATAATCCTTTCTTAGCCTTAGACCTATCCTAGATCCTATTTTCAAACTTTTCTAGCCTTTATGTGGACCACAAGCATCCCTAGTCAGCTTAAATGTAGTCCTAGACCCTCATTTCCTAATCCCAACTCTTTTTTCCCAACAATTTGTTAACAAGAAATTAAGGACACTAGAGCCTTGTGTTGTTAATATCATTTACCTTATATTTCCTATACGAATATATTTTTAAAGGTAAAACCCTCCTAAAGTCAACCTAAGCATCTTTTATTATCCACACAAGCTACATAACATTATAAATACATGACTTTTAGACCTCTATCCACTATATGTAAATTAGATTCAAAATACCTATTTAAACATGAAATAAGTTGAGCAAAATCAAGGTTATTAATCCCTATAATTCCATGCTTCTACATACTACCATCTACAACTTCCCTAAGCTCAAATTATCTAGATTTACAATTTCAAACACATTCAAGGCATTCAAGACCACTACCACTCTAGGATCACTTTCACTTGAACCAACACTTAGGTGGGGATAAATACATTGGGTTTGATCACTCCTTGGAATATTATTATGTAGGAAACTCTCTTCACATAGGGGTGTTGAGGATTTCTAGCCTATCTTACTAATGAACACACTTTTCAGCTCATTCTTTACATTTAAGGATGATTGGGGTTTGCATCATAAATCAGCTATAATAGGTAAAATATAGAGTTTCAAACTTCATGCATGTAGGAACATAACCCAAAAACATAGATGCAAGTGCACCCAGAATTTTAGATCAGTCCTGCACAAACGACACTAGTTCCATTTTTAAGACACTAGATCCATATGGTGCTACTATCTAAATGTGGCATTACTATCTAGGAGGGGTCCTAATATAGAGATCAAGTTTAAAATGCTCAAACATATTCATATATTAGTTTTTAGCACTCAAATATTCCATATTATGTGTTTCTAGATAAGTCTTTATTTGCATATATTTATTACTATTTTAAAAAAGTCAAAACTAGTCAAAATCTATAATAAATTAGTGGTTATTTTATGCATATTATTTCACTAATTTATATTACTCAACCTTTTAATAAAATATAGGATTTACATAATTAAAACCAAGAAAGGTTAAAGGCATTTGGTGAACCTAACTTAATTCAAACATTGCATAAACTCTAACCCTAGATTACCCTAAGGTACACATTTCTAGCATTTACTTAGTCTTAATTTATAGCATATTACCATGATTATCATGATATAATCCACTTTATACTTCATGTTACAAATATTTTTACTTTGTTTAACATGTTTATTAATAGCTATTTGTAGAAAAGTACACATGTATGTTACTCCTATCATGGATTTGATTAGATCTAAGCTTATTTTACACATTGGTCCTCCATCACACGAGCCCCATTTTTTTAGGATCATTATTACATAGATCACTTTGAGTTACCTCCAGTTACTGCTAGATGACAAAGGGCTCAGAGGAATATTTTTATTTCACCTCCTCCTAGACTACTTAATTATCTATGCTCCCATCCTACCTCTACTACTCACTCATGGAAAATAATAGATCCTATGGTCCAAGCTATCACTAGGTGAAATAAGGTGCCCCCTCAGCCTATATAGGAGCAACATAACCCTACCATCCCTCATCATCCCTAGCACACTACAATGGGACCTATAAATTAGTAAAGAGAATTTTATATATTAAATCAATTGAGAAATACATTTGCCAAGATATCTATATTGTAATTACTTCAAAAAGCAAAAATTTTCAAATATATTCTTTTTAAAACACTTAATAATACATCAATGCCTCATGATACCAAGACATATTACTTTGCATCTATTATGAAAACTATAAATTATGTTAAATATGTGATATATTTCTCCAATTAGGACTTGACTTGATAGTCAGTCATTGCTTATAATTTGTCACTTTTCATTCAAACTCAAATAAACAACATAGCTATTAAACAAGTTCTAATCAATAGTGGTTCAAGATTCAACATATGTAACCTCACATTTATATAAACCATGGGGGTTGATATAGAATATATTCAAAATACATATAAAAATATCTAAGGGTATGATGACATTCCTAGAAAGACATTGGTTCTTTTACATTGGACATTATAATGGGGTCAAAAACCTTACCTACACACTTTTAGGTAATGCCAAATCATTTACATTATAAATCTATACTCATGAGACCTTGGATACATGATATCGAGGTTGTATCTTCTAATCTTCACAAATGCATCAATTTTTTACATGATAGGTTCCCATAAACATGTCCAATATATAATCAATCGATCAGATATTGTAGATTCAATGATCCTCCTACATCAAGTAAATCATTAGGTGGGACATCTCACATTATCATTAAATCCCCACCTCACAATATTCCCATTGAGTATATTCATACATATGAGGTGGGGGAATATAGAAAGATAATTCATATAACTCCTATATAAATTTCTACAATGTAATTACCCTCACCAATGATAGAGGAATAGCCTCTCATAGTATATACATCCTCACCTAGAGTAGATGATGATATTATTATAACAAAACTACCACTAATTATTAATACATAATAGGTTTACATTTATAATTCTATCATAGATTCATAAGACACTATAGAGGAGGATCAACCACCTATTTATATTGATGATTATTTGTGTGGATTAGGTTTTACACTAGTGGTCCCAAGAGAGTAAAAATATGATTCTAAGGCACTTCTACCTCTCCATATACTAGTTACACCACTTACTTAGGATCATATAGCTACAAGTTATCATACTCATTTATAATCAATAGGAAATCCATTGATACATTAAATACATATGGTTACATCCATGGATATCAATTTAGACATATATTTTTAGGTAGGGAGTTATTAGGATATCCTACACTAAATCTTAAAGATACTCCTTGATAGAGGATTGATGATATTACCCACCATTTGACACAAATCTGTTAGCATATTTTCACCAAAATAAGGTAAATTTGTTTTCCAATTTCATAGATATACAAGACATGATACCGACACATACTTAACATTACAACATAAAATAAATAAATTTAAGGTTAAGGGAACTATAAAAATCATATGGCCTACACCTTCACATATATGAGCTCCCTCATAAATATGAGCATCATGACAGAGTCACCACCAACATAGATTGTTGGTAATATGTTTTAAGGTATTCATTAATGTCATGAAATTTCCATTGATGTCATTTTATGTTGACATTATTATCCTTAATATTGATTTCATAAGTCTTACTTGAAGACCTAGTAAGAAGGCATATACTTGATAGGATGTTGAGGTGATCAGTATAAGACTTGTGTGATGAAGGTTGATAGTGTATGAGTAGGATATTATGTCACATGACATGTGAATGAGGATTTTTAATTAGTTTAATAATTTTCAAAGAATGTTCATGATCTAAGCATGACTGGTTGTATAATCCCTAGTATACAAAGTGACCTATAGTGGCCTAATGAGGAGTCAAAGTCATCTCCAAAGGCGATAGATCTCTTGAGATAATTGATAGAAGTATGAGAGGTTATTTTAAGTTTTTTTTTTTAAAAATGATATCTTTTATTGAATAATAAATCATGAAAACTGGTGATAAGGTCCTCTATGTGCATATAATGGAGTGTTACAAACATGAGAAAAACATTATTATACTCTTCGACATGTGAAACCTTTGAATAAGATCTTGATTAATTCATGGAACTTGGTTAATGTCCCTATCTTTATTTTTTCAGCATTGGTTTTGGATTTGAGGGACAATCCTTTATGAATAATTACTAAGAAGGGAAACTAGTCAACACCCTCCTAAAACCCTCATAATGACCTGATAGGAAATATATTTTTAGTTATGGATCAGAATTTTTTTTTTACATATTTTTATGTTTTTAACATGTAAATGACTCTTACAATTTTCTCTAAATAGTTTTGGTGTGTCTTGATAGTGAGTAAAAGCTATAGGAAACCCCTTGTTTCTAGGAATTTTGATGTAGCAGGTAGGGTTGACTAGATTAAATCATGAGAAAGTATGGAGGATGATGTGTAATACATTTATTTTATTCTCATGAAACTTATCATATAAGGTTAACTATCGCTAAATAGGCCTAATAGGCAAGATAGTGAGAAAACTATGCAAGAATGAGAATGAGACTAGAAAATTGGTTGTAGAAGACTAGGGATGGATCCAAATGCATGGGGTCATTATTAAAGACTTATTAATCATATAAAATTGGTTTATAATTTTTTATTATTCTCATACACAATAAAAAATTTGTCATCAAAATGGTTTGTCTTACATAGTGAAGTCTCTATAGAGTGAGAGATGTGCGATTAGTCTATAAGACCAACATTGATATATAAACATGAAGTATATATTTTAAAATATTATATAAGGATTATTAAGGTTAATTTAAACCCATTTTAATATCCCAAAATTTATTACACAAGTTTTTTAAGGCTTAATTTCTATGACTATGTTTCTGGTGTTACAGGCAGTTTTCTGTGTGTGAGTGAAAATGATGTTACTAAGTCATTTTACACTGAGTTGAATGATAAAATACCCATGTAAATATTATATAGGTCTCATATATTTATTTTAACACATATTTATTCATGATATACTCTTATTAAGGTATTAAAATTCAAAGGATTTTGACTGGGTTCTTAAGGCCTGTATGTAGTTAGGAGTAAGCTTATGAAGTTGATCAATTTGGGGTCTTTTTCCCTATTTGATGAATTATAATGAAAATTATGTTGAAAATTATGTAATTTATATTATATACATGTTTTTTTTTTAATTTATGTGTAAAATTTGGTATATACATCATATTTTCTAAACAAACTTTTTGGTAGTAAGAAGGCCTATTTACGAGTATACCTAATTAGGTGGTTTAAGGAGTGAAAAGAGCCAAATGGTGTTGTGTACATAATTTGATATTATCAAGGGTATATTAAAGTGAAAATTTAAGTATTTCATCCATTTTATAAGGCTCAAAGTTTTCTAAGGAGGTCTAAGTGAAATGTGTGCTTAGAGAAGGCCTAATTACATTAGGTCTCTATTAGGCCTAATGATGGTTTTGGACCTTAAGGGTAATGCCCAAACCATGTAGTGATTTTTTAAATTTTTAAAAATTTGTATTGATATTTTTATATTTTCATCCAAGACTATTAAGGTTCTTGACTGACCAAGATGGGTATGAGCAAGAGTCAATTATAAAGACAAGGCCTAATATGCCTATTTTGACTAGTTAGAGAATTAAGAAAGTAAGAGAAGGATATAGAGTTTTGAAAAATAGGTAAAGTTATTTAATATAATTATATAGGTATTATTAATATTCCATGAATATATAATTATGTGTCTACAGGTGTTGAGCAAGGTCATTTAACCTAATTCTACCAAGGAAAGGGCTAATTGAGTGAGAAGGCCTAATAGGCTATTTGAGAAAGATAAAAAGGTGAGAAGAGGAAAATAAGGAGTTAATATCTATTTGAGTGAGAAATAGGTGTCTAATGTTGATCATATATTCAAGTATATGAGTTGGTGTTTGGTTACCTAGGGGGTTGGAGCCTCCTTTTAGGTTGAAGCTTGCTAAAAGACTAGTAAAGTTAGTACTTGACTAGTGAGGGGTTGGTGAATCACTAAAAGTTTGATCCATTTATTATAATATAATATTATAAGTGGTGTTTTAGTTGTTTTTATCACTCAATAGGGTTTCCCATATAATAGCTTGTGTTCGTGTGTTATCTTTCCACTTCTACTCATATAAATAATTATTTATGAGTTACTATATTTCTAGATTTGTTTGATTGACTAGTGAATGATGTATGAAATTTAAATAATAATTCTCACAATAATTCACCCCCCTCTCAGTGATTATACCTCTAATAATTGGTATTATATCTAAGGCCCTTGAGTAGACCTAACAATTTAAGGGAGATCTTTGGAGCATAGGTATGGATTTTGGTAATGAAAGTGTCTTCTATGATTGCAATGAAAATATACCCATAGTAAGTGAAATAGATTTTGATTGTTGTTCAAAAGATAAGGATCATATGGAAGAAATCATCCAAATTAGAATTAAAGTGAAAAATTTAGAGGCACAAGTTGAAGAAGATGTAATGAAGAAAAGGGCTTACCAAAAGTTTGAAGAAAGTATTGGAAATATTAACAACATATTGGATATTCAAATATCATTTTATGATATGAGAGGTCTTGGTTTTAGATAATAAAAAAATGATTTCAATAAGTGTCAGGTTATAAAAGACTTTGATCATTCAAGAAGTGATGAAAATGGTAAAATCAAGACCTATGTATAATCTATCAAGTTTGAAGTCAATAATCAATAAGCTAGAAATATCATTACTCCATCAAGATATATCAATGGTAGTGGTGTATCATCCTATGTTCATCAAAAGATAAATAAGGTTAAACATTCATAGTATGTGGATTCCTTCATTGGTTATTATTTCTCTTGTGGTAAATTTGGACATAGAACTATTGACTGGAGATGGAGAATTAAAATTATGTGTTATAACCAAAACCAAAGAGAACACATTTCAAGAGAGTGTAAGACAAAATATATAAGGAAAAATAGTCATGTTTATAAGTTATGGATTCATGACACTAGTGAATGGATTAAGAAAACAAACCCTATAGAAGAATCTATGATAGCCCAAACTACCTTTCATACTTAGAATGAAGATTTGAAATGGTACATAGTGGTTTTTCAAGTCCCATGATAAGAGATAAAATCAAATTCATCACTTTGAATAAGTATTCCATACTTTTATTAAGGTTTGGGGATAACACATATTCTAACATAGTTAGAAAAGGAGCTTTGAGTCTATACAATGGGAAGACTAAGATAGAAAATGTGCTATATTTAGATGGATTGAAACACAACATGTTGAGTGTAAGTCAAATGTGCACCCAAGGACACCCTAATGTTTCATGACAAAGTACGTGAGATAAAAAGAACAAAATTAGAATAATTGATTGTCAAAGCAAAGATAACTGAGAACAATCTCTATGTACTAAATGAGATCACAAAAGATAAGTGTTTAATGAAAAAGGTAGATTAAATTTGGCTATGAAATAGGAGGTTTTTTCATATGAACTTTGATAGTCTAGTCAAGATCATCTCCAAGGGAGCTATGAAAAACATGCCCAAAATCTCTAAACCTTTAGATGTTCTTTATAAGGCATGTCAACATGGTAAGCAAACTAGAAGGAGATTCAATTCTAAATAATATTCCACTACTATACCTTTATAACTAATTCATACTGATATATGTGGTCCTACAAGAATTTAAAGTATTCAAGGTGAAAGCTACTTCATGTTGCTTATAGATGATCTCACAAGAATGACTTGGGTGGCACTCTTGAATGAGAAGTTAGAAGCTTTAGGCAAGTTCAAAACCTTTGAATCTTTGGTTGAAAATGAGATGAATGTAAAGATTAAGTGTCTTAGGTCTGATAGAGGAGGAGATTTTTGGTCAAATGAGTTTGAATAATTATATGAGTTTAATGGAATAAGAAGATAGTTCTCAACTGCTATAACACCTTAATAAAATGGGGTGGTTGAAATAAAGAACAAAATAGTTCAACAAATGGCAAGGACCATGTTGAATGAGTCAAAATTATCTGATGGCTATTAGAGAGAAGATGTGAGTATTTTAGTTTACACTTTGAATAGAGGTCATATTAGAATCAATGGTTATAAGACTCCATATGAGTTATGGAATGGTAAACCTACAAGTGTTGAACATTATAAGGTCTTTGGGACTAAATGTTATATCAAGAGAGATGATGAAGACTATGGCAAGTTTGACTCAAGGTATGATGAAGCCATTTTCTTGGGATATTCATCAATAAGTGCTTCCTACAAATGTTATAACAAAAGGTTACAAAATATAGTGGAGAGCACCAATGTAAATATTGATGAGATAAAGAAATCATATTCTCAATCAAAGAATGATGAAGGGGAAATAGAGATAGATGACGATGAATAATAAATTGAAGAAAGAAAGGACTTAAAAGGTCCTTCTAAGTAGATTCAAAAGGATCATCCTGAATCTCAGATCATTGGAAATAAAAGTGTAGGTATACAAATAAGGAGAAGGATGGTAAGTGATGCTAATCTAAAAGATATTTCTTTATTTTAAAAATTTGAACCTAAAATATATATAGAATAAAGTGAATATAAGTCTTGATTAGATGCAATGAATGATGAGTTGAATCAAATTGAGAAGGATTAAACTTTGGAGTTAGTACCTAGGCCTAAAGATAAAAATATAATTGGTATAAAATGGGGTTTTAGGAATAAGTTGAATGAGAATGAAGAGGTCACTAGAAATAAGGATAGGCTTGTGTGAAAAGGGTATGATCAAGTAGAAAGAGTGGAATTTGAGGTAACCTTTGCTCTTATATCAAGGTTAGAATATATTAGGATGTTTATTTCCTATGTAGGTTTCAAAGGATTATGAATATACCAAATGGGTGTTATGTCAGAATTCTTAAATGGGAACTTAGAAGAAGAAGTATACATTAAAAAACCTAAGGGATTCCTATTGATTGATAATAATTATCTTGTCTATAGGTTGAAGAAGGATCTTTATGGTCTAAAACAAGCCCCTATATCTTGGTATGCTAGACTAGACAAGTACCTTTTAGAAAAAGGTTTCAAGAGAGGAGTTGTAGATAGTACCTTGTATGTTAAGATTGAAAATGATCATTAGTTGATATTTTTAGTTTATGTGGATAATATACTCTTTGGTATAAATAATGAAAACATGACCAAGGCTTTTGTAGAGGTGATGAAGTTATAATATGAGATGTTTATGCTTGAAGAACTATCCTTCTTTCTTGGACTTCATATCAGTCAATCTAAAAAAAGGTATGTTCATTTCATAGGTCAAGTATATAAAAGAGATGTTAAAAAAGTTTGAAATGGAAGATTTTAAGGCTGTAAGTACACCTATGGTTATAGGATGCAATCTGAACAAGGAAGATGAATCCTCAAGGGTCAATCAAATAAAATATAGATCCATGATTAGGAATTTATTATATACTACTACCTCTAGACCTAACATCATGTAAGAAGTAGGTCTTGTGGGAATATTCCAAGTAGATCTTAAGGAAAATCATCTAAAATTAGTCAAGAGGATACTTATATATCTCAAAAGAACAATGGAGTATGGTTTATAGTACCCAAAGAGTAAAAAGTTTAATCTAGCAACCTATACAGATGTAGATTGGGCTAGGAGTCTATATGATAGAAAAAGCACTGGTGGAGGAGATTTATTCTTAGGTAAGTGTCTATTCTCATGGTTAATAAAGAAATAACCATTACAATAGCTTAATGTTGTACTCAAGTGTTGTGGATGAGACAAACCTTGAGAGAATACAAGGTAAACTTTGATTATCATATTATTTTTATTTGTGATAGTATTAGTAGCATAAGTGTTTTAAAGAATCATGTCATGAATTCAAGGAATAAAAACATTCCTATAAAGTATCATTTATTACAAAGAATAGGTGAGTGAACAAAGTGTTAATCTTAAATTTATGTCTACCAAGGATCAAATTGTAGATATCTTGACTAAGCCTCTTCCAAAGGCTATATTTGAACATATGAGACAATAATAAAGTGTGATTCCTATTCCTAGTAGTCAATAATCAAGAAAAATTCCTTAATGGGAGATGATAAGGAGGTTTATTATCTTGAAGGATCATGAAAGAGGTGCATAAGCTATGAGGTCAAAAGGGGAGTCTTACACTATGTCAAGAAGAAGTTATCTAAGATATGCAATATGATAGGGGGAATTTTATAGCATGATATTTAATTTTTGTATGTTGAAGTTTTTTTATAGGTACTGTTTTGTCATTAATGTCAAAGGGGGATATCGATCTACATTAAGGAGATGTATCCTAGTAAGAGAAGCCTCTCTGAGTAGGTGCCATCAATGAGTGGTTTTCATCAATGATAAAGGGGGAGATTATTGATAATGTGTTTTAAGGTATTCATGAAATTTTAATTGATGTCATGAAAGTTTCATTTATGTCATTTTTTGTTGACATTGTTTTCCTTAATGTTGAGTTCATAAGTCTTACTTGTAGACCTAGTAATAAGGCATATGCCAAATAACATGTTGAGGTGATCAATATAAGACTTGTATGATGAATTTTTATAGAATATGAGTAGTATATGACGTCATATAGCATGTTAATGAGGCTTTAAAATTATTTCAATAATTTTCAAGTCATGTTCATGACCTAAGAATGACTGGCATTATAAGACCTAGTGTACAACGTGACCTATAGTGGTCTAATGAGGGATCAATATCATATCCAAAGATGCCATAGATATTGAGATAATTTAAAAAGGAATTATGGGTTATGTTAATTTACTTTAAAAAAATTTAGATCATTTCTTGAAGAACAAAGCATGAAAACTGGTGATAAGGTCCTCTATGTGCACAAAATGGAGTGTTACAGACTCGAGAAGAAATTTATTATAAACATAAAAAAATTGTATGAGATATTAAGAACTTATCAAAAGTTTTTTAAGGTCCCTATATTTATTTTCTTAACATTGTTTTTGGATTTTACGGGAAATCCTTTATGAATAGTTGTTATGAAGGGAAACAAGTCAAAACCCTCCTAAAACCCTCACAATGACCTGATAGGAAACATTTTATCAGTTATGGAATAAAATGGTTTTTATGACATATTTTTATGTTTTTAACATGTAAAGGACTCTTAAAATATTCTCTAGGTGGTTTTGGTGTGTCTTAATAGTGGGTAAAAGCTATAAGAAACCCTTTATTTCTAGGAATTTTGATGTAGCAGGCAAGGTTGACCAGATTAAAGCATGAAAAAGGATGGAGGATGATGTTTAATAATTTTAGTTTATTACCATGAAAGTTTATAACCATGTTTAAAACCTCAAATGTGATAAACTGGTCATAGAAGTTGAACTATTGTTAAACAAGCCTAACAGGCAAGATAGTGAGAAAATTAGGCAAGAATGAGAATGAGATTAGGGATTGGTTGTAGAGGACTAGGTATCAATCCAAATACATGGGGTAATTATTAAATAACTATTACTCATATACCCTTGGTTTATAATTTTTTATCATGCTCATACATAATCAAAAAAAATTCATCAAAATGGTTTGTCTTATACAGTGAAGTCTGTGTAGAGTGAAGATGTGAGATTGGTCTGTAGTACCAATATTGATATATAAAAATGAAATATATATTTTATGATATGATATAATGATCATTAATTTTAATTTAGACACATTATAATATCACATAAGTGTTTACATATGTGTTTTGAGGCTTAGTTTCTATGACTATGTTTTTTGTGCTGCAAGGAGTTTTCTGTGTGTGAGTGAAAATGATGTTACTGAGTCATTTTTCACTAATTTTAAGAATTAAAATCCCATATAAGTATTATATAGGTATAATATTTCAATTTTAACACATATTTTCACATTAGATACTCCTTTGAAGGTATGAAAAGTTAAAGGATTTTGACTAGGTTTTTAAGGCCTGTGTGCAGTTCTGAGTAAGCTTATGAAGTTGATCAATTTGGGGTCTTTTGCCCTATTTGATGAATTATAATGAAAATTATGTTGAACCATATGTAATGTATATTATAAAAATGTGTTTATTTATTTATTTATTTGGAAAATTTTGTTATATGTATCATATTTTCTAGAGAGACTTTTTGGTAGTAAGAAGGCCTATTTGCGAGTAGACCTAATTGAATGGTTTAAGGAGTGAAAAGAGACAAATGGTGTTGGGTAAATAAGGTGAGATTATAAAATATATATTAAATTTACATGTGAATTTTTTCATCCATTTTATAAGGCTCAAAGTTTTCCAAGGAGGTATAAGTAAAATGTGTGTGTAGAGAGGGCTTAATTACATTAGGTCTCTATTAGGCCTAATGATGGTTTTGGACTTTAAGGGTAATGACCAACCTATGTAGTGATTGTTTGAATTTTTAAACATTTGTATTTATGTATTTAAATTATCATCCAAGTGTATTAAGGTTCTTGGTCAACCGATATGAGTATGATCAAGATTCAAGTAAAAAAACAAGACCTAATAGGCCTATTTTGAATAGTTAGAGAATTGAATAAGTAAGTGAAGGATATAGAGTTTTGAATAATAGGTAAAGGTATTTAATATAATAATATATTTATGATTAATATTCCATAAAGATATAAATGTGTGTCTATAGGTGTTGAACAAGGTCATTTGACCTAATTCTACCAAGGAAAGGGCTAGTTGAGTGAGAAAGCCTAATAGGATATTTGAGAAAGATAGAAGAGTGAGAAGATAAAAATAAGGTCATATTCATTTCAGTGAGAAATAGGTGTCAAAGGGTGATTATAACAACCTCATTGGGTTAGACATATAAATACATGATTTTTTTTAGTTAATCATGTAAACCATAAATATATTATATCTCAAGAATCTAAGCAGAGATCACATATATACCCAAGTGATAACAGTAAATACAAATTAATTATTATATCACAAATATCTAATGTCATGAGAATGTTACATAATACAAATATAGAAAATAATATATAAACTTAGCCACAATTGATACAACTCTATGATCACTACTGTCAACATATAATAATAAGTATATCCATGAATAATCCAACAAGTTCACCTAATGAGGAATCTAGACGTAATAGTTATTATAGATTTAAATTATTTGATTTGGTGCTTGGTTACCCAGGGGTTTGGAGACTCCTTACAGGTTAAATCTTGCTAAAATACTAGTTGATTTAGTGATTGACTAGTGAGGGGTTGGTGCCTCACTAAAAGTTTGATCCATTGCCTATATGATAGTAGTCCAAGTGGTGTTTCAGTGGGTTTTATCCCCCAAGAGGGTTTCCCACATAAGATCTTGTGTTCATGTGTTATATTCCACTTATTTCTCATATGAATAATTATTTATGCATTATTATATTTCTATATCTATTTAATTGATTAGTGAATGATATATGAAATTTAAATAATAATTTCCACATTGATTCACCTCCCCTCTTAGTGGTTATAAATCCAACATAGACATTCAAAGAATTATGCATCGATTATACATATTTTTATATCAAATAGATACATTCCCCATGTGGCTATAGACGAGGAACCTAATCATAACACTTGTACTTTGGCATTTTTACACCACATTGGCTATCAGGAGAACATGTTACAACATGCTATACATTATTAGTATTACATTGGACATATTACACTACCAGTTGAATGTGGCCCTAAGGTGGCAAATACATTATTTTTTATTATGAACATAGGCACTCATCTATAGGTTACACTTGGAAGTACATGGTTATAGGAGAGGGATTCCATATTCTAGTTGCTTATGGTATGTTACTTATGAGGGATTGGACAAAATATTTAAATGGATATATGTCAACTGATTGTTCTCACATGTGGCTACCATGGAAGGGATTTCCCAATCAAATTTAGATTGAAAGGGAACCAAAGATGAAGCACATTATAATTGAATACAACACATAAAATGAAAAGGTCAACATGGTGAATTATGATCTAGGTGTTTACACTTTTGACACTCTTTAGGTATTCAACTCTAAAGACTCTCATGTTATGCCTGGACTTTGCAAATTATATATTTATGGTGATAGATGTAAATTTAGATGTTTTATGAAATGTTTATTTATAAGAACATTACTTTCAATAAACATTACATTTGGACAGACAATTTCACATCACATTTCAAGAATTCACATATGTTTTACTAATTGATTAGGATGCACATTACGACTAATGTAAAAAATATTTGTAGTTTCACTAAGGTTGGCCATGGAAAAGGGGAACATGATAGTGTTGGAGCATGTGTAAAATATCTATTATAATATAGGAGTTAAAATTTAAATATGGTGATGTTTTGATTGATGTAACAACCATTATTGAATGGTGTAATGAGAAAATGGGCCACCATGCTCAATAAAATTCTACTATTTATAGATATTTCTAGTTGATGGAAGAATAATACTTAGAAAATTATGAGGATTTTATGACCAAAATGGTATCAAGTGAGATTCACTCATTTCATAGCTCAAATGTAGGTTCTTGGACTATTTATATGACGCTAGTATTATGTTTATGTTATGCATGCATGAAATTTATTTGGAATGAGTACGATTCATAAGAGTGGTTGGATGAGTGAAGTTATAGACTTCTGACTCCAATACACCCATATCAAGTTCTAATAGAATTATAACTTACATATACGACATCATCAAATTACTTTGACCTTGTATTTGAGTTAGTGCAACTAGGTATAAGATTAATCATTATGTACAATTTATTATCATTATGTATCTTGATAGGATCATTAAAAATTGTTTTTGTAATATAGGTCATACTTTTACAGTTATTATTGAAGAGAAAAATAAAGAGGGAATATTTAATACTCATGTAAATGCATAGAGGGTATTTTTTTTACTTCCCTAGTCATAAATGGAGAAAAAATGTACTAGCCTATTAGGTCCATGGTAGTCACTGTAACTTGACTTTGACAATATCCTATTGAAAATTCATATGTATCATTGTTTGAAGACTTTGAAACACATGAGAATATATTACACTATTCAAATTTGGTTCTTAGAACAAATATTCACTTGGTCAAATATCATGGGAGTCCATTAAAATATAATCCATGGAAAGTTTTTGAGTTAGACCATGAAGCTATTATTTCTACTATTAAGATTAGAGTAGATCCTAGTGGTTTGTTGGTTTTACATTCCATGATATGTTAAGTCATCAAATGTAGATGTATTTAATTTTACCAAATTTTATTGATTTTTTAGGTAGCACATATAAATTTCATTTTTAATTACTTACTAACAACTTTTTTATAGGTTAGTGGTGCCAAATAATCTTCCACCTTCATGTAGTTGGCATTGTTAATAAAGAATTTCATATTCTTGAAGCTAAGATAAGCTTAATATATGTACTTATTTATTAAAAAAGGTAATTATTTAGGACAAAATGTGTGATGGTTCTCTTGATCAGACTTGATGAGTGGCTAACAACCTAACCTCGATATTATCTACCACCTCAAATGTGTTGGTAGTGTTATTTTTTATCCATGAAGCACTGAAGATAGGATTTTCCAACTATAGATTCAACAGTGACAACATTTGTTGTCAATGTTTCCATGATCCTAAATGTATTAAAAACATGCATCTGAGTGTATTTGGATGTTTTGGTCACGGGAGCACATGTAATATTCATATCCAGACATGTTCAAATTTATGTAATTGCACTTAAAGGTCTTATAGCTATAAATGTCTATTGGAGGATAAGAACTTGTCTCTTCACTGTAAAAAAATTGCAATTAGACCCATTACAATATTATGTTCCTTGGATTTATACTCAATGTTCCATCAATGTGATCTAAGTGAAATTTAAGGGTTTAACATGCATGTGATGTTTCTTTTAGTTTTTGGCAATGACTTATGGTTCCTATTTTATGTGCATATGAAGTTACGCCAAAAAAATAGAATTTTATTGTATTGGGAAAGGAAATATCAAGGCTAAAATGGGTATTGGGTCTCTTTAATAGACATCATGGGAGGCCTACAACTTAGTCCTAGACATTATTTTCCACCTTAAATGTGTTTTCAGTGCCACTTTTGAGTCATGAAGCATCAAAGGTGGAGTTATCTAACTGTAGCTTCAAATTTGATAATATTTATTTTCAATGTCTCCATGCTCCTAAATAGTAGAGAAAACATGCATCCAAGTGGATTTGGAAATTTTGGTCATGGTACCACATGTAATTTGACTATCTAGATGTGTTCAAAGTGATGGACTTGCACTTGGAGGTCCTCAAAGTGGAAATGTCAGTTGGAAGATAAGAACTTATCTCTTCACTACAAAAAAGTTACATTTTAGGACATGTCACTGTAGTGCATGCAAGGATTCATATCCATTTATCTAGGTTGAAATTAGAGGTATTTGATACACAAATGAAGGTTCTTTCAGTTCTTTCTAATGAATTACAAGTTGTGTTTAATGCACATCTAAAGTTAGGCCAAAAAATATAATTTTATTATATTGGGAAGGGAATTATTGAGGATAGAATGGGTAGTGGGACCTTTAAATGGGAATTAAGGGAGGATAATAACCTAATATTTGACATTATCTACCACCATGAACATGTTGGCAATGCCATTTATGAGCCATGAAGCACCAGAGGTAGAGTTGTCCAGCTACAACTTCAACTTTGACAACATTTGTTGTCAGTGTTTCCACATTCCTAAACAATAGAGAAAACACACATCCATGTGGATTTATAAATCATGGTCATGGGAACAAATTTAATTCTCCTATCCATACATGTATAAATAAATGAAATTTCCCTAGAGGTTTTGAAGGTGGAAATATTAGCTAGAGAATAATAACTTGTCTCTTCACTACAAAAAGTTACCTTTCAGGACTTATTACTATAATGTATGCCATAAATTCATATCCAAGGTTACATAAATGTGGTCTAGGGTGAAACTATATGGAATCAACATGCACATGATTGTTCTATTAGTTCATTCCAATTACTTATGGCTTACATTTTATTTGTGTTTGATGTTAGGCCAAAAAATTACTATTTTATTGTACTGGGAAGGGAATTCTTGAGGCCAAAATGGGTAGTGATTCTATTGATTAGGCATGATGGGAGGCCAATAACTTGGAACTAGATGTTATCAACTATCTCAAACATGTTGTAAATTCTATTTTATGTCAATGAAGCATATGAGGTAGATTTCTCTAACTATTTCCTCAACTTTGACAACATTTGTTATTAGTGTTTCCATTCTCATGAATAATATAGAAAATATGTATTTAGGTGGATTTAGACATTATGGTCACATGATAACATGTCATTTCACTATACATATATGTTTGAAGTGATTTAATTGAACTTAAAGGTCCCAGAGGTATAAATGTTAGCTGGAGGACATGAACTTTCTCTTCATTATAAAAATGTTACATTTCAATACTTAATACGTCAATGTGTGCCAAATATTCATGTCTAAAGTTACATCAACATGATCTGGGTTAAAATTAGAGAGATTTAAAATTCACTTGATGGTTATTTTAATTCATGTCAATGATGTGTGGTATCTATTTTATGTGCATCTAAAGTTAGGCTAAACAGCTATAATTTTATTATATTGGGAAGGGTGTTTTTAAGGCTAAAATGGGTAGTGGGCCTCTCTAATGGGTGTGATCAGAGGCCAATAACCTAGTCCTAGATGTTATCTACCACCTAGACATGTTGGCAATGCTAATTTTGAGCCAAAATTTGATAAAAGTGGAGATGTGGAGATAACAAAATGTCATATCTATAAGGGCATATATCACCCTATAGTCATACGTGAAGATGTTTTATTAGATAATTTTGCATGTCATAGGGAAGGGTTTCCGTCTTTCACAACATCTTCATCCCAACATTGTAATATTAATTAATTTTTAAAATCTATTTCCTTGTTACGAGGATTTTTTTCTAAACAAATATTATTGATATTCTTTTAGAGTAAAAGTGTTTATATATATTTAGTGGATATCTAATGACAAGAGAAGAAATGGCCAAGATAAGTGCATTGGAGAGGGATAGAAAAAGTTTCATAAGTGAAATAAAAGAGATATAACAACCAAAATATTCCAAGGCATCATGAAACATGAGAACTACAATTTTGTGCTACTTCGAAGGGCCAAAGAAGAGTCTCTCAAAGAAGGAAAACAACTCTATGAAGAAGGAGATTACACAAAATCAATTCATGATTAATTGAACCTATTTTCATGATAAGGTAAGGATTAATTTCAATCTTTAAGGGTTAATATTGAGTAACTATCCAATCTATTTTAGAAGCATAAGTTAGAGTAGCCCACTTCATCAAAGAGGTTGTACTATTTTTAACATTCTCATATTAGCATATGATGAGAAGAGAAGAAATGGACAAGTTGAGTGTAATGGACAGGGAGATGAAAAAAATTGAGGAAGTGAAATAAAAGAGATATAAAAATAAAAATATTCCAATGTCTCAAGAGATATGAGAATTACAATCTTGCACCTAGACTAGACATAAATGAGGTTTGTCTCACCTTTACTAAAGATGCTAGCTAGAATGTCAAAGTGGATGGCACTACTTATATAAAATATGGTATGTCTATACATTTTATAAACATAAAACATGAATAAAAAGACCCAAATGATATTAAACTAGTGTAGTAAGGGTATCCACATTACAATAGTGATAAATAGTGTAGCCCAATCATGAGAGGCACTTCACACTATTATATGACTCTATCTCAAACATTATACTATTTTCTACCAGACGGTTTTAATTGCAACACATATTGAAGAATTTTAAGTTATTTTTAATAATTACACAAAGGAAATATTAGAGATTATAATATTTAAATATGGCCATACAACCATCAAATTTAGTTTTGTAAAAATAATGTGAGCCAAATTTTATGTAAAAACATTATCACCAAAAAATGTGTACACACACACAAACCATAAATACATTCAAAATAATAACATAGTAGAATGTTGAGTGAAGGCCATATAGGCATAAAATGCCAAAAAGGCATACATTTCCATATAGGCATACAAAAAAATTAATCTAAAAAAATAATAAAATTTTGAGTGAATTCCATATAGGAATATAGACAAGTAAAACATCTAAGACATCCTAATCATCAAAACATCATCCTCTCTTTGCCTTCCTCTAAGATGACTCTCCCTAGGATACCCTATTAATAGATGGAGATACGATTTCTCCAAGATCTGACTGTGATCCATTTTAGGCTCATATCTCACCTATAGTTGACCATGTTCATATACAAATGTTATTAAAAAAATTACATACTATACATGCAATCAAGTTCAAAAAATAATTTTACACTAATATAAAAATTGTTTAAGCATGAACTTATCAAAATCTTATGGCCATTCTCAATATACCTTTGCTGCTAAATAAGGTTAGAATCAAGTATAGGTGCATGAACAAGAGTGTTAAAGGGAGAGAAAACATTAGAAGGTAACCCATTAATCATTTGAGTAGGACTATCAGATGTCATTAGATAACCTTGCATTCACATAAGTTATATTTGAAAAACTATATATATATATATATATATATATATATATATATATATATATATATATATCTGTGTGTGTGTGTGTACACACACACACACACACACACATGATTAAAAATTACAAATTACCACCTTAATGAGTGTCTGTAAAACTAAAATTTCAACAACAATGCATGTGTCTATTTCATCCCATAGAGTTAGAAGAGTTTCCACTGTGGTCATCAATTGAAAAAACAATATATTGTTGTTATTTAAACATAGAAATATATAAATAAATGAATATACATGAAGTATAATATTAATGAAAATTTACCTTTGTAATTGTAAACATCAGTTGAGTAACATTAACAAATGCAATAGTAGATGGCCCACAAATAGGCTATGAAGATGATGGCATTGACTCCTCTTAAAACATAAAAAATTACATATATATTATTGAATTTTTATTTAAACTAATTTTTACCTTTTAAATATAAAAATAACTAAAATTTAACATGTTAAATATAAAATATACCTACATATGCGTATTTTATGTGTGCAAACCAAATGTACATGCTCAAAATTCATCACTCATGGCTACAACATCTAGGACCTCAAAAGTACCACCGTCATCATCTTAAGGTCTAGTGCATATAAAACCAAATTTTTTGAAAGGGTGATGTTAGGTATGCATACTAGGTTAAGTATCAACATGTCCACCCTCTATAGCATCAGTCTCAAAAATCTTACTCATATGTTGAACGAGTGTATTTGTAAGTGCATGAAACACATATAAAGTGTCAATATCCACAAACTCCTTCACTACATAGGATATATTAGGCTAAAGTGGATTTTAGATAGGGAATCTTTTAGGATAATTAGGAACATGATGTTGACATGGTCTATCTTATGCAAATCCTTTCCCTTGACTCCAAAACTCTGACTAGTGAAAATAGTTTATAATCTCATTGAGGATAAAATCATAATAGATTTTCCTCAAAAAATACAATGGAACCTCATGGTTTTTGTAAGGTGGGTAATCAAATTCCATCCACCATATATACCATTTTTTTTCTAATCAAATTATGCATGCATCAGTGGATTGAGACCTTTTTTGGATAGTAGAAAAGGTGCATTGGTTGATTGATCCATGAATAAGGCATAAATTATGTATTTTGATTTTTTTTGTATTCACCTCATGTGATGAAATTATGTAAACATATTAAGCCCTACATCTATATTTATATGATGCTAATTTATCAATTTGACTCATTTTTTAGACAACTTGTCCTAGTACTGACTCTAGGGTACTGGCCATAAAAGTATGGTGGGTGTTGGTTAAAAGTGGGGTCCCTCATTCTCCTAATTGTTTGTTTAATTTTTATTTTGTTATTGACTATGTGTGTAACCAAATCCTCCTAACTAATTGGAAGGCCTTATGAAATTATAAGAGGTATAGGAGGGTTAGGCATAGGTTAGGTTTTTGCCTTGCACTTCAATGAGTTATTAAATAAAATTGGTTTTAACAATAAAATAATGTAAAAAAAAATTTGTAAACATTTAGTGTTAATAGGCTTGGTTTTTGTTTTATTACCTCTCTTTCATGATGAAATTATTGATTTTTTAAGGTAATGGGAAATTCTAGTGTACTATATCCTCCTTCAAACATAATGTGAATGGGATCTAGGGTAGAGATGATAGAGGCCAAATAAAAATAAAATATAAATGACATGCTTATAGACTTGGAATTTTTATGTTTTGTTTGTAGTTATTATAATGCATAAACATTACGTATAATATAAATAACACATACATTGGGTTTATTTATTTTAATATATCTTATATCATGTTTATGTATAGTATGCATAATGCATACACATTATGATTTGGTAATTCCTAAGCATATATTCAAATAACTGGTACACACTATTGTTATAATACATATATGTCAAGTAATACCACATATGTGTTATGTTAAAATATCCACAAAATTATCCATCATCTCCATGCACTTACTTATAGTGACATTTGGATATAAGGGGGTCCATGTATCATGTTGATTATTGAGGTACAATTTAGAAGTCTCATATCCCCATAGTTTAAATAGGAATAAATATAGTGTTATTATGTTTCTTTTAGCCTCTAATCCACATAATCTAAAATAGAAATGACAAAGGGGTGGTTGGATATGTATGGGTCACTAATGCAACTCATGTTTCCCCAATCATACCACTTTGGATTCATTCCAAAATAAATTTGGGTGATTGCATATAAATGTGCCCCAAATCATTTTTATTTATCATGGTCACAGGTGGTTATGGTGTTATTTTGTGTTTTTGGGCATATGATGGACTAAATAAAATTGGAAACCCACACACAAAAATTAAAACTACACTACCTAGGTTCATGCCACTTTGGTCTAAATTTGAAGTGAATTTAGCTGATCATGCACAAATGTGTCCTAAATCTCCCTGGTCCCAAGTGGATATAGTGTTGTTGTGTCACTTTTGATTAATAATGGACCTAATCAAAAATAAAATCATCATAAAGGGGTGGTTGGGTATGTGAAGGTAATCAATGAACCATGTGTTACCCTAATTACACCACTTTGGTCTTGATTCAAACTGGGTTAGGATAATTGTGCACATGTGCCAAAATTATCTACATTTGCCTTTGCCACAAAGATATGGGATTTTTATGTCATTTTTAGCTTATAAGGGTCCTAATTATAAGTAATTCAACATAAAGGATTTATTGGGTTTGTGTCAATTACCTATTGTGCTTACATTGTCCCAATCTCATCAATTTGGCCTCAATTTAAACTAAATTTGTTTGATCATGAATGAATGTGTCCTAAATTATTTGCATTTTCCCTCATCACAAGTGGATATGGTGTTTTTGTGTTTATTGTGGCCTATAAACCCTCAAATTACAAGTAAAAATAGAAAAAAACATTATGGTTTTGTGCCCTCAAGTCATCAATATAACCTATGTTTCTTAAATCACACCACTTTGGATTGTATTCAATGTGAATTTGGGTACTCATTCATACATGTGCTAAAACGTATTTGTATTTCCATGGTTGCAATTGGATATGGTGTTTTTGTGTCCCTTTTGGCCTATAATGGAGCTAATAATAAGTAAAATAAACATATATTGGTGGTTGGATGTGTAAGGATCACAATATGACTTATGTTTGCATAATCACATATTTCTTACTTGAATTTGAAGAGAAATGGGGTGATCATGCATAAATTTACCTAAATTGTTTTGAACTTTGGTCATAAGTGGATATGGTGTTTTTGTATCGATTTTGGCCTATAAGGAACCTAATCACATGTATAATTGACATAAAGGGGTGATTGGGTGTGCATGGGTCAACAATGTGACCTATGTTTCCCTATGGACACCACTTTGACATAAATTCAAACTAAACTAGAGTGACCACACAAGAATGTGACACCATATTGTCCCATTTACCTTGGTCACAAATTATTTTGGTTTTGTCGTGTCTCTTTTGGGATATAAAGGACCTAATCCTAAGTGAAATTTGCATAAAAGAGTGGTTGGGTGTGTGTTGGTTTGTAAAACTCAATTTTAACAAACCTATAAATCATAGAAATGTTAATAAACAATTTGGAAGGCCCCAAAACCTTAAAAATGAATATATGTTTACCCAAATGGACACCAATTGTAAAATTTATGCCCTAAAATCCTAAAAATTATTAAGTACTGACCAAATTGGATTCTAAAAAACTATCTTCTAAATTGTAACTTGTGGAGCTGTGAGACCAATTTTAGAAGATGTAGAGTGACCATAATTTCCTATATTTAATAAAATAAATTTAAAGTGTAAGGAAATAAATGTAATAATTATTTTAATAAACAAAATTCCCATGCCTTTCAATTATTCACATTATTTGATTTTAAGTCTTTAATTTACATAATCTTAAGAACACATACAAGATATAACACATAGACATCATTAATATTACATACTTTTATGAATGCTTACATGTTATAGTGAATACATGTTAATAACATGTACACATTATAGGCTTGGTAATTACCAAGCCTAAATACAATAATGCCTACACATTATTTTCATAATGCATAAATGTTTTTGGTTAATTCATGATAATTTACAAAAATTCATTCATCACATTACTACGCTTACCCAAGTACAACACTAATTTTTTTTCCTACATACTCTTTTCCATGGATCGACTTCAAATAGGTTTTATTAAAGACTTACAAGGGATTGTTTTCCCTATCCAACGTGTTGACTAGAATAGTCCTAATGACATTGGATATAAATCAAATGTTTCACCTTCATTAAGACCACTTCATGCAAGCTAAATTCTAGTTTTTGTTCACTCCACTCTTCATGAGGACATTAAGCAACACATGATTTTTGTTTCACCTTCAAACATGCATATGATCCTTGTGTTACAAAATTAACCTTAATTTGGGTCATTGTTATAAGTTTATAGGCTTATCCTCAGACTTATATGTGTGTATTTATTATATTTATAAATTCAATTTATTCTATCCTTTTGAGGTATCACTCACCTCTCTATTCCACTTGAAGGCTTTGGAGTTACCAACATGTAATTATTATTCACTTAGATGTAACACACATCCTCCCCACTTGTAAGAGGATTAGGGACACTTGTCACACATGTTTAATATTTCACATGTAACCCACATCCTCCCCACTTGTAAGAGGATTAGGGACACTTTTAACACATGTTCAAGCTTACACATGTAACTCATTATTCCTTCTAGCTATACTTATTGATCTCTTCTCTTATTTATTCTTCATTTTGTACAATCTTTATCTAGTCTTGCTCTTGCATTCTTGGTGCTCTCTTAGATTAAGGACATTCTTATCCTATTTTTTTCATGATATTTTACTTGGATTGATTCATTGATTGTAAACTTTTAATACTAATGTGTGGTTTTTATCCATTCAATAGTTTCCCCACTTGTCACATTCACCTTAACTTTGTTGTTTGTTTTCAATTCAAGGTAACATTGTTTATTCAACATTTAATTTGATCTTTGGAAATATTTCTAAAGATTTATTCTATCAAGTGTGAGAATATTGACACACTTAAAAAATCATATTTTTCCTTGTATACTTCATTTTCACACATGGCATTGAATCACATGAATGCATTTTATTCTACCATTCACATACATTTGGGATTTATTTGAAATTAGTTGTGGAGAGGGAGATAAAATACTTTATGAAGTGAAATAGAAGAGATATAACCATCAAAATATTCCAAGTCTCAACAGATATGATAATTATAATATTGAACTTAGAGAAGATATAAATGAGGTTTTTCGTACCCTTGCTAAAGAGGCTGGATAGACTATCAAAGTAGATGGCACTACTTACAAAAATGTGGTATGTCTATAAATAATAATATATAAATGATATTAAACCAATGTAGCAAGGGTATCCACATTACAATAGTGATAAAAAATGTATCCCAATCATGAGAGGCACTTCACACTATTATATGACTTTATCTCAAACATTATACTATTTTCTCCCATATATTTTTAACTGCAACACATATTGAAGGATTTTCAGTGAATTTTAATAACTACATGAGGGAAATATTAAAGACAGTCATATTTAAATATGTCCACACAACCATCAAATATAGTTTTGCAGAAATAATGTGAGCCAAATTTTATGTAGAAAAATTATCACTAAAAAATGTGTATATACATACATACATATACATATACATATACATAATCCATAAATCCATACAAAATAAGAACATGGTAAAATATCCGTTGAATGCCATATAGGCATACAATGCCAAAAAGTCATATATTTCCATATAGACATACACAAAATACATCATCTAAGAACATAATAGAATTTGGGTGAATTTCATATAGGCATATAAATAAGTAAATCATCTAATACATCCTAATCATCAAAAATTCACCCTTTCTTTTCCTTCCTTAAAGATGACTCTCCCTAGGATGCCTTGCTTATAGATTAAGATATCTTAGATGCCATGGATTCTTCCAAGATCTGACTATGGGCCCTTTTAGGCTCATAGTTCATCTATATTTATACCTATTTATATAAAAATATTATTAAAGAATTTACATAATAGACATGTAACCAAGTTAAAAAAATAAATTTTAAACTAATATAAAAATTATTTAATCATGCACTTATCCCAATCTCGTGTTCATGCCCAATCTACCTCTGACCCTCAACAGGGTCAGTAATAGGTCAAGGTGCATGAAAAATCATATGAAAGGTGGAGAAAACATTAGAAAGTACCTTGTTAATCATCTGAATGGAACTATTAGATGTCATCAGACAACCCTATGTAAACAATACATTCACATAGGTTATATTTTCACAATTATAGAGTAAGATTATTACACACAAAAAAAAATCAAAATTACAAATGAACTTATACCTAAGTGAGTGTCTACATAGCTAAAATTTTAGCAACAATGCATGTGTCTATTTCAACTCATAGAGATAGAGTAATATCTATTATGGTCATCAATTTAACAAAAAATATATTATTGTTAGTTGAGCATAGATATATATAAATAAACACATATACATTAAGTATAATACTAATAAAAATTTACCTATGTATATGTAAACATTGGGTGAGTACATCAACAAAAGAAATATTAGATGGCCCACAAACATGTTGTGAAGATGATGATATTGTCTCCTCCTACAAAATAACAAAATTACATATATATTATTAAATTTATGTGTAAATTAAATGTTACATTTAAAATATAAATATAACTAAAATTTAACATGTCAAATATATAAGATACCTATATATGTGTAGTTGATGTGTACACACCTAATGTACATGCCAAAAACTCATCACTCAAAGTTATATCATCTAGGCCCTTAGAATCACCACCATCATCATATTAAGGTCCAATGCATATAACACCAAAACATTTTCAAGGGTGAGGTTAGGTACACATATTATGTGGATTATCCCCATGTCTACCCTCTCCAACATTAGTCTCAAAATTCTTACTCGTATGTTGAAAAATATTATATTTAAGTGCATGAATACCATGTAAATGTTAATCTCCATGAGCTCTTTCACTACAAAAGGGATCTGGTATACCTATTTTATACACCCCTCCTAAATTTTTCAAATCTATACTTACTACCATAGTGATGACTCTATCATAAAGCCTACAACTATGTCGAGGACCCTATTGATTGATAATATTGTAGGTGCATATTTTATTATGAAATTATAATGATTAGTTGATGATTTTATTTATGTTTTAGTGGTTTCAAAAAGCATGATGGATAAATGAATAAAATATGCATCTATGATTCAAACTATTAGACAATTGCAGTAAACTTATTTTTCTCAGTCTTGGTCATTTAGATGATATATTTGAAGTGGTATTGTAATTCATTTATAGATGAATGTTATAGTTTGACTTTGATGGTTCAATGGTGCTCAGTTAATTGATTTATTTTTGTATCAGTTATTCATGAATTTTAAATGGTATTAAAAATTTATTTTAATCAGATCAGTTGGTTTATAATGCTACTTTCACTTGAAATATTTATTGAAACAAAATGGATGATGATGTTATGGTGTGATGGTTATATCACACTTCTTCATTAGCTTAAAATTTATTTTTATTAATTGCCTAAATGTATATCTATTTCATTAACAATCTAAGTTAATTGTCAAGATTCAAAGAAATTTCAAAATTGATGATCATTGTGATCACCAGAAGTATTTGGTTGATGAGCAGTCTTTAGGAGAACATAATTATCATTGTTAGGGTCATTTTTTATCACCCTCTATTTGATTAAGTTTCTTGAAATATGATAAGGAGGATTTATGCCAATCATATTTGTTTTTATTCCCTAAGGTGAAAGTTGGTTAGCACAAGTATTAAGGTTTGAAATTATTTAGACTTTGTATATTATCAAAGGTTTTATTTGAAGAATTAGGTTAATCAGTGATTATGGGAAGAAATAATACTAAGGATCTAATGTAGCATGAAAGGTGGTTGAGTTGACACCTATTGGGCCTGGAACCATCGAAGCATTGTTTGAGTTGGAATTGGCATTAACTATATTCATAAGTGTTTCTTGATGTTTTGAGATTATGGTGGATTTGGTGGAAAGTTGGAATTAATTACCAATAGACCACCTTGAATCATGGGACTTGGTAAAGGCTTTTGCATGAAGGTTAGTAGGTAGCTAAGTCTAGTAGGCCATCAAATTTTTAGGAGGAATCACTAAAATGTGATTGGTAAATGTGAACTAATAGGAAATGAAAACGTAACTCAAGTAGTTATGGCTCAAAGGGTGGAAAATAAAAGCTTATTTTTCTTCATTCATTATGTCATTTGGTAATCTTGGAGTGGAATGAAGGTTCTGATGCGATACCATTTGAGTTGTAGAGAGGAGTTGAATGCAAATTGTGAAGAAAGTTTTGGATTCAAGGTTAGGTATGTGAGTTTCATCTCCTATAGAAGTATAACTTTCATGAAAACAAAGGTCTTTGTTTAGCTTAGATTTTATATCTCTGGTTAGTTTGGGAAGTTAGAAGTAATTCTAAAAATTTATGGTATGTGATATATGAACAAATTTTGATATGTGAAGTAGGAGCATGGTGAATAAATATTTTTTAGATAGTTAAGATTCTACATGGAATGATTATTTTCAGGCTTGGATAAGTTTTTGGTTGGAAGTTACCTTTGATCTCAGCTTCCTATTGTGGTTATTTTTCATGCATAAAAATGATATCTTTTAGTTTGATAGTTTTATAGGTCAAATAATATTTGCATGGGCATGAATCTAAATTTTTTCATGCAATAGTTTTTAGTTGTTCTTTTCAAAGGAAAATTTTGGTCATAGTTTAAGGCTCTTCGATATTAGGCTTTTCTTAAAATATGGTGTTATTCTATAGATTTTATTTTGGTTTCATACTAATATATTATTTGAAAACTCTTTTTAGTTTCCAACCATTTTGGTTCTGGGTATTGAGCAGAATGGAAATTTATGACTTTAGCTTGAGATTCACTAGTAATGGTGCAATGTGGCTCATTTATTTTCATAGATTATTTTCATTTTTGATGGTTTTATTTCTCAATTTATTAGATGATCAAATTTTCAAAGTTTTGTTTCAAGTTAGTTAGAAATTAATTATTGAGATTTAAACAGGTTGTAAAATTTTTGTGATATGTTGGGTTTGATCAGTTGCATGATTTTCTTGTGGACAATTTGGTTCATACAAATAACATTGTGAAAATGATTTTATGTGAGTTTTTAGTATTTTGAGATTCAAAATGTTTTTGATATAATTTTTTTTGAATTTTATGTAATTTGTAGTATATTGCGAAGGTTGTAAAGAGACAGAGATGGACAAATTTAGTTTGTTGTGTTTAATATGCTAATATATTTTATAAATGGATTTAATTTTTAGAACAAGATTTTGGTTAAAATATTGAAAAATATTTAGCATAGGTTGGGTAGTTTGAATCAATGTATGTGATGATTCGTTTGTGAGTTTCATGGTAGTTGATTATGGATAATATGCATAGGTGCTCAGATAGTTTTTTTTTTGAAATTGGAATCAGAATTTCATATGTTTGAATCATGAAAGTTTATATTTTTATATTATGTTATAAATAAAATCATGGTCTCAGAGTTTGAATTTTGTCCCTTCTTTTAGATTGTTTCTTCTTTCAGTATTTAGGTGGGAACAACCAACTAAAAATAGTAATGATAGAGGATGGGTATAGATTTCAAACCAAGGTTGTCAATCAAGTCATAATAGAATTTATAATAGGGTTGGTTTTCATGCAAGATGCTTTGGGTCTAGATTTCCTAGGGGCATAAGGATGTTTATTCATTTTGATGTATCTAACCCTAATTTTTGGAATGTTCTAAACAATTTTCCTATCCAAAGAGGCTATGGTGGTTTAGAGGCTATAGAGGTCATAGGGGTTTTCAAAGTCAAAGATTTGGGGCCCATTCTTAATACCAAAGTAGTTCTTTTCATTTCCTTGAGCGTCATCCTGAGCATAATCTTTATTTGCAATTGCAGCCCCCTAATTTTAGAGGAGAACTAGTTGATCAACCACTTCCATCCAACCAAATTCCTAATAATCAACATGAAGACTAGCTTGATAAAGAAATAACTCATGCCAAGGACCTTAGGAAATTGGTCACTCTTTCAGACACACTTTCCCCATTTATTACAAATGTTGGTGGAAAATGCAAAAAATTAAGCAAATCGAGAGCACATAGTGAACCTATTTTTATGCTAGAGAGGTTGAATTTTGGGGGCCAAGGTTATAATAACAAAAGGAAAACCATAGACATCCTTGATCAGGCTGTTGAAAAGAGTTTTTCCATGAAAAGAGTTGAATCTAAAGCATCCTGTAAACTTAGGAGGATTAAAAAGATTAAGTTGGAAATTGATGATGATACATCTAATATAGGGACCAAATTGTTCCCTTTCCCTACTATGAAAATGGAATATAATGTTTTCCTTAATCAATAAGATAGACTAGTAATTAAAGTGGATAATTTTTGTTTAAGTACTAAAGTTTTTATGCAATTTGATATTTCACTATGATACTTTAATTTTGATAATTTGTAGAATTTTGGTCAAAATAGAAATTTTTGTGTTTGATATAGTTATATATGCTTAAGTTTAATCTAAATGCATTATGGTTTAATCATAAGTGGGATTTATCAATTTTTGATTTATTATTTTATGATTATTATGTATCCTACTCTATTATTAATTAATTTGGGTCCCTACCCATTAAGGTTAGTACCTGGTCTATTTAATTAAATATCTTGATCAAATTAAGACTTTAGAAGTATTAACAAATTTATCCTCCCACTATTTAGTTAGTTAATTGACTTTGTAAAAATCAGTTAGTTAATATTAATTAATAACTAACTAAAGTTAGTTATAACTTATTTCATAACTGAAATTGAGGATATAAAAGGAGATTAAGAATTTATTTGAAGATAGAAGCTCAATAGGTATTGGAGACTGAAGTATTATTATAAAGTCAATCATTTATCTCTTCTTTCTATGCAATTTCTCTAAGATGGTACAACTTCTATAGATAGACCCAATGGTTTTTTATCTAATGGTTGAGTAATCACTTATGTAACATAGGTGTATCTAGTTATATTTGTCATCTATTATTGATCATCTAAAGTTTACTAAGTCTAATATCTTTTGATGATTGTTATTTATAGTCATATGTGCAGATTTCAAGTATTCAATCTAAAAATGATGATCATTTCACCTGTCCATGACACTTCAATGATCTATTCAATTACTGAGTTGTCCTTTTAATTTTATAATGAAAGATTTATGGATTTATCATTTAAAATTTGTCCTTTATGCTAAAACAAATCTCATTTTGAGACTCGTAACTCTTTTGTAAATAATTAACTCTTTTTCTAATATAATAGATTTTTAGTTTTCTTCTAGATCTTTTCTTTTGTTACATATATTCTAATTTATTTTCTTATTTTAAATAGTTTAAATATTTTCCTTAAGATCTTTTGTTTTTTTATAGACTATTAGTAGTTATTTAATTAGTTCTTAGTTTAAAGTTGTTTTAGTTTTTACTTTGTTATTTGTTTTGTTATCTATATATTTCTTAATCAAGTTTATAGTTTACTATTCCTTTTAGTTAAATTAGTTTTAGATTATTTTTAGTTTATTTAATTTTCATTATTATAATAGACTATTTTAGTTTACAGTTTTATTTTTACAAGTTCAAGGTTGTTTGCTTTTAGAATAGTTTATATTTTATAGGTTTTAAATCTTAGTTTATTTTTCATTTAGTTTCTTTTCTATTTCATTTTATTTCATTCTCTCTCTTTTTTGTTCCTTTCTTTGTCATTTTGTTTTATTTTCTCTCTCTTAAAGTTAATATTTAAACCATTAAAAAATAATGAATGTCATCTAAATACATATCTACATTTAGAATTAGATTTTTACTCTTTAAGAGATTTTCTACTTAATAGGTTTTCTCTATCAGATAGAATAGATTAGAGATTTCTATTTCTAACTAATTCTTATTTCTATAACCTATTTTTGATTGTGATAATAGAATGAGTTACTTAAATAACTTATTGATTATTTTATAAAAAATTATAATAAAAACCCCTCATGTCTTTAGGATCTTATATGAACCTTTATAACCCCTATGATTAGTTTGGTATGATTCCAACTTGACCTTCACAATAGGTGAAAGGGTTGATTTGTTGATAGAACATTTTTCATTGACAATAGGATCTTAGGATGATGTGTATTTTAGGTAGGGACTCTTGTAGGTTGATTATGCACATGACGTGTGCATGGTCTATTCTATGTAGATCCTTTCTCTCAGCCTCGAAACACTGAGTAGTGAAAATAATTGGGAATCTCATTGAGGATAAACTCATAATAGAGTTTACTCAAAAAATAGAATGGAACCTCTTGGTTATTGAAAGGTGGCTAATAAAAGACTATCTACCATCAATACCCAAAATCATTTATAATAAAATTGTGCATTCATTGGTGTATTGGGACCATTTTGTAGATAGTGGAAAAGGTACATTAGTTGATGGATCCATGAATAAAGAACAAATTAGATCTTTTTATTTTTTTTCCTTTACCTCATGTAATGATATTATTTTTAAAAACTAATCCCTACATCTATATCTATATGATTCTCATGTATCAATTTGACTTGTTATCAAGTCAACTTGGCCTAGTATTGATTGTATGGTACTAGCCAAAAAGGTCTGGTGGGTGTTGGTGGAAGTGGGGTCCCTCATTCTCCTAATTGTCTATTCAATTTGTATTTTGTTCTCAAATATGTTTGCAACCAAATCCTCCTAACTACCTAGAAGGTATTATGGAATTATAAGAGGATTAGGATGGCTAAGAGGGTTAGGTAGATGGATAGGAGTAGGGTTAAGTTGTAACCTTTCACTTGAACAAGTTGTTATAAATATGGTTTTAACAATAAAATAATGTAAAAACAAAATTACAAAAAATAGTGTTAATAGGTTGGTTTTTTCTTGTTTACCTCTCTTCTATGAAAATATTGTTGATTCTTGAAGGTAATGTGAGATTATAGTGTGTTTTATCCTCATATAAGCATAATGTGAATGGGGTATAGGGTAGAGATGATGGAGGACAAAAAAATAATAATGAAATAACATGCTCATAGTCTTAGGTTTTTTATGTTTTATTTGTAGTTATTATAATTCATACACATTATGTATACTATACATAAAATGTACCTTGTATTTTTTTTTATATTTGTTATAACAAGTTTATGTATAATTTCAAATATAAATGACAAGGGGGTGGTTGTTTATGTGTGGGTCACTAATGAAACTCATGTTTCCCTAATTATACCACTTTGACTTCATTTAAAAGTGAATTTAGGTGATTTCACATAAATGTTCCCCAAATCATTTGTATTTTTCATGGTCACAAGTGGATATGGTGTTGTTTTGTGATTTTTGGCATATGATGGACTAAATAACATTGGTGACACACAAAAAAAAATGAAAAATAAATTACCCAAGTTCATGACATTTTGGTCTAAATTCAATGTGAATTTGGGTGATCATGCACAAATATGTCCCAAATTATCCTAATTTTCCCTTGTCCTAAGTAGATATATTGTTGTTGTGTCACTTTTTGTTATAATGGACATAATCAAAACTAAAAATTATCATAAAGTGGTGGTTGGGTGTGTGAAGGTAAATAATGAAGCTTACATTTCCCTAATTACACCACTTTGGCCTTGATTTGAGCTAGGATAGGATAATTATACACATGTGCCAAAATTATCTACATTTTCCTTTTCCATATGTATATATGATTGTTATGTCACTTGTAGCTTGTAATGGACCTAAGTTTTAGTAAATCAACATAAAATATTGATTGGGTTTGTGCCAATTACAAATGGTGCTTACATTTTCCCAATCATATCAATTTGGCTCAATTCAAAATGAAATTGGTTGATCATGGATGAATGTGTCCCAATTTGTTTACATTTTTCCCTCATCTCAAGTAGATATGGAATTATTGTGTTTATTTTGGCCTATAAACCCTCAAATTACAAGTAAAAATAGGAAAAATTGTGTTTTTTTGTGTGCATGTCATCAACGTGACATATGTTTCCCAAATCACACCACATTGGATTGAATTCAAAGTGATTTTGGGTATTATTTCATAAATGTGCCCAAAATTATTCACATTTCCATGGTCTCAAGTGGATATGGTGTTGTGTTAATTTTATCTTATAATGGATCTAATCAAAATTAAAATAAACATAAATTGGTGGTTGGATGTGCAACAATCATATTACAACTTACATTTCCATGATCACATATTTTTTGCTTAATTTTTGAAGGAAAATAGGGTGATCATGCAAACATTTTCATAAAACTATTTGAATTTACCTTGGTCAAAAGTGGATGTGGTGTTTTTGTATTGGTTTTGTCCTATAAAGAACATAATCACAAGTAAAATTGACATAAAGGCATGATTGGATGTGCATGGGTTAGCAATGTGACCTATGTTTCCTTGTGGACACCACTTTGGAATAAATTCAAATTGAATTAGAGTGACTACACAAAAAATGTGCCCCCATAATGTCCAATTTACCCTGGTCATAAATGATTATGGTTTTGTTGTGTTTATTTTGGGATATGAAGGACAATCTATTTTAAATTGGCATAAATGAGTGGTTGGGTGTGTGTTGGTTTGTAAAATTCAATTTTAACAAATCTAGAAATCATAAAAATGTCAGTAAATACTATGCAAAGCCCCAAAACCTTAAAATTGATGATATGTTTACCCGAATGGACATCAATTATAAAAGTTACACCCTAAAATCCTAAAAATTACTAAGTAATGAATAAATTGGATATTAGAAAACTATCTTCTAAATTGTAACTTGTGGAGCTGTGAAACCAATTTTAGAAGATGTAGACTAAAACTAATTTCCTATATTTAATAAAATAAATTTAAAGTGTAAATAAATAAACGTAATGATTATTTTAGTAAACAAGCCTCCCATACCTTTTGATTGTTAACATTATTTAATTTCTAAGCCTTTAATCTTACATACTCTTAAGAACACATACATGCTATAATGCATAGGCATTATTAATATTACATACTTTTATGAATACTTACATGTTATAGTGCATACATGTTACTAACACGTATGCATTATAACATGTACACATTATAGGATTGGTAATTAGAAATACTAAATACAATAATGCCTATACATTATTTTCATAATGCATACATGGTTTTGGTTAATTCATGAAAAATTCCACAAATTCATTTATCATATTCCTAGTCCTACCCAAGTACAACACCAATTTTGGCTCCTACATACTCCTTTCCATGGGTCAGCTTCGCATAGATGTTTTTAAACACTTAAAAGGGATTTTTTCCCCTATTCGATACGTTAATTAGACTAGCCCCTATGACATTGGATATAAATCAGATGTTTCATCTTCATTGGTACCACTTCATGCAAACTCAACTCTATTTTTTATTCACTCCAATCTTCATGAGGACATTAAACATCAAATGATTTGTGTTTCACCTTCACACAAGAATAAGAGCCATGTGTTATAGAATTAAATTTAATTTAGGTCCTTCTTATAGGTTTATAGGCTTATCTTAAGTCTTGTGTGTGTGTGTGTGTGTGTGTGTGTGTGTGTGTGTGTGTGTGTGTGTGTGTGTGTGTGTGTGTGTGTGTGTGTGTGTGTTATCTTTATAAATGCACTTTATTCTATCCTTTTTAGGTATCAATCACCTCTCTACTACACTTGTAGGATTTGGAGTTACTTGTATGTAAATCTTATCCCCCCACATGTCACACACATCCTTGCCACTTGTAAGAGGACTAAGGACACTTGTCACACATGTTTAATCTTACAAGTGTAACTCCTTATTCCTTCTATGTCTATTTATTGAGCTCTTCTCTTCCTCATTCTTCATGTTGTACAATTTTTATCTAGTCTTACTATTGCATTCTTGGTGCTCTCTTGGCCTAATGAAATTATTATCCTAAATTCTTAATGATATTTTAATTGGAGTGATTCATTGATTGTAAACTTTTAATACTAGTGTGGGGTTTTTCACCATTCCACAGTTTCTCCATTTATCACATTTGACTTAGTTTTCTGGTTTATTTTCACTTCAAGATAATATTGTTCCTCAAGTTTTATTATTTATTCAATGTTTAATTTGATATTTGAAAATATTTTTGAAGATTTCTTTTGTCAAGTATAAGAATCCTGACACACTTATAAATTCATATTTATCCTTGCATACTTCATTTGTGCACATGAAATCAAATCACATTGAAGCATTTTCTTCTACGATTTACATACATTTAGGATTTATTTAAGATTAGTTATGATATTTTCATTATATATCTTTACAATAACTATAGATACATGGTTACTCTACCATTTAACTAAATTATCCACATAGTTGTCATAATACACTGTAGTGCTGCCTTATTTGGATAAAATTTGCATTTTCAAAACTTCACCTTGATAGTATTATCATTTGGCATGTTCAACATCTATCATTTATTTAGTTTTAAAGTAGTGAATTAAAACATATCATACATATATTATCATCCATTTCTCCCATTCAATGTTATATGGTGGTAGGTGTAGTTATAATTTTTTTAGTTGGGTGTTATGAGTAGCTTCTTTGTAGTGACACATACTCAACATCTATATCAAGTAGTTTATTCAATTGATGGCATTTTAGTTTGGTGAATCCTTCATACTTTTGACACTTCACTTGGAATTATTAATTTATGACATTCTAAACATATGTTAATTCTTTAGTGATTGAGTAATGAATTTATCCCACTTGTCTAGTTTTAAGTACTTCACTAGTTGGCCATTTACTTGCACTTTTTTGGTGGATCATCCCACCTAATTTATGCTTTAGTGGTGGATCAACCCACGTATTAAATTGTTTTATGATGGATCATTCCATTCTTATTAAACATTCTGGTGTACTACATGGTTATTGTATTACTTCTTGGGATCTTTTGTTGCATATTTAAACATCTCTAATCACTAATATAATTTCATTCTAGTTTTTTTAGAAATCCTTATAAGGTATCTCATTTTTCCTAGTATGTACTTATTGTACATAATTACATCATCAAAATTAGTTGGTGAGACTTATTTTCATGTTATTTTAGACCTTATATTATCTCTATTTTAAGGAGGTATGCTTTTTCCTACAATTTTTCTCTTTTTCTCTACATTATTAGGGATCTTTTTTTGTATATGGGTACCTTATCATCCCTCATTTCTGAGACCCATTTGATTTATGATTTATAACTCATCAATTCTAACATGAAAGAGGGATGTTGGTGATAAATTTATATATTTACTTTTTATTAAGTTAACTTAAGTAGAGTTAACTATGTGATGTTGCAACTCTACCTTTATGATGTTGCAACTCCACTTCTCATTTACTATTTTGAACAAGCTCTTTTTAACAATTACCACTTATTATAAATATTAGGGGTTTGTATCTTATAATGTAAAATTATATTAATTTAATGATATAATATTAAATTAAAATGAGTTTATGTTGAAGATAATATGTTTTTAAATCATTAATAAATTTTAAATATATCAAAATTTCAAAGAAAATTTTTATTTGTTTTATTGGTTAAAAAAGGGGTTTAAAATATTATTTGTTTAATTTAATTAAAAGGTAAAATTCAAGTGTTTTCAAATCATTTTTTTTAAATGTTAGAAAAAAGCCTTACTAATGCCATGTTTGTGAATTCCATGTGAAACTAATCACTAGTTAATCACATATTTCATTTGTTGTAAAGAACTACCATAAATGTTTAAATAAGTCATTTGGTGCTTGGAATTTCATTTTCCATTTCAAATCTATCAAAATATTAGTTGTTAATGAAGCAATTTTGAGATCATTCCCATTCATTGCATAAAAACAAATACTCTTTGGCATGCCATTACTTTAATAAATTTAATTCCCAAAAAGATGAGGTCCATGCCTACTAAACATCCCAAATTTTTATATTTAATTCCAAAAAAGATGAGGTTTATGCCTACTAAACATCCTAAATTTTTATTTTCATCTATTTGGTTTACAATTATGATATCTAAATTATATGAATATTTTTTTCATATTAATAATTAGATAAAGGCTTATACAATGGGGTAAAGCGCTCAGATTCATATCATAAGAGACAAAAATAAAGAATATGCCATTTCCCCATTTCAACACTGATACATGGTTTTATAGATTGTTGGTTGTTGATAGGTTGGTTTATTGCTTTGTGTCAGGTGTACTGCATAAGTGGACTTAAAAACATTAAAACATGATTGTTGAGGGGGTTTAAAAACTTGAAGAGGGACTTATTTATATGGTTACTACAAAGGGTGAAACCTTTTATATTTCCCTTATGAACACACCAGAATCACCTTATTCTCCCTTAGTGAAAATTTGAGGGCTTAGGACACTGTTGCATGGTGGCCAAGGGGGCCTACTAGATCTATCTATATTTTTTACCTGAAGAAATAACAAATAAAAAAATCAAGGGTGGTTTTTGGGTTTCATGGATAGTTTTGGGCAACAACAATTTCTTTGTCTATTTTTTGTGCTTCATATATGGTATAGTCTACAATAGAGGTCATGTGCTCTAGTAATTATTTTAGCTAGCCCATTAAGATTGTAGGAGCCATGGATGGAAAAGAGCCAAGTGGAAACTCAACCATGGGAAAGGATTCCTTCAAAATAAATTGAGCTGTATTGAATAAATTTGAGACATGGATGCACATGTAGCTCCTCATCTTCAATAATGTTAATGTTGACAATGTCAGCCATGCCTGAATATGAAAGATTTGCCTTTGTATTATCTAAGATTTTCCTATGGTTTTTGAGTTCCACTTGAATAATCTAATGTTGTTTATCCCTTTACATTATATTTAAAATCCTATGATGAGGAAATCTGCTCCATCCTTAACATGGCCAACTTTCATGGCCTTCTCCTTGTAGATGTTGATGGCTACACACATCAAAAAAGTAGTGAGTCACGTTGAAAGTGTTGGATATAGTCCTAAAATGATGAAGATTGTTTGGGTGGTGGTGTATGTCTAGGTATAGGTGGTCGACAAGGTATAAAATAAGAGTGTGTGTTTTTTTGTGACAAGTCATGAAAAATTACTTAAAACAACATTGAATACCCTTTATTCATACCAAATTGATCTATGGTTTTGGCTTCATTTTTATAGTAATTCCCAAATCTATTATGCATATGTGACATATGGTTTATGTTTGTCATGATAACTTATAACAAAATATAAATAATAAGCCACCTTCAAGAAATGTAAATAATGCATTTTGAGTTGACTCACAATGGACATGGAGCAAATACTATTAGATAAGGATCTTAAGGTTTAAATATTTATCATTTATTTTTTAATTTAAAAATTAATTTTAATTTTATTTTAAATTATTAAAAAATTTATATTTAATAAAAACACATAATTATTAATAATTTATAATTAAAAGTATTTTTTAAACTAAAAAACATAAGATAAATATTTAAAACTAAGTTATCCATAAAAAAATGTATTGTATATATTATAATATACTAAATACATAATTTTATAAAATGAAAAATGGACTAAAACAATCAAGATCATAGATTGCGATCATAGTTTAATGCTGTACATTGTATAGTGTAAAGGTCAAAATCAACATCAGATTAGGGATTCAAAATGCATGGAATTGAAAGTCATAGGTGTAAACTATAAAAATGCATCCCTATATGTTGTGTCATTGTACCGATAAGCCTTTCATGACCCAATAAGGATTATCCACTTTTCATACATGCTTAACAACATAAAGAAACACCAAACTCAAATCCCTAAAAGAAAGGGCAAGGTGATAAAGAACATGCAAGTGGTGAAAAAATTCAACATGCACTTAGTAGTGATGGTGAGTGTCATTGAAAAGGTTTTTTAGGTGGTATTATACAACAAGGGACCCATATTAAATATAATAGAATATTTAATATAGTAATGCAATATAATACTAACAATGATGGATACATTACTATTTAAAAGATAACAATATTTCTCTATAGTGGCATATGGATAACACTTATCCTATATAATTTACATCTACACATGTCTATACTACAAAAATATTAATATCTAGAGGAATTAAATCAAGGTTACAACATATAAAAACACCAAACTCAAACCTGCAAAAGAAAAGGCAAGGCCATAAATAACATGTAAGTGGTGAAAGAGTACAACATGCACTGGGAAGTTATGGTGAGTGGAAATGACAAGGTATTTCAGGTGATACTATATGTCAAGGGACCTATATTTAGGGTAGTGGTTATATTTATATGACATGCATCAAATTCACACAATGTCAAAAAAACACAGAACTCGATAATATTAATGCAACATTTGAGAGGGAAATGAAGAAGATGATTACATCCCTCATGGTTAAAGTTGAAATGATAAAATCATCCAAAAAAACACTAAATTCTCAAAAATGACAAAAATAATCTAAAAAATAAAATTACTAAAATCCCCAAGGGAAAAAAATAATTTTTTTGTAAACAAATAATGTCATAAACCACATGAACTGATGGTGTTTTTGGGTGTAGTATAAACCACTTATAGAGTCCAATAAACCTATAAAGCATGGATGAAATTATATGAGGAAATAATGAGGCCTCAGATTCATGATGGGTTAGCTACAATAATAACAAAGAAGAAAATAAATATTCAATGCATCTTATAAGTTTGTCTCTTTTATTTCCTTAGACTGGAAAACATGTAAGGCTAGGCCATTGAACATGTGTTGTGAGAGAAACTTAATAGGTGTTTATGGAATTAAATTAGGTCATAAACCTATTTTTGTGGGCCCATTATAATTATTACATTCTCATTAATTTCCCACACTGATTGTGGCATATCTCGATCCTATTTTTAGATTTCTCAAGGCTTTTCTAGCTTTTGGTATAACTTCCTGACATTTCCCTTTACTTCTTAGTACTTCCTAGAGAGGCTCTCCTAGAATATCAAAGTCATAAAAATTCACTATGGAGGAGTGAATCAGTGACCATAAAAAATTTTACAACTCAAAGGTTTTGGTTGAAAGATAATTCAAGAACATAAAATAACATAACCATATAATGCTATTTCTGAGAAGAGATGTTTTATTGCTCATAAAATTGTACAAAGCTTATGCTTATCTCTAGGAAGAGATGTTTGATCTCATTTTTGGGTTATATCTATTTTTATACATAATTTAAAGTTATAAATAGGATGTGGAAGGTCACCAATCTTGAGGGAGATGAAGTGCTTTGACTTCCACAATTTACAACAATATAGAATTCAAGAAATTGTTATTTTTAGAAACTTACTATTTTTAGATATAAATATTAAAATTATTTTTTTGGGAATTACATTGGGTTTTTGGGGGTCAAAAAACACTCATCATATCTTTGTGCCATCTCATCATGTTCTCCTCGTTATCATCTTTCCAATGGTTCAGACGGGGAGTGAAACGAAGCTATGGTTCAAAAGTTATAACTCCTAGAAGTTCTACCACCAATTGGGGTAGAGACATCACCCAAATTGTCACCTAAAGTGTAGTGTGGATAAAAATTACATTTCATAGACCATCAAAGCAACATAGTGATCTAGCAATGCATAAAGAACCATTCACAAGAGCATAAAACAAGAACATAACACAATATGTGAGTGGGAAACCCTCGAGGGGAAGAAAACCCACTATTACCTTTGTAATTGGACTATATTCCTATAATTTTTTCACAAGATAAATTTTTTTTGAGCACCAACTCAACTTGGAGAACCAAACCCAAACTTTCAAGCACCCACTTGACTAGGCTTTAGAAAACACCCACTTGACTAGGCTTTAACAAGTACCCACTTGTAAGGAAGCACCAACTCCCTAAGTGACTCGACACCAACCCAAAAACCTCTAAATTTTGATCACCTTAGAAAATTATTATTTCTCAATCAATAAATGATAAAAAATGATGACCACACCTCTGATCTTTTTCTCTTCAATCTCAAGGCTCACTCTCCTTCACTTGTCTAATCCTCATCAAATTTGATTAGGTCATGTATGTCTGATATTCATATGTATACAACCTAAAAAATTATTAGGTATACTTATATGCTATCCTTTTATTTTTTTCAAATCATTTCAAAACATTCTTCTTCTCAACCATGCATCATCTTTTTTTCTCATTACATGCATACTCAAATAGGCCTAAACTACCTTGTATATATATTAGTCATGATCACACACCACTTGATTATCCATACACCTCTTAGTACATATTAAGATATATTATGAATAAATTTTAATCATAATTTTAACCTCTTTTGGTTTACCACCACTAATTTGGCCTTATTTCTCCATTAGGACTCATGGAGACCTAATTGCATTCGGTCTATCTAGTAACGTGTATGCTTGATATACTTTTAAAGAATTTTAAATTCATATATGGAAAGATAATTTAAAATAAAATTAATATAGACCCAATATAAAAACCTATAATCTCTACAATATATTTTATATCCAACCACTTCATGAAAATATTCCTTGTAGTTCATTGTCATAATAGGCCTATGTACACTAAAAAACTATATGATGTCTCTCTCTCTCTCATTCTTGATCATATTCATGTCATGTAACTAGGGCATAAGAAACATGCTTATAATAAATATGTGACCATAATATCATATTCAATCACATATACCAATCTAACTTAATGACCACTATTGGTCTTGCTCATCCTTTAGCTCTCCTAGAGACCTAATTTCATTAGGTCTACTCTCTTAATGCCAAAAATTGATCTTATTGGGCCTATATGTCCTTATAAAAAAACCAATAACCATTAAATGAAATCTTCTAACCTCTTCCATGATTTTTTATAACTACATCCTTCACTCAAACCCATGAAAGATCTATTAGGACAAGCCACCATATTATGCCTATGTACCTCAAAAATTTGTCTTACAAAAATGAAGCTTAAATACCTTTAAGATACTAAATAATGAAAAAATAAACATGTATATAGATACTACATCACCTCAAGATCAACCCAAAATTATTGTAACACATTTATTCAGGTAATAAAAGTTCAAGAACATCTCTGTAACTCACTTAGAATTGCCAACTTACCTCAAAAACTTGTGATGGTGAATTAGACCTTAAACACTTGTATATACACTTGTAATGAATTTTTATGCATGTAAATGGTACTATGGTATCTAAAAAATATCCTTAGATAGAAAAATCATATGGTCAAATAGCAAATATTGGTATTGTAGACCAATTTCTTGACCTTATATCACACAGTCTTATCTAAACCAGACAGGGCATTTTATGAACAACATTTTCACTACCTATGATGACCTTAAAATATTATTAAATGAATTATCATGACTTAAGATTCATAAATAAACTCTTAATTCACTTTATTGCTTTAATATGACATGCTCAAACCCTCAAATCCATCTTTTCATCTCTACCTAGGTTTTGCATTATCTGCACCTGCCACCATTGGGTTTGACTATGACTGGATTACTTGGATGACCAATTTAAAAAAATTTTAAGGTGGAAAATATATATTAAAAATCATGTTAATGTATTATTAGTCTCTATATTCATCTTCCATCCATTTTCTCTTCTTGACAAATATAACTTTTGAGACCTACAATAATTTCTTGACAAATAAACATGCATCTATATATTTTCTCTCTCATCTAATTAACCATCACCACCTAGACATACCTTAGAGAGTTTAATATATGATATAATAGTTTATATAATAATTATAATCTATATTGAGATGATTTGAATAATATTTTTCACATTGGGCCCTTATTAGGGTTTTAGGGAGCTTTAACACATGTTTTGGTGTTAATGATTATTCATAAAGGATTGTCACTTGAATCCAAAACCAATGCATGGTTATTTTATAAATTACAATTACCCATATTTACTTGATATATCATATTTAATTAATATCTCATATTTCCAATGAACATTTGAAAGTGGTTCTCGAGTTTGAGACCTCATTTTGTGAGCTTGAGAAGGCCTAAAATAATGATTCATGAACTTTTATTTCAAGTATTGACCTAAAACTTTGTGAACATGCCTAAAAAAACTTATATCACCTATATGAATTCTCACATATGCATGCTTACCTTGAGATCTGATCTTCATACCTCATTAGGCTAGGTAGGGTCTAGGTGCATACTTGGAATGAAGGCCCTACCCTTGTAGGCTCACCCTGAGACTCTCATGGATATTTTTATACCTTTATCACATGATCAACTAGTGAAAAACCACCTTCAAATTATTTTTTTCATTAATTTAATCATACTCATATCTCTTCATTTCATGACTATGCTTCTTATGCACTTATCATCAATGACCTGTACCTTCCATGTTGACCATGATATCACTCTAACTTGTAGCTGTACCTTACATGTTTTCTATGAACTTGTATTCAAATTATATATTTATATTTATCTTCAAATTATTTATTTATATTTATCTTATGACAACACTCTCTTTCAAGAATGACACTATCAATATGCACTTGATCATGTCTGACATCAACCTCATGCAAGATGCACCTTCACAAGATCACTTTTCCATGCTGACATTAATGACTTATATTCAAATAATCTTCCATGCACCTTGTCATCAACCTTAAAAATTTTCACCTTTGGTATTAATGACAATATTGAACAATCTCCCCCTTTGTCATTGATGGCAAACCATTCTCAGAAACTTCTCTCAATAGGCTATTTATTTTATTCTGAACTTTCTCCTAGAACTAGCTACTTTCAAAATAAATTTTACTTCTTCTCCTCATTTTAAAGCTTTCTTCCCATTTTATATTAATAGTAAATAGTTACCTACAACTTCTTAAGTCACACCACTTGTAACTTTATCCTCCTTTCTTATATCTAATACCACACAAGATTATGAGTCTATGAAGCATTCATACAAACATGCTCCCCCTATCTCCATGCATATTTCCTTCAAATTTTCCTATATCAAACCCTTGATCACTCACTAGGCCACATATATGTTCTTATCTAACATAGTCCTTATTTAAATGAACTTAGATACATAAGACCACTCACCTTCCTTCATGCACCTTGATGCCATAGAGATGGATAATATCCATTTTAATTTGACTATTTAAGCTAAAAAACCATCCACTATGCTCCCAACCTTGGCCACACTCTTCAATCTATCTTCATGTCTATGTATACCTTCTTTGCACTATTTACCTACTTTTAAAGCTAATGAATTACCTGATTAGCTCCCCCTTTGTCCTCATAGCTTGTGCTCATCGTATGATTCACTAGGAATCATAAACCATTATCAACATGTATATAATAACCTTGTTATTATATCACATTATTAACACTATCAACATCACAAGTATGATTTTTCTCTCATTCTACCTATTATAGGCATGTAGATTCACTTTTAGGATTCTCACTTATACTTCTTGTGTTATGAATTCCTTGGTCCTATTTGATTAATAGTGATATTATAGACATTGTATCCTCATGATTCATAATCCCCTTCAAATTCCTCTTACTTTGCATATATACCTTCCATGACTTCACAAATTTTCTTGGCCTTCATTTCTTATTCTTGGAGATGATGAACCACCTTGATTAGATCCCATTACCATTGACATATTCAATGGTTGGTATGGGAATAAATTACTCCCAATTCATATCTTAGATGCTCAAATGTTGTCTTTGAAAGTGGCTTGGTTATAATGTCTACAATCTAATACTTTTTAGAAACATATTCAATCTTGACATTTTTTTCACCTATTTATTCTCTTAGGAAATGATATTTGATGAGAATGTTCATAGTCCTTGAGTGCATGAATGTATTATTTAATATGCTTATATCCATCTTGATCATCAAGAATCTATTATTCTTGATCTCATTTAACACATATAGATTTTTCTCAATCTTCTGATCCGTCTTCACCTTATTCATAGAGTTTGACTTCTTGATCCACTTCTTAGTGACATGTTTGCATACATTTTTGTCTCACCTGATCTTCCTCATATGCCTCATCTTACAATCCCTTAAAATATGTCCTCTCTGATTGTAATTGTAGCACATAATTCTTCTTATACTATTGAAGTGAGCATTCATCTTATTCCTCGATATAGAATTGAGTCTAGCATGAAGTCTATAATCCACAGCTCTATGTCTATATTGATTACATGAGAAATAGTAACAATTAGAATAATTCACATACCTTGTCTATCTGATGGTATTTTGATGACTATTGAATGATTAATCCTTATCTTTGTTGTCTCTTGAAAGAGTTACATTCCTTTTGACTTTTTGACTACTAATTTGAGTCTTAGATTTGAGGGCTTCTACATGTGAACTAAGAATTTGGCTAAGAAGAGGAGATTAGTATTGTGTTAGTGACAAAATGAACAAAGTAAATTGACAAACAACACACTAAACTAAAACCTTCATGCCTAGTTAATAGGTTGATATTAATTTTTAAAAAAAAATGAAAAACACAACTAAAAATTAAGGAAAAACAAGAATCCTTCACCTTGGATGCTCTAAATGATTGTGTAATGGCTTTCTTGGCTTGTGCTCATGAATTTTGTTAAAATGGACCTTGACTATCCTCCACCTCCTCTTGGAACCTTTGGATTTGGCATGGATTGGCTTGGAATTAATTTTGCATGGTAACACTAATTAAAATATATTTTGTAATCATTTGTGCATTATAATTTTGCATTATCAAGACTTAAAATTCATGTGGCAAGGCCTCTTATTTATAGATTTTTGCAAATGGGTAGAATCAACATGAACCATCCATCTTAGAATTGATATGTGTGTCTAAGGATTAATCTAATTTTGAAATTAAAATTTATAAATAGGATCATCAATATTTGGGATAGAGGAGCATTGATGAGGCATTGGAGGCATGAATCTTGATATTTGTGGCATTTGTGGCCTAGGGATGTCTTCCCAAGAAATAAGGCCACCTAATGATGTAGATATTCAATATTCATTTCCAAAAATAAGTATTCACTAAATTTACATGGAATTATTAATTAGGCCTTGATTTATATTAATTATCTCTAAGCATGATTAACCACCTTGTGCAAAAATTACTCAAATTGATCAATAAGCCTTATTAATGGTCCAAAATTTGATTGGATTAGAATTAGAATGTGATGTTAGATGCATTGGATATGTTATCCCATTTAGGATCTTACCAACACCAAATAATTAAGGCATGTGTCTCTTGAAAACAAATTAATATAAAAGAGCAATCCAGAGCACCCAGGTGTAAAATTGGCATTTTGACTCAAAATGATTTGATCAAAGTTAGTTGGCCCATAAATTACATTGCCCCATTTAATGATACCCTAGCCAAGATTAGCAGTTAAATACACCGGTTTCACATCATTTAGTGTGTTTTAGTGTCTTTAGGCCAAATTATGTACTTCAATGGAAATTGTCAAAAGCTTGATTGGAGGTTATTAGTGGCCAGATTTAAGTGTCTACAGTTTGCTCTTGTTTGGGAAGGCTTTGCAAGATATAAGAATAGTAACATATTCCCAAATAATGAAAAGGTATTGCATGCCTACAACTATAATGATGATAAACTAATTGTAAAATATCCCCCAAGGGAATGGTTGGCACAAGTGGGTTGGAAAATGGTCCCTCGAAAAGAAAGAAGTAAAATGAGGGGACCAAAAAAATAAAGATGATGGGGTGAAAACATAATGATTTTGAAAAATTAGTCAAAATCATTGAGAATGCAAGTGGGATGGTGTACAATATTTTTTCCAAAGGCGGTTATAAGCATTGTACCTTGATAGTGGTAACGTGGTATGATAACATAATGATTTTCCCAAAGATGGTTATAATCATTGAGAAGATGGAGTTACCCCAATTAAGATAGATAAATAAGATAAAAATGTGCCCCTGTATGGGCAAAAAAAGTAAAGTGGTGAGAACACAATGATTTGCCCAAATGTGGTTATAATCATTGAGAAATGTAGGTGGAATAGTGTACAATGATTTTCCCATAGGTAGTTATAATCATTGGACCCCAATTATGTAAAACATGATTGATTGGAGAATGATGAGGGTAATGATGAATTGGAATAACCTACTAGTAGGGAGATGCTCATTTAAACTAATAAAGGTTGAAATTCTTTCATGGTTAATTAATTTGTTTGGGATATGATTGGGATTGAATTAAGATGTCAATGTCAAAGAGATGTTAATGCCACCATTGTTGAATAGACTTGTTAAAGCTGAGGTTTGTTTTAGCATGTGTTGGAAGGAATCATGGTATAAGATCATGAGGACTTGGTTGAAATATGCATAAAGACTGACTCCCATAATCTAATACTCAATAAAAAATAATGCACCAATGTAGAAACCATAATGGCAATATAAACATATGAATATGGATAGATTTGAGTATAAATGTGGGTAAGGAATCACCCAATGAACACACATAAATCAAATCAAGGCAATAGTGCTGAAAGAAAACAAATAGGTAAACAAACAAATAAGCAAAAACAAACAAACAACATAATAGAAACCAAACAAACATTGCCCCTAGAAAATAGGTGACAAATTAACAAATGATCAAAGTAGGGGAATAGAAGAAATGAAAGGAGGTGGCCGAGATATCTTCATATACACTAGGTAAGTGGATGTTGCCTACATAGTTCTGTGGATGTAATATCCAATAAAAAACTTCAGGCCAAATGTAGTTCTTGCAAGGAATGGGAAGAATGTGATAATTAATGAAAACAAATAGAATGGATGTGATATAAGAATAGTAATGGTCTTGAAAAATGGCAAGTGCATAAGAGTAAAAGGCCAAAAAGGATGGAAAAACTAAGAAACAAGTGTTTTGTTTACGACTTAGTAAGGGTTCTCAGAATCCTTAAGGCAAAGAAATGGTCAATGTTTGTTGGTTTTTTCTAATGATTTTACAAATATTTTTGGAACTTTTGAAGTATCTCAACTTGATCAAAAATGATAAGACACTAAATGGTTCAAGGTCATAAAATGGAGAGAGTGTTCAAACTAAAGTTGCTCACAAAATGGTGAGAGCATTTAAACTTAGGTTGCTCATAAAATGGTGAAAGCATTCAAACTTATGTTGCTCATAAAATGGTGGAAGCATTCAAACTTAGGTTGCTCACAAAATGGTGAAAGCATTTCAACTTAGGTTGCTCATAAAATAATGAGAGCATGGCTTAGGTTTCTCATAAAACGGTGAGAGCATGGCTTAGGTTTCTCACAAAATGGTGAGAGCGTGGCTTAGGTTGTTTGTAAAATGGAAAGAGCATGGTGAAAAGGGTGACTAAGCTAACCTCAAAAAGTATTGTGTTACCTATATAGTCCTAGAGTAGGATCTTAAGTCACTATAGTTCCACCCTAAAGTAGAGGAATTTGACTAGTGTAATAGTCAATTAAAAAAAATAGGCACAGTTGGTAAAAAGGCATAGTATGACATAAGAAGTGGCAAGTTGGTATGTCAAGGATAAATAAACAATGTTGCCCCTAGTTTACCCATAGGCAGTTATAACTATGACACAACAACATAGATAAATGGTACTAATTTGCCTAATGTTAGTTATAATTAGTAACAAGACTAGTGATAAGAAATGAATAACAAATGAAGGATGAAACTACCAAAACTTCTATCATACTACTCCAAAATACAATCTCTATCTGAAGTACTTTAAACAATTGATGAAATTGATTAGATTCCTCGATGCTGAAAATGTGTAAAGAATGACAAAAACCAAGGTCAAATGGGCTAGGATTTAGAACACATTTGTTTTATAGAAAAAAAATGTAAAGTGGATACAACTAAGAAGATAGATAAGAATGATATTTGTACAAAGAAGAATAGTGATAAAATGGCACCACTGAAATGGTCCTTACAGATAATACACCTTAGCACTTAAGCATAGTACTGCTAGAGGTGAATAATATTTATTAGCTGAATGAGTTCATCTCCATCTAGTGTGGTGAGCCTATATGCTCCTGATCCATAATCTATAGTAATGATGAAAGGCCCTATCCAATTTGGTTTGAATTTACCTTTATACTTCTTCTTGTGGTTTTCTTTTGGTTTTATTTAAGAACAAGATCACCAAGTTCAAATTTTTTATACTTGACACATAGACTGTAGTGGCCTTTGAGTCAATTCTGATATGCCTGAAGATTGTTGAGCACAACTATGCATTTTTCATCAAGTAGGTCTAGCTCTTACAATTGAGCTACTCGATAGTCATGGTCATCTAGGACATGCTTGAAATATATATGTAGTGAAGGAAAATCAACCTCAATGGGAAGGATGTATTTTATACCATAAAAAAGTGAATATGGAGTGGTTCCTATGAGGGTATGGTGATTGGTACAATATGCCCAAAGGGTTAGGAAAATCTGAAGGTGCCAATCATGATCGACATCATTGACAATCTTTTTGAGAATATTGACAATAGCTTTATTCGATGCTTCGGCCTGGACATTACCTTGAGGGTAATATGATGTATAAAAATGTTGTGTGATATTGTATTCATTACATAGCTTGTCAACATCCTTGTTCTTGAATGATCCTCCATTATTTGATATAATGTCAGAGGGGATACTATCATGGTAAATGAGATGGTTGAAGATGAATTTGAAAATTTGCTTTCCAGTCACGTGAGGGGTATAGCTTCATCCCACTTATTGAAATACTCAGTGGTGGTAAAGATATGTTTAGGACCATAAAATGAAGTGGGGTTGATCTTCCCAATGAGGTTGAGTCCCCATGTAAAAAATGGCCATGATGTCAACATCAGTTTTAGAGTTTTTGCTAGGGCATGAATCAGATTAACATGCCATTAACATTTTCACACTTCTTTACATATGTAGTTGCATCTATGTCCATCATGGGATAATAATAACTAGTACAATAATATTTTTGGATAAGACTTCCCCACTATAATGAGCTCCACATAATCCTTCATGAACTTCTCTTAGCACTAGTATAAACTTTTTCAAAGTTAAACAATGAAGCAAAGTTAAATCAAAACTATGGTGGTAAAGGGTGGATCCAAGTAGAGTATAATGAGTGGAGTGATGAATAAAGGATTTGGTTTATTTTTGAGATAGGTTAGGTGTTATAAATTGGTCATGAAGGTAGTTTCAAAGGTCTAAGTACCAGATAGAATTAGGACCAACAATATCATAAATCATTACAATGGTTGAAGGTTCATGAGTTGGTGCAAACAAATTCTCAACAAAGAATTGATATTCTCTAGCTTTGTCTATTATTTGAATTAGAGAGCCAATAGTAGCCATGGAATTTTTAGTTCTATTACTAGCCCTTAGTATATACTCAAACTAAATATCAATAATTTGTTGCTTGAGAGTGTTGACCATAGCTCTATATAGAACCAACTTGTCATCTCTGGTTTGGAAATGGTCTGTGACTTGATTGATGATTAACTAAGGATCACCATAAACTTGGAGAAGATATATGTTGTAGTGTACTACCTATCGAAGTCATATGATAAGTGCTTCATACTTGAACATGTTGTTTGTATAAGTAAAATTGATTATGAATGATATAGGGATTAGATCCCCCTGTGGTGTAATAAATAAGAGGCATATCCTTGATCCATGTGAAGTAAATGAACTATCAAAATATAACTTCTAGTGCTACTCCTCAATAGGTGTGTCAATGATGGTCAATATGGATTCATCAGAAAAAAGAAGTGTGTGTGGTTTTGTGTCTACAAGGGGCACTTCAATAAGGTGATTTGCAAGGATTTGTCCTTTGATTACCTTCTGATTGACATAATCTATGTTAAACTCACTAAGAAGCATGATCAATTTGGCCATTCTACCTTGTAAATATATTTTATATAGTAGATAATTGAGTGGATCTACTTTTGAAATGGCCATGGTCTTATTGTTAAACATGTAATGGTATAGTTTTTGAGCTATGAAGAGTAGGGCTAGACAAGTTTTTTCAATAGGTGCATAGTTGTGTTCATATGTGACAAAGGTATGTCTTAAGTAGTATACTACATGCTATTTTCTATTGTTATCATGTTGAGAAAAAATTTCCCCCAAGGCATTATCAGTAGCTAATAGATACAACAAGAATGGCCTTCCTGGCATATGTGGTAACAAAATAGGTAAATTAACTAGATAGTCCTTGAGTTGTTGAAAAACTCTTTGGTAGTGGTCATCTTAGTGAAATACAAATCCCTTATTCAAAAGATATGTAAATGGATGACACTTGTCTACTAACTGAGAGATGAAACATCGGATTGAATGGATTTTACCCTATAAACTATGGAGTTTCTTCAAATTGGTTGGTGGTGACATCTCGATTATAGCATAGACTTTGACCAGATCAAATTTAAAGCCCCTATGAGACACAATGAAGCCAAGTAACTTTACTAAGGTTACTCCAAAAACACATTTTTTGGATTGAGTCTGACTTTGTACTCCCATAATCTTTCAAATATCCTACGTAGCACTGCTAGATGGCCAGCCCTAGTCTTGGCTTTTCCTAATATGTCATTGACATAGTCTTCAATAATATCATGAATCATATCATGAAATATGATAGTCATGGACCTTTGATATGTAGCTCCAACATGCTTAAGACCAAATGACATTACTTGATAAAAAATGTTCCCCATGGAGTAAACACTATTTTATGTTGGTCTTCTAGTGCTATTCTGATCTAGTTGTATCCTAAAAAGTCATCCATGAGTGAAAGCACTTCATATCCTACCATGGAGTCAATGATCATATCAATATTAGGTAATGGAAATTCATCCTTAGGATAAGCTTTATTTATGTCTCAAAAATTATTATAGATTCTAATTCCTTTAGGCTTTTTGTTAATAGGTACAACATTAGATATACATTTTGAGTAGTCAATGGACCAGATAAATCCTACTTCTAAGAGTTTTTTCAACTCTTTCTTTACCAAGATAGTAATGCAAGGATGCATCTTATAAATTTTTTGTTTCATCGGTTTGGCATCAAGATTAACCACAAGGTGGTGCAGAATCAAGGTGGAGTCTAAACCTAGCATGTCAGAATAAGCCCACACAAAGATATCTACAAATTCTCTCAATAGAGCCATAAAGACTTTACATTCCTCTTCAGTGAGAGACATGCCTAATTTTATCCATTTTGGGTATGATGGAGTTCAAATTTTCACTTCTATTGTATCTTTGACTAGAAGGGTTGAACCATCTTCTAGGATAGTAGGCAAAGACTTGAACAATTAAACTATATTAGGGTCCTCTATTAGGACTTTCTCTTCAATGTCTCCTAGGCATGATGAATATGAGTCCCCCAATGGGAGATATATCCATGTAACAAAAATAGTCATAAATTCTTGAAGAATTCAATCAAATACTTGTAAAAAACTAAACTTGGATCCATAGGTAAGTTTATCATTGGTGGTCTCCTGGTCTAAATTCAAGAAAGAATGAACACCCCCATCTAATGGCACCTAAAATAGGTTTTCACCACTAGAATGGCCTTTATCTTTAATTTTTCCTTAGTCAAAAAGTTCTTCAAAGAGGTTTTTACTTGGGGACCTAAATGTTTTATTTATTTACTTTTGATTAAGGGTGTTCACCCACTCTCCAAAATAGGCTTCAAGATTTAATGTAATTGAAAATCTTGATTTATGATCTCCCAACAAAACATTATCTTTAAGGCCTAAAATGTCACATAGTACCACATCATTCTAATACTCATTAATTCACAAACTAGATTCTTGTTGGTCCCAATCTATCATCTGGGGATAGTATAATGGCAATGGGTTGTGATGAATGATTGGAGTAAGGGTACAAATGGCATTGTTATCAAATAGGTTAGTTTCATATAGGTCATCAAAGGTGAGGCTATGATTGGACTCTACTTCACTATCAGCATCATCATCACTAGCCATCATTGATAGAACTCAAATAAGATATGTGGAGTTACCCCTAGGTAGTTTAAATCTAAGTCCATAAGGTATTTTGTACTTAGTCATAGAAATTGGCTCAATGGTTCCTTGTTGATTTAGTTTGAGTCCTCTTCCTTCATAATATTGATGCTCCATGATTGTATTGGGAATAGGATATTTTTCACTTTTATAACAATCATCTTGGTTGTCACTAGACAACCATGATTCATCCCCTTCAAAAGGGTCTAGTTGTAAGCTAGATGCTGATACAAACATGACAAGTCCCTTATCTTTATTCTTTTATTGCCAATGCATGTGTGGGGTACTTTTAGGTCATCCAAAGGTTTTTGGATTCTAAGGAAGATTGGAAATAGAGAAGGTATCATGGGTCACATACTCCCCTGGGCCATTATTTGAAATGGTGAAATGATTGGAAGCTTCAAGAAGTGGCATGTGGGAAAGGGAATCCAAGGTATTAGGATCTATGAAATCATCATGTGGAGGATCAATAAGTATGGCCTTTCCTTTATCCTTATTGGAACTTGGATTCATATCGTATTGGTAATTTTAGCTTTGAAACTTGACCTCAAGATGTTTATAGTATTCATATGGGTGTAAATCTCCTAGAATATTCACTTCCATCTCTGAGTGGGAGAACTTGAGACATTGGTGTAATGTTGATGGGACTACATGAATCTCATGTAACCAAGGCCTACCTAGAAGCATATTATATGACAAATCAAGATCAAGCATGTGGCAAAGTGTATCATGGGTCAAAGGCCCAATGATAACTAGTAAGCTTATGGTGCCTTATGATTATCTTTCCTAACTATCATAGGCTTTGATAGTTATCGTTTCTAGCTAGAGATCTGCCATTGTGTACCCAAGAATCTTGATGAGCTTTAGAGACACTATGTTGAGGCCTGATTCATTGTCTATGAGGACATGTTTCACTTTATGCCACTTTATATAAACTTCTATGTACACTAGATTATTATGGAGTGGGCCAAGGGAAGACATATCACTTTGGTTAAATGTGACTTGTTAGGCTGGAGCTAGGTGTCCAACCAAAGATTGAAATTTATTAGGGGATATGTTACTGGTAATAGTGGATTAGGTTAAAAAATCATTCAAAACTTTTTTGTAGATTATTGTCATTCATAACAAATATAAAATATAAATTTGTGTTGGTGTCTTCTGTAATTGTTCCACAATATAAAATTTCTTGTCTTGGTCAATGTTGAATGGTTTATTTTGAGGTTAAATGATTGGATGGATAATAGGAAAAGTGGAAGATGGTTGTGGGCCTGGGATAGTAATATTTGACCTCTAATTTGTGATTACAAAATCAAGATTAGATGTTGGATCATAATTGCTAACAAATTTTTGGAATGGTGTGGGACTATATAGTACAAGTCTTGGTTGATGATGCACTTGTATGTGGTCATGTGGCAAGGGCAAGTTATTGATATAAGGTCCAAAAGTGGAAGTCTTGATTTGTTGGTTCACATGTGTGTGATACCAAGTCAAATAAGGATTAACCATGTAATTTGGTTAAGTGGTATTGTTTAAAAATGGTGTAAATTAATTAGTGTTCTATCTAGGATTAATGGAGATGGTATTAACACTACCCCCTACAATATTACCTACAACCCTATTATAGTCATATGCAACTGCATGGTATATTTGTTGGTTGTTACCATTTTGACCTTAGTTTTATCCATTGTTATGACATTGTGGGTTTTGTTGTTGATTTTAATTATTTTTCTAGTTTGGACTTTAATTTTGACACTGTTGATTTTGTTGTTGCACTGATTGGTATTGTTGTTGTTGTTGTTGCTGATTTTTATGTTAGGGAAAAGGGTTTTGATTAATCCCAAGAGTTTGATTAGAGGTGGAAGCACCATTATCCAATGTTATCTCCCCATTCTCCAACATATTCTTAATCAAATTCTTGATTTGCATACATCTTTGTAGATTATGCCCATTGACTCGATGATATTCACATAATTCATTTTCATGGTAGCAATTAGGATAAGGAATGTCTTGTGGATAATGCTTTGGTATAGGCCAAATACTCAGATTAGTAGCAATAAGTTTGTAAAATATAGACTCAATAGGCTCTTCTAGGTCACTAAAGACATGACACATAGGCAAAATTCTCCTTAGAGGGGGGTTTGTAATGGTAAAGGTTACTGTATTTATTGTGTGAGTCTTGGTTGTTATGCTTGTGGTGTTGGTTGGAGAGGTTTTTGAGTAGGAGTAAGCTAAAAAGGTGGTATAGATGATGTTTTCACTGTTTAGACATGATGTGACTCACTTACTCCATTACTCATAGCATTCCTATTGCAGTTGAATTACTTTGGTCTATCTTGGTTATTAGCCTGTGCTAGTTATGATGCTTACACTTGGATTGAATGTTAGTTTTGGCCACTTCCTTGATTGGTACCTTGATTTTGATTAGTTTATGTATGCTTGATCATCCATTTATTAATAAGATCTCACTCAATCAACAAACTTTTATTGATGATCTCCTTGAAAGTATGTGCACATTGTAGTTCCAGATGATAATCTATCTCACTATGTAAATTTTTAGTAAATACAATAGCTAATTGTTTATTTGGTAAAATTTGGGTGAATCAGCTTATAAGGGCTCTCCATTGCTGTAGATAACTTGAAAAACTCTCACTGACTTTTTGTTTTACTTATGTCAAGTCAACCAATGAAATCTCATGTTTGAGATTATAGGAAAAGTGTTGTATAAACTTATTAGAAAGATCATCAAAATTTGTTACTAAATTTTTGGGTAACTTTAGAAACCACTCCAAGGCTTATCTAGCCAAGCTCCTTAGAAATATTAACAATAGGTATATATCTCTATATGCCACTTGTTGACATGTGACAAAGAACTCAGTTAAATGGGCCTTAGGGTAACCTTTCCCTTTGTATTTGCCAAATTTTTATGGTTCGTATCTTAGAGGAAATGGTACCTAAAAATACTCCATGTTGAATGGTTAAGAACACACATCATCCAACTTAAATTTTTTAGTCTTTTTCCCACCTTGAATGGCAAAAATTGCATCCTTCATCTATTACAATTCTTGGGATAGAAAACTAGAAGGAACATTGGTTTAAGGGAGAACATTGGTTTGGGTAGATGGTTGGGAGGTCACAAGTGGGACACTTGGACCAGGGTATGATGGAGATATCTATTAGGGTAAGCTGGTTTGGTTGGGAAATAGACTAGTAATATGCATATGTGGATTAGGATGTACTTGAAATTGCACATTTGGTTGTGTGATATTTTGGTTTGGGTTGGCTATGAAGGTTTGACTTGGAGGATTTTATAGTTGGGATGGAGGGATATAACTATACTATGCCTACTATGGTTGAAAAGTGACATGTTGCCAACTAATCAAACCTTGCTATTGAGTGGGCACTTATGGACCAAGACCCTATCTCTAAACTTGTGGCACATTTTGAATCGATTTTTTTCTAATAGGTACTTTAAAAACATGAGAGCTACCTTGTTGGGAAGAGAAAGCATGTTGAAGATTTAACATCTGTCACTGACTAATATTGACACATTGTTGGCTATCCATTATTTGGTTATAGATTAGTACACTAGCCTATGACTAAAGAAGTATGTTTATCACTACCTAAAGAGGTGGAACATTAGTTTCCCCTTATTGAGGTGGAAATACATTTAGCCTCTATTGTGTTGTTACACTATATTGTGCCTGCTATTGTAGAATACTACTCATCATTTGTTGAGGAGGAGTAGGATTCATCACATTCTATTGTTGAGACTTTACACTAGTTGTTAGTTGATTAACTATTCCTATTGGTTGTATATTTGATGAAGTAGTTGGTTGAGGTTGGGATGTAGAAACTCCTACTCTCTGATTTGAATAACCACTTGCAGTGTTAACTAAAGGCACATTTTGTTGACTAGTTTTTTTTGCATTAGTACCACTTTTATTTGGATTGGACATTTCTTGTACATTGTCCACTTGATCTAAAAATTGAAAGCTTTGGTTGAAAGATAAATCAAAAATAAAATCAACACAATTCAAATAATGTTATCTCTAAAAAAGAGATGTTTTATTGATCAAAATTGCAGACCCAAACATATGCCTATCTATGAGAAGATATGTCTAATTTGCATTTCAATTTACTTCTTAATTTATACATTTTTTGAAGGTGTGAGGAGGATGTGGAAGGTCACCAATATTGAGGGAGATTAAGTGGTTTGACTTCCATGATTTACAACAATATAGAATTCGGGGAATTACTATTTTTAGACTACACTACTAAAATTAAAAATTAGGGGTACTTTCATTGAGTTTTCAAGGGTCAAACTTCATCGAGTGGAGCTCCATACCATCTCATAATGTTTCCCTCAATATTAGCTTTCCAACAGTTCAAATGATGAGTCAATCAGAGCTATGGTGCAAAATTTATGGCTCCCAAAAGTTCTACCATCAATTGGGGTAGACCCATCACCCGAATTGTCATCTAAATTATTGCCCAAATCATTCCTCCCTCCTTGAGAAGCAATGGTCCCCATTGAATCAAGACTTGTCATCAAGTGTGGTAGTTTTACTTTGATTTGATTCTTGATGCATACTTGGAAGGAACTGTGATTTATAGAACTATGCAGGGCTCAATTATTCACCATTCCTATTTGACCATTAGTCTGTGGATGGAAAGCCATGAACTTCTTCAGCTCAATATCTATTTGCTTCTATTTTTGTGTTGTTTGTGTAGTCAGGGCTGTAACATCAGCGCTTTTGGATTTTTGTGGCTTGACCACCATGAGAACAAATTTCTTGGCACTAATCAGAGAGACAAATGTAGAAGGTGGTACCTTTGGTACCCTGTAGCACCTTGTTACAAGAGTCAGAGTGATCCTTTGAGTTCTTGATTCATAGATGTCATGTCGATCATACATGAATGGCTGACCAAAGAGTACATCACAAACATCTAGATTGACCACATCACATAAAACCTCATCTTAGAAAGGTTTTATTGCATATGATAGAAGACATTGGTGGGTGACATGGAGGTTTCTCCCTAGACTCAACCATCCAATACTATATGGATTTGGGTGAGGCTTTATGGATATATTTAGGCTTTTCACAACATTAGTAGAGATTAATTTCTTTTGAATTCCACTATCAATAATGAAATGCATAGGCTTACCTTTCACCCATAACTTAGAGTGAAATAAACTTTCCTTGTTGTCTAGCCTCTCCTCATGGATCTATGATGAAGCAAAAATGGCTTCAGGATTAGCATCTACAAATTCCTTTTCAACCTCTTTGATTGCAGGGTTTGTATGAGGTAGAGCAGTAGATGTTGAGGATTGTGACTCAGAAAGTAGTGACTTAATGGCTCGACATTCTTCTTTGGAGTGAGTTCTAGATTTGTGATAATCACACCACTTCTCAGTCCTTATATTAGGTTTTTTAGGGGTCAAATTTCATCGAGTGGATCAAAATTTCTTCTCATGATGTTCCCCTCATTATTAGATTTTCAACAGTTCAAACAGTGAGTCAATCGGAGCTATGGTTCAAAAGTTATGGCTCTCAAAACTTTTGCCATCAATTAGGGTGGACCCATCCCCCGAATTGTCATCTAAATTGTTACCTGAATCATTCCTCACTCATTGAGAAGCAATGGCCCCTATTGCATCAAGACTTGTCATCAAGTGTGGTAGTTTTACATTGATTTTATTCTCAATGCATACTTGGAAGGGACTCTGATTTATAGAACTATGTAGGGACTGATTCTTCACCATTTCTGTCTGACCATCAGTCTATAGTTGGAAGGCTATGAACTTCTTCAGCTTAGTATCTATTTGCTTCTATTGTTGTGTTGTTTGTGTAGTCAGGACTGTAACATCAGCCCTTTTGGATTCTTGTGGCTTGACCACCATGAGAACAAATTTCTTGGCACTAATTAGAGAGACAGATGTAGAAGGTGGTACCTCTGGTACCTTATAGCACCGTGTTCTAAGAGTGAGAGTGATCCTTTGAGTTCTTGATTCATAGATGCCATATTGATCATACATGAATGGCTGACCAACGAGTACATCACAAACATCTAGATTGACCACATCACATAAGACCTCATCTTGGAAAGGTTTTATTGCATATGAGAGAAGACATTGATGGGTGACATAGAGGTTTCTCCCTGGACTCAACCATCCAATACTATATGGCTTTGGGTGAGGCTTTATGGATAGATTTAGGCTTTTTACAACATTAGTAGAGATTAAATTCTTTTGACTTTGACTATCAAGAATGAAATGTTGAGGCTTACCTTTCACCCATAACTTAGAGTGAAACAACCTTTCCTTGTCATCTAGCCTCTCCTCATGGATATGTGATGAAGTAATAATAGCTTCAAGATCAACATATATAATTTAATCTTCAATCTCTTTGAATGCAGGGTTTGTATGAGGTAGAGCAGTGGATGTTGAAGATTGTGACTCAGAAAGCAGTGACTTGATGGCTTGACATTCTTCTTTGGAGTGAGTTCCAAATTTGTGATAATCACACCACTTCCTAGTCATTTAATTGGATTTTTGGGGACCAAAATTCATCAATTAGATCTCATTCCATCTCATGGTGTTCCCCTCATTATTATCTTTCCAACGGTTCAAACGGTGAGTCAATCAGAGCTACGATGCAAAAGTTATGGCTCCCAGAAGTTCTACCATCAATTGGGGTGGAGCCATCACTCAAATTGTCAATTGAATTATTACCTGGATCATTCCTCTCTCCTTGAGAAGCATTGGTCCCCATTACATCAAGACTTGTCATCAAGTGTGGTAGTTGTACTTCCATTTGATTCCTGATGCATACTTGGAAGGGACTATGATTTATAGAACTATGCAGGGCCCAATTTTTCACCATTTCTATCTGACAATCAGTTTGTGGATGGAAGGCCGTGAAATTCTTTAGCTCAATATATATTTTCTTCTTTTGTTCTGTTTTTTATGTATTCAATGTTATAACATCAACCCTTTTGGATTCTTGTGGCTTGACTACCATGAGAATAAATTTCTTCGCACTAATTAGAGAGACAGATGTAGAAGGTGGTACCTCTGGTACCTTGTAGCACCATGTTCCAAGAGTGAGAGTGATCCTTTGAGTTCCTGATTCATAGATTCCATGTTGATCATACATGAATGGCTAACCAAAGAGTACATCATAGACATCTAGATTAACCACATCACATAAGAAATCATCTTGGAAAGGTTTTATTGCATATGAGAGAAGACATTGGTGGGTGACATGGAGGTTTCTCCTTGGACTCAACCATCCAATACTATATGGCTTTGGGTGAGGATTCATGGATAGATTTAGGCTTTTCACAACATTAGTAGAGATTAAATTCTTTTGACTTCCACTATCAAGAATGAAAGGCAGAGGCGTACCTTTCACCCTTGACTTAGATTGAAACAACCTTTCCTTGTTATCTAGCCTCTCCTCATGGATCTATGATGAAGTAGTAATGGATTCAAGATCAGCATCTAGAACTTCTTCTTTAACCTCTTTAATGGCAAGGTTTTTATGAGGTAGAGCAGAAGATGTTGAGGATTGTGACTCAGAATGCAGTGACTTGATGGCTCGACATTCTTCTTTGGAGTGAGTTCTAGATTTGTGATAATCACACCACTTTCTAGTATTTATTTTGGGTTTTTAGGGTTCAAAATTTATTGAGTGGAGCTCCATGCCATCTCAAGACATTCCCCTCATTATTATCTTCAAAATGGCTCAAACAGTGAGTCAATTGGTGCTATGGTGCAAAAGTTATGGCTTCTGAAAGTTCTACCATCAATTGGGGTGGACCCATCACCCAAATTGTCATTTTAATTATTACCCAAATCATTCCTCCCTCCTTGAGAACCAATGGTCCCCATTGCATCAATACTTGTCATCAAATGTGGTAATTATACTTTGATTTGATTAGTGATGCATACTTGGAAGGGATTATGATTTATAAAACTATGCAGGCCTTAATTGTTCACCATTTCTGTCTGACCATCACTTTATGGATGGAAGGCTATGAATTTACTCAACTTAGTATCTATTTGATTTTATTATTGTGTTGTTTGTGTAGTCAAGGCTGTAACATCATCCCTTTTGGATTCTTGTGGCTTGACCACCATGAGAAAAAAATTCTTGGCACTAATAAGAGAGACAAATATAGAAGGTGGTACCTCTGGTACCCTATAACACTGTGTTCCAAGAGTGAGAGTGATCCTTTAATTTCTTCATTCATAGATGCCATGTCGATCATACATGAATGGTTGACTAAAGAGTACATCACAAACATCTAAATTGACCACATCACATAAGACCTCATCTTAGAAAGGTTTTATTGCATGAGAGAAGATATTGCTAGGTGACACAAAGGTTTCTCTGTGGACTCAACCATCCAATACTATATCACTTTGGTTGAGGCTTCTTGGACAAATTTAGGATTTTCACAACATTAGCAGAGATTAAATTCATTTTAATTCCACTATCAAGAATAAAATGTAGAGGCTTGCCTTTCACCCATAACTAAGAGTGAAAAAACCTTTCCTTGTCATCTAGCCTCTCCTCATGGATCTGTTATGAAGCAACAAAGGATTCACGATCAACATCTACAATTTATTCTTTAACCTCTTTGACTGTAGGGTCTGTATGAGGTAGAGTAGTAGATGTTGAGGATTGTGACTCAGAAAGTAGTGACTTGATGGCTCGACATTCTTCTTTGAAGTGAGTTCTAGATTTGTGATAATCACACTTCTTAGTCCTTCTATTGGGTTTTAAGGGGCCAAAATTCATCAAGTAGATCTCAATGCCATCCCATGATGTTCCCCTCATTATTAGCTTTCCAACAGTTCAAATGGTGAGTCAATCGGAGCTACGGTGCAAAAGTTATGGCTCCTGAACGTTTTGCCATTAATTGGCATGGACCCATCACCGAAATTGTCATCTGAATTGTTGCCCAAATCATTCCTCCCTCCTTGAGAAGAAATGGTACCCATCACATCAAGACTTGTCATCAAGTGTGGTAGTTGTACTTCAATTTGATTCTTGATGCATACTTGGAAGGGATTGTGATTTATAAAACTATGCAGGGCCTAATTGTTCACCATTTCTATCTGACCATCAGTCTATGGATGGAAGGTCATGAACTTCTTAAGCTCAATATCTATTTGTTACTGTTGTTGTGTTGTTTGTGTATTTAGGGCTGTAATAATAGCTGTTTTGGATTCTTGTGGCTTGACCACCATGAGAACAAATTTATTGGCTCTAATCAGAGAGACAAATGTAGAAGGTGGTACCTCTGGTACCTTGTAGTACTGTGTTCTAAGAGTGAGAGTGATGCTTCAAGTTCTTGATTCATAGATGCCATATCGATCATACATGAATGGTTGACTAAAGAGTACATCACAAACATCTAGATTGACCACATCACATAAGACCTCATCTTGGAAAGGTTTTATTGCATATGAGAGAAGACATTGGTGGGTGACACGGAGGTTTCTCCCTGGACTCAACCTTCCAATACTATATGGCTTTGGGTGAAGCTTCATCGACAAATTTAGGCTTTTCACAACATTAGCAGAGACTAAATTATTTTAACTTGCACTATCAAGAATGAAATGTAGAAGCTTACCTTTCACCCATAACTTAAACTAAAACAAACTTTCCTTGTCATCTAGCCTCTCCTCATGGATCTGTGATGAAGAAATAATGGCTTCAAGATTAACATCTACAATTTCTTATTCAACCTCTTTGACAATAGGGTCTCTATGAGGTAGAGTAGTAGATGTTGAGGATTGTGACTCAGAAAGCAGTGACTTGATGGCTCGACATTCTTCATTGGTGTGAGTTCTAGATTTGTGATAATCACACTTCTTAGTCCTTCTATTGGGGTTTTAGGGGTCAAAATTCATCAAATAGATCTCAATTCCATTCCATGATGTTCCCCTCATTATTAGCTCTCCAACGGCTCAAATGGTGAGTCAATCAAAGCTACGGTGCAAAAGTTATGGCTCCTAGAAGTTTTGTCATCAATTGGGGTGGACCCATCACCCGAATTGTCATTTGAATTATTTCCCAAATCGTTCTGCCCTCCCTGAGAAGCAATGGTCCCCATTACATCAAGACTTGTCATCATGTGTGGTAGTTGTACTTTGATTTGATTCTCGATGCATACTTGGAAGGAACTGTGGTTTATAGAAATATGCAGGGCCTAATTGTTTGCCATTTCTATCTGACCATCAGTCTGTGGATGGAATGCCATGAACTTATTCAACTCAATATCTATTTGCTTCTATTGTATTTTTTGCGTAGTCAGGGCTGTAACATCATCCCTTTTGGATTCTTGTGGCTTGACCACCATGAGAATAAATTTCTTGGCACTAATCAAAGAAACAGATGTAGAAGGTGGTACCTCTGGTACCCTATATCACTATGTTTCAAGAGTGAGAGTGATCCTTCGAGTTCTTGATTCATATATGCCATGTTGATCATACATGAATGGTTGACAAAATATTACATCACAAACACTAGATTGACCACATCACATAAGACCTCATCTTGGAAAGGTTTTATTGCATATGAGAGAATACATTGGTGGGTGACACAGAAGTTTCTCCCTGGACTCAACCATTCAATACTGTATGGCTTTGGGAGAGGCTTCATAAATAGATTTAGGCTTTTCACAACATTAGCAGAGATTAAATTCTTTTAACATCCACTATAAGGAATGAAATATAGAGGCTTACCTTTCACCCATAACTTAGAGTGAAACAACCTTCCTTGTCATCTAGCCTCTCCTCATGGATCTGTGATGAAGCAACAATGGCTTCAGGATCATCTACAATTTCTTCTTCAACCTCTTTAACTGTAGGGTCTATATGAGTTAGAGTAGTAGATGTTGAGGATTGTGACTCAAAAAGTAGTGACTTGATGGCTTGACATTCTTCTTTGGAGTGAATTCTAGATTTTTGATAATCACACCACTTCCTAGTACTTTTGTTGTATATTCAAGGGTCAAAATTCATTGAGTAGAGATCAATACCATCTCATGACATTCCCCTCATTATTATCTTTCCAACGGTTCAAATGATGAGTCAATCGGAGCTACAGTGCAAAAGTTATGGCTCCCAAAAGTTCTGCCATCAATTGGGGTGGACCCATCACCCAAATTGTCATCTGAATTATTGCCTGGAACATTCCTCCCTCCTTGAGAAGCAATGGTCCCCATTACATCAAGACTTGTCATCAAGTGTGGTAGCTGTACTTTAATTTTATTTTTGATGCATACTTGGAAGGGACTATGATTTATAGAACTATGTAGGGCTCAATTGTTCACCATTTCTGTCTGACCATCAGTCTAGAAATGGAAGGCCATGAAATTCTTTAGCTCAGTATCTATTTTCTTCTATTTTTGTGTTGTTTGTGTAGTCAGGGCTGTAACATCAACCCTTTTGGATTCTTTTGGCTTGACCACCATGAGAGCAAATTTCTTGACACTAATCAGAGAGACAAATGTAGAAGGTGGTACCTCTCATACCCTATAACACCATGTTCCAAGAGTGAGAGTTATCCTTCGATTTCTTGATTCATAGATGCCATGTTGATCATACATGAATGGTTAACCAAAGAGTATATCACAAACATCTAGATTGACCACATCACATAAGACCTTATCTTGGAAAGGTTTTATTGCATATGAGAGACGACATTGGTGGGTGACACAGAGGTTTTTCCCTAGAATCAACCATCCAATACTATATGGCTTTGGGTGAGGCTTCATAGATAGATTTAGGATTTTCACAACATTAGCAGAGATTAGATTCTTTTGACTTCCACTGTCAAGAATGAAATGTAGAGGCTTACCTTTCACCTATAACTTAGAGTGAAACAACCTTTCCTTGTCATCTAGACTCTCCTCTTGGATCTATGATGAAGCAACAATGGCTTAAGGATCATCATCTACAATTTCTTCTTCAACCTCTTCAACTGAAGGGTCTGTATGAAGTAGAGCAGTTTATATTGAGGATTGTGACTTAGAAAGTAGTGACTTAATGGCTCGACATTCTTCTTTGGAGTGAATTCTAGATTTGTGATAATCACACCACTTCATTTTCCTTTTGTTAGGTTTTTAGGGATCAAACTTCATTGATTAGAGCTCAATGGGATCTCACGACATTCCCCTCATTATTAGCTTTCCAACGGTTCAAACGGGGAGTCAATAAGAGGTACAGTGCAAAATTTATGGCTCCCAAAATTTTTACCATCAATTGGGATGGACTCATCACCCAAATTGTCATCTGAATTGTTGCCCAAATCATTCCTCCCTCCTTGAGAAGCAATGGTCCCCATTACATCAAGACTTCTCATCAAGTGTGGTAGTTGTACTTTTATTTGATTCTCGATGCATACTTGGAAGGGACTATGATTTATAGAACTATGCAGGCCTCGATTGTTCACCATTTTTGTTTGACCATCAGTCTGTGGATGGAAGCCCATGACTTCTTCAGATCAGTATCTATTTGCTTATTTTGTTGTGTTGTTTATGTAGTCAGGGCTATAACATCAGCCCTTTTGGATTCTTGTGGCTAGACCACCATGAGAAGAAATTTCTTGGCACTAATCAGAGAGACAGATGTAGAAGGTGGTACCCATGGTACCCTATAGCACCATGTTCTAAGAGTGAGAGTGATCCTTTGAGTTATTGATTCATAGATGCCATGTTGATCATACCTTAATGGCTCACCAAAGAGTACATCACAAACATCTAGAATTACCACATCACATAAGACCTCATCTTGGAAAGGTTTTATTTCATTTGAGAGAAGACATTGGTGGGTGACACGGAGGTTTCTCCCTGGACTCAACCATCCAATACTGCATGGCTATGGCTGAGACTTCATGGATAGATTTAGGCTTTTCACAACATTAGTAGAGATTAAATTCTTTTGACTACCACTATCAAGAATGAAATATAGAGGCTTACCTTTCACCCATAACATAGAGTGAAACACGCTTCCTTGTCAACTAGCCTCTCTTCATGGATCTGTGATGAAGCAACAATGGATTCAGGATCAACATCTACAATTTCTTCTTCAACCTCTTCAACTATAGGTTCTATATGAGGTAGAGTAGTAGATGTTGAGGATTGTAACTTAGAAAGCAGTGACTTGATGGCTCGACATTCTTCTTTGGAGTGAGTTCTAGATGTTTGATAATCACACCACTTACCAGTCCTTTCATTGGGTTTTTGAGGGAAAAAATTCATTGATTGGAGCTCAATGAAATATCATGACATTCCCCTCAATATATCTTTCCAACGGTTCAAACAGCGAGTCAACCAGAGCTACAGTGCAAAATTTATGGCTCTTGGAAGTTTTGCCATCAATTGGGATGGACCCATTATCCGAATTGTCATTTTAATTGTTGCCCAGATCATTCCTCCCTCCTTAAGAAGTAATGGTCCCCATTGCATCAATACTTGTCATCAAGTGTGGTAGTTGTACTATGATTTGATTCTCGATGCATACTTGGAAGGGACTATGATTTATAGAACAATGCAGGGCCTGATTGTTTACAATTTTTGTCTGAACATCAGTCTATGGATGGAAGGCCATGAACTTCTTTAGTTTAGTATCTATTTGCTTCTATTGTTGTGTTATTTTTGTATTTAGGGCTGTAACATCAGCCCTTTTAGATTCTTGTGGCTTGCCACCATGAGAATAAATTTCTTGGCACTAATCAAAGAGATAGATGTAGAAGGTGGTACCTCTGGTACCCTATAACACCATGTTCTAAGAGTGAGAGTGGTCCTTCAATCTCTTGATTCATATATGCCATGTCGATCACACCTTAATGGCTGACCAAAGAGTACATCACAAACATCTAGATTGACCACATCACATAATACCTCATCTTAAAAAGGTTTTATTGCATATGAGAGAAGAAATTGGTGGGTGACACGGAGTTTTCTCCCTAGACTGAACCATCCAATACAGTATGGCTTTGGGTGAGGCTTCATAGACACATTTAGGCTTTTCACAACATTAGCATAGATTAAATTCTTTTGACTTCCACTATCAAGAATGAAATGTAGAGGCTTACCTTTCACCCATAACTTAGAGTGAAACAACCTTTCTTTGTCATCTAGCCTCTCCTCATGGATATATGATGAAGCAACAATGGCTTTAGGATTAGCATCTAGAATTTTTTATTCAAACTCTTTAACTATATGGTTTGTATGAGGTAGAGCAGTAGATGTTGAGGATTGTGACTCAAAAAGTAGTGACTTGATGGCTCAACATTCCTCTTTGGAGTGAGTTCCAAATTTTTTATAATCACACCACTTCCTAGTTCTTTCATTGAATTTTCAAGGGTCAAACTTCATTGAGTAGATCTCAATTCCATCTCATCATGTTCCCCTCATTATTAGCTTTCCAATGGTTCAAACGATGAGTCAATCAGAGCTACGGTGTAAAAGTTATGGCTCTCAAAATTTCCACCATCTATTGGGGTGGACCCATCACCCGAAATGTCATCTGAATTGTTGCCCAAATCATTCCTCCCTCCTTGAGAAGCCATGGTCCCCATTACATCAAGACTTGTCATTAGGTGTGGAAGTTGTACTTTGACTTGATTCTCGATGCATACTTAGAAGGGACTGTGATTTATAAAACTATGCAAGGCCTGAGTGTTCACCATTTCTGTCTGACCATCAGTCTATAGATGGGAGGCCATGAACTTCTTCAGTTTAGTATCTATTTAATTTTTTTGTTGTGTTTTTTGTGTAGTCAAGGCTGTAACATCATCCATTTTGGATTCTTGTGGCTTGACCACCATAAGAATAAATTTCTTAGCACTAATCAGAGAGACAAATGTAGAAGGTGGTACCTTTGGTACCATGTAGCACCATGTTCCAAGAGTGAGAGTGATCCTTTGAGTTCTTGATTCATATATGCCATGTTGATCATACATGAATGGCTGACCAAATAGTACATCACAAACATCTAGATTGACCACATCACATAAGACCTCATCTTGGAAAGGTTTTATTACATATGAGAGAAGACATTGGTGGGTGATACAGAGGTTTTTCCCTAGAATCAACCATCCAATACTGTATGGCTTTGGGTGAGGCTTCATGGAAAAATTTAGGCTTTTCAAAACATTAGCAGAGATTAAATTCTTTTGACTTACACTATCTAATGAAATGCAAAGGCTTACCTTTCACCCATAACTTAGAGTGAAATAACCTTTCCTTATCATCTAGCGTCTCCTCATGGATCTGTGATGAAGCAACAATGGCTTCAGGATCATCATCTACAATTTTTTCTTCAACCTCTTCAACTACAGGGTCTGTATGAGGTAGAGCAGTATATATTGAGGATTGTGACTTAAAAAGCAGTGACTTAATGGCTCAACATTCTTCTTTGGAGTGAATTCTAGATTTATGATAATCACACCACTTCCTTGTCCTTTTGTTAGCTTTTTAAGGGTTAAACTTCATTTATCAGAGCTCAATTCCATCTCACAATGTTACCCTCATTATTAGCTTTCCAACGGTTTAAATGGGGAGTCAATCGGAACTACGGTGCAAAAGTTATGGCTCCCAGAAGTTTTGCCATCAATTGGGGTGGACCCATCACCCAAATTTTCATTTGAATTGTTGCCTAGATCATTCCTCCTTCCTTGAGAATAAATGGTCCCCATTGCATCAAGTCTTGTCATCAAGTGTGGTAGTTATACTTCGATTTGATTCTCGATGCATACTTTGAAGGGACAGTGATTTATATAAATATGTAGGGCCCGATTGTTCACCATTTTTGTCTAACCATCAGTCTGTGGATGGAAGGCCATGAACTTCTTTAGCTCAGTATCTATTTGCTTATGTTCTTTTGTTATTTATGTAGTCAGGGCTGTAACATCAGCCCTTTTGAATTCTTATGGCTAGACCACCATGAGAACAAATTTCTTGGCACTAATCAGAGAGACTGATGTAGAAGGTGGTACCTATGGTATCCTGTAGCACCGTGTTCCAAGAGTGAGAGTGATCCTTCAATTTCTTGATTCATAGATGCCATGTCCATCATACATGAATGGATGACCAAAGAGTACATCAAAACTATCTAGATTGACCACATCACATAAGACCTCATCTTGGAAAGGTTTTATTGCATATGAGAGAAGACATTGGTGGGTGACACAGAGTTTTCTCCTTAAACTCAACCATCCAATACTATATGGCTTTGGGTGAGGCTTCATGGATAGATTTAGGATTTTCACAACATTAGTAGAGATTAAATTCTTTTGACTTCCAATATCAAGAATGAAATGCAGAGGCTTACCTATCACCCATAATTTAGAGTGAATCGACCTTTCCTTGTCATCTATCCTCTCCTCGTGGATCTGTGATGATGCAATAATGACTTCAGGATCAGCATCTATAGTTTCTTCTTCAACCTCTTTGACTATAGGTTTTTTATGAGGTAGAGTAGTAGATGTTGAGGAATGTGACTCATAAAGTAGTGACTTGATGGCTCGACATTCTTCTTTAGAGTGAGTTCCAGATTTATGATAATCACACCACTTCCCTATCCTTCCATTGAGTTTTTGTGGGGTCAAAGTTCATCTAGTGGAGATAAATTCCATCTCATGATGTTCCCCTCATTATTATATTTCCACTGGTTCAAACAGTGAGTCAAGCGGAGTTACGGTGCAAAAGTTATGGCTCCTTAAAGTTCCACCATCAATTGGGGTGGAGCCATCACCCAAATTATCATCTAAATTGTTACCCGGATCACCACTATATTTTGTTCATTATTCTACGTAGAAGTAGAAGACACTTCTTCAATAATGGGAATATACAACAAGTTGTCTACCAAAATGTGTTGTATGAATGGGTCTAAACTCTAATTTTCTTGACTAGTTAACTCTATCAAAACTCCTCTTGAAGGAACTAAGTCAATAAGAGGTTTGCTCACCATGGTCATCTGATTGAAATTACATGCTAGATTTAGATAGGTTTGATATGACATTTGTATTTGGTTAAAGTGGTCTTCCATGAGGTTTTTGCCTCTATTAGGCATATTAGGGTCTTAATATGTTTTTTCGACTAGAGTCAAAGGATTTATAGAAGAAGCCTATTGATCACAAATTATGTTGTGGGGCATTCTTACTAGGCTTGGTAAATTATCATGAGGTAAGTCTACTAGAAACTTGGCCCCTACCTCTATGGCTCTAGCCAAAATATTATCATTGTTATCCAATAAATGATGCTCAAACAAAAATGGGTCATATGTGGAAGGCATATTAGTAGAGCATGACTGTTAAAGAACTGGGTTGTCAGTCGTAGGTATTGTAGCTAGGTATTATGTGGTTTGTTCTTGATCTTGTTTTGAGTAAGGTGGTGTATTAACTAGATAGTTAGCTAATGGATCTTGGATTTGTGCCCTTAATTGAGTATTATAAGAAGGATATAAATCCATCTCATAAAAAATATTTTCTACTTAGGGGTCTTACACCATTTCTTCCTACATAACCACATTACTAATCCCTAGATTGTACATGAGTCCACTACGAGTGTAGGAATACATGTTGGGATCCATAGTAAATGTTTTTGTAATAAAATGACAAAGAGTTCTCCAACTCTAAAAAGATAATGTCTAAAAGTCAATATTCTAACTTGATCTAGATTCATCAAAATGATCAAAAGGTTTATGAAAAGATTTGTGAGTAAATAATCTATCATTAAATATCTAATGCTTCACATTTCACACAAAGATACGCAAGTAAATAGACCAAACATTGAAATGCCAAAATCTAAGGTTAAAGTTTTTCAAATCAGTTTAATCTAGGAAAATTAAAAGTTAATAGGTCTTTTGGCCAAATACAACATCAAAAGCTAGGCTCAAACAAAGCATGTGCTAGGACCCTTGGCCAAATGGCATCCAAATCTAGACATTGAAATAAATATGATTTTTAATTTAACGGATTTGAAACACTTCTAGAAAACACTAGGCATTCAAGTTTTGGATATAAACTTGAGAAACTATGGATGAAGTATGAAACAAAAAGGCACTTTGGAATAATTTATTTTCTCACAAATGATGGCATAAAACTAGACTCTTTTGATAAATAAAGCTAGACAAAAAATGAACAACGTAACTGTGTTAGACAAAGGTTCACAAATGTATACTCATATTGGTTTGAAAGTGTAGGAACAAATTTGAACTCTATGCAAGAGGGCCTATGAAATAATATTTGAAAATTTTTGGGCAGCATAACAATGCTAGACTACCCAAAATATGTGACAAAATGTTTGTTTCAAAAACTCTCTAAGTCAAAGATAATTTATCACAAATTTAGCATAACACTACCTTTATTGACTCAAAATGTTGTGGTGCATAGACTCAAAGTGCAAGTGTTTATAAAAAAAATGACTTAAGTTTATCAAGTGGTGATAATGATCATGAGTCTTAAATGACCTTCAACCCAGATTGGGAATTGAACCTAAGTTCCTTTAAGTTTAGTGCAAATGGTGAACCCACTTAACACATCAACCCTATGAAATTATAAAGGTATAATTGTGAATTTATATTATAAATGAAGGATTTAAAAAACTTTAGCAAAGGTTTGGACTCAATTGGGTAGCATAACTGTGCTAAAGTGGATGATATGACTTCAAGTTTTAATGAATTTTGAATAGGGTAAATTGATTATTTCACATGGGTAGCATAACTCCTCCTTGTTCAAACAAAATTAGGGACCATGTGTTTGGTTTACATTATTTTTTTACACCAAGTTTTGACTCCAAACAGGACTTTAATCTATAATCTCTCTTAGATCATAAATTGACAAGGTTGCTTGGTATTGTTAGAATCTGTCAATGTACATCATTTGAGAGGATTTTAAGTGTTCATCCAAAAGTAAATGCACATTATATAGTAGGTTTTTTACACCCCCTTATCTCAAATGATAGTACTATGACATGTACCTTGAGGTGCACCTTGCACCATTAATACTTTTTGTGGTAAGTGGGGATTTGTCTAAGATCTTAAAGTTTTTGAATGTTCTAGGGGAATCAATTGCACAATGACTTTCATGTCAAATAATGCAAAATAAAAGCATGGATTTTGGGTCCATATCACTTGGCTTGTTGTAAAAAGGTCTAGTCCATTTTTCAACCACTACATCTTGATATTCTATCAGTGTAGTGCAATGTCCAAAGTGCCACTATGTCCCATGTGAAACTCTAATATGGAGCCAAATGAAGTCAATGCTGGGAGATGAAACCTCAGGTCAAAGATTCCCTAAAGAACTCATGGGAGGTAATTATGTCCCCCTAGTAATCCAAATTACATGAAATAAATAAAGCATAAAATAAAAAGACTTTAGGGTCTTTATCAAGGTCACCGAATACTTTTTCAAGTTTTTGGGGAGTGTTTTAGACAACATTTTTTCTATGCCTTGGACTAGAAAATTTGTAAATAAAGAAAGCTCTATGGATGGAAGGCCGTGAACTTCTTTAGCTCAGTATCTATTTGCTTATGTTGTTGTGTTGTTTATGTAGTCAAGGTTGTAACATCAGCCCTTTTGGATTCTTGTGGCTAGACCACCATGAGAAGAAATTTCTTGGCACTAATCAGACAGATAGATGTAGAAGGTGGTACCTATGGTACCATGTAGCACCGTGTTCTAAGAGTGAGAGTGATCCTTTGATTTATTGATTCATAGATTCCATGTCGATCATACCTTAATGGCTGACCAAAAAGTACATCACAAACATCTAGATTGACCACATCACATAAGACCTCATCTTGGAAAAGTTTTATTGCATATGAGAGAAGACATTTGTGGATGACACGGATGATTCTCCCTGGACTCAACCATCCAATACTGTATGGCTTTGGGTGAGGATTCATGGATAGATTTAAGCATTTCACAACATTAGCAAAGATTAAATTCTTTTGACTGCCACTATCAAGAATGAAATATAGAGGCTTACCTTTCACCCATATCATAGAGTGAAACAAGCTTTCCTTGTCAACTAGCCTCTCCTAATGGATTTGTGATGAAGCAACAATGGCTTCAGGATCACCATCTATAATTTCTTCTTCAACCTCTTCAACTATAGGGTCTATATGAGGTAGAGTAGTAGATGTTAAGGATTGTAACTCAGAAAGTAGTGACTTGATGGCTCGACATTCTTCTTTGGAGTGAGTTCTAGATTTGTCATAATCACACCACTTACCAGTCCTTCCATTGGGTTTTTGAGAGAAAAAATTCATTTATTGGAGCTCAATGAAATATCATGACGTTCCTCTCATTATTATCTTTCCAACGATTCAAACGGCGAGTTAACCAGAGCTACAGTGAAAAATTTATGGCTCTTGGAAATTTTGCCATCAATTGGGATGGACCCATCATCCGAATTGTCATTTGAATTGTTGTCTAGATCATTCCTCCCTCCTTAAGAAGCAATGGTCCCCATTGCATCAAGACTTGTCATCAAGTGTGGTAGTTTTACTTTGATTTGATTCTCGATGCATACTTGGAAGGGACTGTGATTTATAGAATTATGCAGGGCCCGATTGTTTACCATTTTTGTCTAACCATCAGTCTATGGATGGAAGGCCATGAACTTCTTTAGTTCAGTATCTATTTTCTTTTATTTTTATGTTGTTTGTGTATTTATGGTTGTAGCATCAACCCTTTTAGATTCTTGTGGCTTGACCACCATGAGAATAAATTTCTTGGCACTAATCAAAGAGATAGATGTAGAAGGTGGTACCTCTGGTACCCTATAGCACCGTGTTCCAAGAGTGAGAGTGATCCTTCAATTACTTGATTCATATATGCCATATCAATCATACATGAATGGCTGACCAAAGAGTACATCACAAACATCTAGATTGACCACATCACATAAGACCTCATCTTAGAAAGGTTTTATTGCATATGAGAGAAGACATTGGTGGGTGACATGGAGCTTTCTCCCTAGACTGAACCATCCAATACTATATGGCTTTGGGTGAGGCTTCATAGACACATTTAGGCTTTTCACAACATTAGCATAGCTTAAATTCTTTTGAATTCCACTATCAAGAATGAAATGTAGAGGCTTACCTTTCACCCATAACTTAGAGTGAAACAACCTTTCTTTGTCATCTAGCCTCTCCTCATGGATCTATGATGAAGTAACAATGGCTTTAAGATCATCATCTATAATTTCTTCTTCAAACTCTTCAACTGCAGGGTCTGTATGAGGTAGAGCAATAGATGTTGAGGATTGTGACTCAAAAAGCAGTGACTTGATGGCTCAACATTCCTCTTTAGAGTGAGTTCCAAATTTGTTATAATCACACTAATTCCCAGTTCTTTCATTACATTTTCAAGGGTCAAACTTCATTGAGTAGAGTTTAATTCCATCTCGTCATGTTCCCCTCATTATTAGCTTTCCAATGGTTCAAATGGTGAGTCAATCAAAGCTACAGTCCAAAAGTTATGGCTCCCAAAATTTCCACCATTTATTGGGGTGGACCCATCACCCAAATTGTCATCTGAATTGTTGCCCAAATCATTCCTCCCTCCTTGAGAAGCTATGGTCCCCATTACATCAAGACTTGTCATTAGGTGTGGTAGTTGTACTTTGATTTGATTCTTGATGCATACTTAAAAGGGACTGTGATTTATAAAACTATGCAGGGCCCGAGTATTCACCATTTCTGTCTGAGCATCAATCTATAGATGGGAGGCCATGAACTTCTTTAGTTTAGTATCTATTTGCTTTTATTGTTGTGTTGTTTGTGTAGTCGGGGCTATAACATCATCCATTTTGGATTCTTGTGGCTTGACCACCATGAGAACAAATTTCTTGGCACTAATTAGAGAGACAAATGTAGAAGGTGGTACCTCTGGTACCCTATAGCACAGTGTTCCAAGAGTGAGAGTGATCCTTCAAGTTCTTGATTCATATATGCCATGTTGATCATACATGAATGGTTGACCAAATATTAAATCACAAACATCTAGATTGACCACATCACATAAGACCTCATCTTGGAAAGGTTTTATTACATATGAGAGAAGACACTGGTGGGTGACACAGAGGTTTTTCCCTTGAATCAACCATCCAATACTGTATGGCTTTGGGTGAGGCTTCATGGAAAAATTTAGGCTTTTCAAAACATTAGCAGAGATTAAATTCTTTTGACTTACACTATCAAGAATGAAATGCAGAGGCTTACCTTTCACCCATAACATAGAGTGAAACAACCTTTCCTTGTCATCTAGCGTCTCCTCATGGATCTGTGATGAAGAAACAATGGCTTCAAGATCATCATCTACAATTTCTTATTCAACCTCTTCAACTATAGGGTCTGTATGAGGTAGAGCAGTATATATTTAGGATTGTGAATTAGAAAGCAGTGACTTAATGGCTCGACATTCTTCTTTAGAGTGAATTCCAAATTTGTGATAATCACACCACTTCCTTGTCCTTTTGTTAGGTTTTTAGGGGTCAAACTTCATTGATCAGAGCTCAATGTCATCTCACAATGTTCCCCTCATTACTAGCTTTCCAACAGTTCACATCGGGAGTCAATCGAAGCTATGGTGCAAAAGTTATGGCTCGTAGAAGTTTTGCCATCAATTGGGGTGGACCCATCACCCAAATTGTCATCTGAATTATTGCCCGGATCATTCCTCCTTCCTTTAGAAGCAATGGTCCCCATTTCATCAAGACTTGTCATCAAGTGTGGTAGTTACACTTCGATTTGATTCTCAATGCATACTTTGAAGGGACTATGATTTATATAAATATGTAGGGCCCGATTGTTCACCATTTTTGTTTGACCATCAATCTATGGATGGAAGGCCGTGAACTTCTTTAGCTCAGTATCTATTTGCTTATGTTGTGTTATTTTATGTAGTCAGGGCTGTAACATCAGCCCTTTTGGATTCTTATGGCTAGACCATCATGAGAACAAATTTCTTGGCACTAATTAGAGAGATAGATGTAGAAGGTGGTACCTATGGTACCCTATAGCACCATGTTCTAAGAGTGAGAGTGATCCTTTGAGTTCTTGATTCATAGATGCCATGTCGATCATACCTTAATGGCTGACCAAAGAGTACATCACAAACATCTAGAATTACCACATCACATAAGACCTCATCGTGGAAAGGTTTTATTGCATATGAGAGAAGACATTGGTGGGTGACACAGAGTTTTCTCCTTAGACTCAACCATCCAATACTATATGGCTTTGGGTGAGGCTTCATGGATAGATTTAGGATTTTCATGACATTAGTAGAGATAAAATTCTATTGACTTCCACTATCAAGAATGAAATGCAGAGGCTTACCTTTCACCCATAACTTAGAGTGAAACAACCTTTCCTTGTCATTTATCCTCTCCTCGTGGATCTGTGATGATGTAACAATGGCTTTAGGATCAGCATTTATAGTTTCTTCTTCAACCTCTTCAACTATAGGTTTTGTATGAGGTAGAGTAGTAGATGTTGAGGAATGTGACTCAAAAAGTAGTGACTTGATGGCTCGATATTCTTCTTTAGAGTGAGTTCCAGATTTATGATAGTCACACCACTTCCCTATCCTTCCATTGAGTTTTTGTGGGGTCAAAGTTCATCTAGTGGAGATAAATTCCATCTCATGATGTTCCCCTCATTATTATATTTCCACTGGTTCAAACAGTGAGTCAAGCGGAGTTACGGTGCAAAAGTTATGGCTCCTTAAAGTTCCACCATCAATTGGGGTGGAGCCATCACCCAAATTATCATCTAAATTGTTACCCGGATCACCACTATATTTTGTTCATTATTCTACGTAGAAGTAGAAGACACTTCTTCAATAATGGGAATATACAACAAGTTGTCTACCAAAATGTGTTGTATGAATGGGTCTAAACTCTAATTTTCTTGACTAGTTAACTCTATCAAAACTCCTCTTGAAGGAACTAAGTCAATAAGAGGTTTGCTCACCATGGTCATCTGATTGAAATTACATGCTAGATTTAGATAGGTTTGATATGACATTTGTATTTGGTTAAAGTGGTCTTCCATGAGGTTTTTGCCTCTATTAGGCATATTAGGGTCTTAATATGTTTTTTCGACTAGAGTCAAAGGATTTATAGAAGAAGCCTATTGATCACAAATTATGTTGTGGGGCATTCTTACTAGGCTTGGTAAATTATCATGAGGTAAGTCTACTAGAAACTTGGCCCCTACCTCTATGGCTCTAGCCAAAATATTATCATTGTTATCCAATAAATGATGCTCAAACAAAAATGGGTCATATGTGGAAGGCATATTAGTAGAGCATGACTGTTAAAGAACTAGTTTGTCAGTTGTAGGTATTGTAGCTAGGTATTATGTGGTTTGTTCTCGGTCTTGTTTTGAGTAAGGTGGTGTATGAACTAGATAGTTAGCGAATGGATCTTGGATTTGTGCCCTTAATTGAGTATTAGAAGAAGGATATAAATCCATCTCATAAAAAATATTATCTACTTAGGGGTCTTACACCATTTCTTCCTACATAACCACATTACTAATCCTTGGATTGTACATGAGTCCACTACGAGTGTAGGAATACATGTTGGGATCCATAGTAAATGTTTTTGTAATAAAATGACAAAGAGTTCTCCAACTCTAAAAAGATAATGTCTAAAAGTCAATATTCAAACTTGATCTAGATTCATCAAAAGGATCAAAAGGTTTATGATGAGTAAATAATCTATCATTAAATATCTAATGCTTCACATCTCACACAAAGATACACAAGTAAATAGACCAAACATTGAAATGCCAAAATCTAAGGTTAAAGTTTTTCAAATTAGTTTAATCTAGGAAAATTAAAAGTTGATAGGTCCTTTGGCCAAATACAATGTCAAAAGCTAGGCTCAAACAAAGCATGTGCTAGGACCCTTGGCCAAATGGCATCAAAATCTAGACTTTGAAATAAATATGATTTGTAATCTAACGGATTTGAAACACTTCTAGAAAGCACTAGGCATTTGAGTTTTGGATATAAACTTGAGAAACTATGGATGAAGTATGAAATAAAAAGGCACTTTGGAATAGTTTATTTTCTCACAAATGATGGCATAAAACTAGACTCTTTTGATAAATAGAGCTAGACAAAAAGTGAACAACATAACTATGTTAGACAAAGGTTCAAAAATGTATACTCATATTGGTTTGAAAGTGTAGGAATAAATTTGAACTCTATGCAAGAGGGCCTATGAAATAATATTTGAAATTTTTTGGGCTGCATAACAATGCTAGACTACCCAAAATATGTGACAAAATGTTTGTTTCAAAAACTCTCTAAGGCAAAGATAATTTATCAAAAATTTAGCATAACACTACCTTTATTGACTCAAAACGTTGTGGTGCATAGACTCAAAGTGCAAGTGTTTATAAAAAAATGACTTAAGTATATCAAGTGGTGATAATGATCATGAGTCTTAAATGACCTTCAACCCAAATTGGGAATTGAACCTAAGTTCCCTTAAGTTTAGTGCAAATGGTGAACCCACTTAACACAACAACCTTATGAAATTATAAAGGTATAATTGTGAATTTATATTATAAATTAAGGATTTAAAAAACTTTAGCGAAGGTTTAGACTCAATTGGGCAGCATAACTGTGCTAAAATGGATGATATGACTTCAAGTTTTAATGAATTTTGAACAAGGTAAATTGATGATTTCACATGGGTAGCATAACTCCTCCTTGTTCAAACGAAATTGGGGGCATGTGTTTGGTTTACATTATTTTTTTACACCAAGTTTTGACTCCAAACAAGACTTTAATCTATAATCTCTCTTAGATCATAAATTGACAAGGTTGCTTGGTATTGTTAGAATCTATCAATGTACATCATTTGAGAGGATTTTAAGTGTTCATCCAAAAGTAAATGCACATTAAATAGTAGGGTTTTTACACCCCCTTATCTCAAATGAAAGTACTATGACATGTACCTTGAGGTGCACCTTGCACCATTAATTCTTTTTGTGGTAAGTGGGGATTTGTCTAAGATCTTAAAGTTTCTGAATGTTCTAGGCGAATCAATTGCACAATGACTTTCATGTCAAATAATGCAAAATAAAAGCATGGATTTTGGGTCCATATCACTTGGCTTGTTGTAAAAAGGTATAGTCCATTTTTCAACCACTACATCTTGCTATTCTCTCAGTGTAGTGCAATGTCCAAAGTGCCACTACATCCCATGTGAAACTCCAATATGGAGCCAAAAGAAGTCAATGCTGGGAGATGAAACCTCAGGTCAAAGATTCCCTAAAGAACTCATGGGAGGTAATTATGTCCCCCTAGTAATCTAAATTTACATGAAATAAAGAAAGCATAAAATAAAAAGACTTTAGGGTCATTATCAAGGTCACCCAATACTTTTTCAAGTTTTTGGGGAGTGTTTTAGACAACATTTTTTCTATGCCTTGGACTAGGCAATTTGCAAATAAGGAAAGCTCTTTTGATTCCAAGGGTTCCCTAAAGGGGATAAATGGAAGAGAATACACATAAAATCCTTGTATTTTGTGAAAACAAAGTGCTAATTGAAAACATGAAAATAAAATTGACAAGTGTGTTTAATTTTAAGCCCAAATGAAAGATTTGGTGGTGTTCATTTGACCCCTTAGTATTCAAATTATGAACTTTCAAAACTAATGCTAAAACCTTACTTAAGCACCTAAATGTTATATTAAGCACCAAAATAATGTTCGTGGTTAATTTTAGAGCATAAATAAGATGATCTAAACTTGTTTTAGCAATTTTCCAAGTTGGTCCTGCAAGAAAAATGTTAGCATGTGGTTTAGCTTTGAAGCATTTTTAAAGATGAAACAATTAACTTAGGAAAATGAGCTCTCAAGTTGACACATTGGTGCAATACTACTACCTGATAGAGAAATCTTGCTATTTACAAGATAATCCCATAACTTTAAGAGTTACTGTATTGTAACTAACTGCTAACCATTTAGTCACAATACCGTGACTCTAAATGACAATCGTGATACTTGTAGGACAATCCTACAACTTTAAAAGTCATGATATTATAAACTACATATAGTTTGATCATAATACCATGAATTGGTTTGATGATCTTGATAGTATTAGGATGATCCTACCACTTCATGAGTTGTGGTATTGTCACTTAACTGCTAACAGTTAGATAATATCGTGAATCAGTTAAGTAATACCATGAGTTGCAAAGAAATCCTGTGACTTCTAAAGTAGTGGTATTGTTAATCCTTGCACAAAAACACAAATTTATTCTGAGAATAAAAATGGCTAAGCACAATACCATGAGTATGAATGACAATACTACTAATTGCAGGACAATCTCGTGACTGTGTCTAGTCAAACTTGCCACTTACAGAAAAACATGTTTTTCTTGATTATTTTCACTCTTTTGAGTCTCCCACTCCAATATTATACATTTAAAAAGTTAGTGAGTTTATTGAGGGAGAATTGTGATCAATTTTGTGAAGATATTTGGTCCCACTAGGCGTGCCATTATGTGAACTAGGAATTTGACTAAGAAGAGGATATTAGTATTGTGTTAGTGACAAAATGAACAAAGAAAATTGACAAACATCACACTAAACTAACACTTTCATGACTAGTTACGAGGGTGAGATTAATAGAAAAACAAATGATAAACACAAATCAAAATTAAGGAGAAAAATATAATCCTTGACCTTCCTTGGATGCTCCAAATGCTTTTGTAATGGCTTGCTTGGCTTGTGCTCATGAAGTCTGTTACAATGGAGCTTGACTATCCTCCACCTCCTCTTGAAACCTTTGGCTTTGGCATGGATTGGATTGGAATCAATTTGGCATGGTAACACTAATTTCAATATATTTTGGAATCATTTGTGTACTATAACTTTGCATTATCAAGACTTAAAATTTATGTGACAAGGCCTCCTATTTATAGATTTTTTGCAAATGGGTAGAATCAACCTAAACCATCCATCTAAGGATTGAGATATGTGGCTAAGGATTAATCCAATTTTTAAATTAAAATTCATAAAAGGCTCATCAATATTTATGATAGAGGAGAAATTAAGAGGCATGTAGAGCATTGATGAGGCATGGGAGGCGTGAATCCTGATATTTGTGGCATTTATGGCCTAGGGATGTCTTCTCAAGAAATGAGGTCACCTGATGATGTAGATATTCAATATTCATTTCCAAAAATAATTAGTCAACAAGTTTTCATAGAATTATTGATTAGGCATTGATTTGGATTAATTAGCTCTAAGCATGATTAAGCACCTTATGCACAAATTACTCAAATTGATCAGAATGCCTTGTTATTGGTCTAAAATTTGACTGGATTAGAATTAGAATGTGATGTTAGATGCATTGAATCTATTATCCCATTTAGGATGTTACCAACACCAAATAATAAAGGCATGTGTCTTATGCAAGAGATTTGATAGGAAAGAGTAATCTAAAGCATGTAGGTTCAAAATTAACATTTTGACTCAAAATTATTTGATCAAATTTAGCTAGCCCATAAATCAAATTACCCCATTTAATGATACTCTATCCAAAATTGGCAATCGAATACATCAGCTTAACATCATTTAATGTGTTTTAATGTTTTTAGGCCAAATTGTGCACTTCAATGGAAATTGGTCAAAACCCTAATTGGAAGTTATTGGTGGCCAAATTTAGGTGTCTACACTACATAGGTATTCACTCTATCAGTGCCATCACTTCTTAGCATTCAATTGTTCTTAAGATCCGACTCTTATTGTTTTCCTTTTGGTCTTCTTTGAATCCAATATCTACCTTATCATGTTAAGACCTCTGGCTATTCAAAATATCATCTAGGATTTCATTATTATTTTCAAATTTCTAATGCGTCTTCAACTTAATTATTGACTGATCTAATTCTGCCTTTAATGAATCTATTTATATTTAGATATTAATGCATTCTTCCTCCTTGGTATGAAGACTTGCAGTGACAATCTCAACTTGAGTTTTCAAATGGTTAATAATCTCTTCATGTTCATTGGTTTTGCTACTTAGTATCTCTTCAAAGGGATTGATTTGTTCCTCATAACCATTGACCGATGACCTTAGTTTTTTATTCTTCCTTATTTGAAACTTTTACTCCTCTAGATCAATCACCAATTTTGCTTCAAGGTCCACTTCAACATCTTATTCATCTTTCTTAAGAATTTTCCCTTTTGAATAACCTTCATTAATTTTTTTTCTATGTCCATGACTATAATTTAATTACTATCATGATCAACACTATAATCATCACTACCAGATGTACTTGTATCACTAACATTATAGGAGCTACTATCTTTTTTGGTATAGAAACTTCTCTTGTTCTAAAATGACCCTTTCTTTCCTTTATACTTATTGAATTTATTTTTTCTCTTGTCAAGTTGATAGGAATTCTTATCCTCACCATGATGTTCATCATGTTCTCTATCATGTTCATTCTTATCCTCTTTAAGACACTTGGATGCAAAGTGGCCAATCTTTCCATAGTTAAAATGTTTAAATGGTAACTTACCCTTATACTTACTTGATCCTTTCCTTAATTTTATGACAAACATGGATTCTATCTTGTCATCATCAGTTTTTATGTCCACATCATCCTTGACCTTTTTAATTGTGACTTTTTATCAAATTTGAATGCAAATTCCTTCTTGGAAGGTCTTTCATCACCTATTCTCATTTTATAGGAAGTCAAGATGTCATGAAGTTCATCCATATGTAACTTGTCTAAGTATTTTATTTATTCAAATATTGACACCTTTGAATAAATTATTGGGGTCAAGGATATTAGAAATTTTGAATAATATTTGACTCATCAAACTTTTATATAAGACCTATGATTATATTTACTACTTCATCCACCTTAAAAGATATGCTGAAATATTATCTTCTTCCTTCATATTTAGATCTTCAAACTATCTTCTATAGGTTTGAAGCTTTTCCATCTTTACGTTGGTGTCACATTCATAGATAAACTATAACTTATCCCAAATTTCTATATTTGACTCACATTTCACACCTTCAAAAACTCATATTCTACCAATCCACATAATATAGCATTCATAGCCTTTGAATTGTTCTCACTTGTTTTTCTTCCTACAATGTCAGTTAGAGGTGTAGGAGATGGAGTGAATCCATCAAAAATTGATTTACATATATCAAATCCCAAAGACATTAGATAGGTCTTCATTATAATTATTGAAAATGCATAGTTAGTCCCATTTTAGAGAGGAGCCTTGTTGGTTGAGAAACCTCCTTGAGCTTGATGACTAGAAATGATTATGCTTTAAGGATCCCCTTTAAACTCTTAGACCTACTTCAAAGGACCTAGATCTGATACCAATAATTAGAAAAAAAAAAATTATTTGGTTCAAAGGTGAGTTAGTGGCCTTAAAAAATTTTACAACTGTACATTACCTTTCATAGACCATCAAAGCAACATAGTGATCTATCAATGCATAAAGAAACATTCACATGAGCATGAAATAAGAAATAATATGATATGTGAGTGGGAAACCCTCAAGGGGAAGAAAACACACTATGACCTCTAAAATTGTACTATAGACTAAATTATTTTAAATGTTTGAATAAGATCAAATTCTATTGAGCACCAACTCAACTTGGAGCACCAAACCCAAACTGTAAATCACCCACTTGACTAGGATTTAACAAGCACCAAATCCCTAAGTGACTTAACACCAACTCATCCACCTATGAATTTTGATCACCATATGAAATTATTATTTCTTAAATAACAAATGATGACAAATGATAACCACACCTATGCTCTTCTTCTCTTCAATCTCAAGGCTCACTCTCCTTCTCTTGTCTAATCCTTATCAAATTTGATTAGGTCATGTATGTCTGATATTAATATGTAGATAACCTAAAAAATTATAATGTATACTTATATACTATCCTATGAGGGTTTTCAACTCATTTCAAAAACTTATTCTTCTTAACACTACATCGCTCATTACATGAATACTCAAATAGGCTTAAACTACCTTGTATATATACTAGTCATGATTACACACCACTTGGTCATCCATTTACATAAAAACTCTTAGGTAAAAAATATAATAGGTATTAAGATATATTAGGAACATATTTTAATCATAATTTGAATGTATATTGGTTTGATACAACTAATTTGGACTTATTTCTCCATTAGGACTCATGGAGACCTAATTGCATTAGGTCTATCTAGTTACATGTTTACTTGATCTTCTTTGAGCACCTTTTACCTTCATCGATAGAAAGATAATTTAAAATACAATTAAAATATAACTCATAGAACAACCTCTAATATCTACAAGATATTTTAGATCCAACCACTTTATGAAAATACTCCTTGTAGTTCACTATCATAATAAACTTGTGTACACTAAAAATTAGTTTGATCTCTCTCTCACGCTTGATCAATTTCATGTCATGTAAATAGGGCATAAAAATTATGTTTATAAGATTTATATGACTCTAAGGTCATATTAAATCACATAAAAAAATCTTAATTAATAACCACTATTGGTCTTGCTCATCCTTTAAATCTCATGGACACCTAATTGCTTTAGGTCTACTCTATTAACGCCAAAAGTTGATATTCTTGGGACAAAATGGCCTTATAAAATAATAAAAAATCACTAAATAACTTATAAAATGAACTATTATAACCTCATCCACTATTTTTTATAACTACATCCTTCATTCAAACCATGGAAGTTCTTTGAGGACAAACTACCCTATTAGGCCTATGTACCTCAAAAATCTGTCTTACAAAAATGAAGCTTAAATACCATTAATCTAATCAATAATGGAAAAATAAAAATGTATAAAGATATTACATTACCTTAATATCATCCCAAAATTATAGGAACATATTTAATTATGCAATAAGAGCTCAAGAACATCTCTGTAACTCACTCAGAATTGCCAACTTACCTAAAAAACTAGTCATGGTGAACTAGACCTTCAACACCTATGTAGACACTTTTCATGACTCCTAACAAATTTAAATGGTACTATGAGATCTAAAAAACATATTAAAATATAAAATTCATGGTATAATGGTAAATATTGGTCTTTTAGACTAATTTCTTGACCTTATATCACACAGTCTTATCTGAACAAGACAAGTCATTTTGTGAAGAAAATTTTCACTACCTATGTTAACCTAAAAACATTATTAAATGCATGATAATGACTTATAATTAATAAATAAACTCTTCATGTAATTTTTTTCATCAATGTGACATACTTAGACGCTCAATTTAATCTTTTCATTTCTACTTGGGTTTTGCAATAACTGCACCATTAGGTTTATCTATGATTGGCTTACATAGATGACCAATTTATCACACTTGAAGCATGTAACCCATCCATAAACCATAATTTATATGTTGTATGAGTCTCTGTATTCTTCTTATATCCATTTTCCATTCTTAACCAATATAACTTTCGATA
>JARHVA010000215.1:2700000-2710000 GCA_037957365.1 Torreya grandis | reverse complement strand
GTGCCATGTCCAAGGTAATCTCTTGTCATTCTTCTCCCCCCCCCCAGTTTTTTTCTTTTTTGGTTTTAAAAAAATATTATTGATTTTTATCTTTCTCATTGTTTTTATTATTATTTTGTTTTTAAATTTTTTTGTTTTGTCTTTAATCTTTTCAAATCTTTAAAAATTGGTTCATTTTTATTAAACTAATTAAATGTTAATGACAATTTAAGTTAATTTTGATTATTTAAATTGAATTGAAAATAGTAATATTAAATTAATTTAACTTTAATAAATTTAATTTACTGAAACATATATTTTAGTATACAATATATATCATAACATATAAGATAACATACTATATATATTAAGATAAATATGAAAATATTTTAAAATACATTTTACAATACAATATTATATAATATAAAAAAATATTTACTTATGATATGATATAATAAATTAAGAAATAAATATTAATATATTAAAGTATATAATGCGTTCAAAAATAAAATAGAATATAATATTGAATACATTAAAATATATATTACAACATAATATCATATAATATAAAAATATATTTACTAATATAAATAATATATTATAATATTATTTTTATTTATATGTTATATAATATATTTGTAATATAATATTTACAAATTCCAAATGTACTTCAAATTTTGAGTTAAATTAAATTATATATTGTTAAATAGAACCCCTCTCAAAAAAGTAGTTAACATAATGTTTTAATGATACGGAGAGAAGACATTGAGGTTCCAAAGTTTGTATTGATAGGGTATTTCATGTGAAATCATATACTAGAGCACACATACTCTACACCCATTACAAAGCGGTTTATAACTCGCACAGTGGTGCCATCTTATATTGACTATTTTCCATTTGATTATGGAAAGACTCTACGTCTGATATACATTACATCAAATGAGTTTATAGATTAAATTGCTCTATTTGTTGATCTTGATGCTTAAGAAAAAAGATCATGTCTTGACCATCGGTCCCAAGTAGGAGGGAATGAAGTGGGTTAAATTTTGATTAAAAGGAGAATATACCTCACAAAAGAAAAATACACACTTAGCAAGTGCAATATGATGTGAGAATTTCTATATTAATACCTACATGATTGAGTTTCAAATTGATTAATATTATTTAATTTTTGCAATGTAGGTGATTTATTATATAATAATAATAGAGTGATATTTGCATAAGAAAAGATAAAGGTAGTCTATTGCAATATAATATGTAAAATGGGAATATATTTCATAAAATTAAAAAAAAAAACACTTACTAGATATACATGGGATGCAAAGAGTCCTACACATGTACCGATTTCTCCTATTACATGAGGTAATCATTGCCAGATGCCTATAAAAGTGGTATGAGATCTAACCATACACAAAGCATAAGGAATATTGATATTGGAAATATTGATCACCAAAACTTAATATTTACTATCATATCAAGAGTATGTCTAATCAATGACATGTATATCTCTCTTGCATTTAGCTTTGAATACTTTGCAAGAATAAAAGAAAGTAAATACGTAAATCTTCAAAAATTAGAGGGAAAAATATTTACAAAATTACATCTTCCACACCATTCATAAGAACTCTAACTTCGCAATTATTGTTATATACAGTAAAAACAAAGTGAGTTATTTGTAACTATTCTTACATGCAATGCATTTTATTGCTTCAACACTTTCATCATTAGTATATATTATAAAAAATGATAATATTAAAATATATATTATATAATTTAATATTTATATAAATTATATAATATATAAAATAATAAATTTTTAATGAATATAAAAGTTATAATAAATATTCTATAATATTTCCACAAAGACAATCAAATAAATTGATAATTGATTTACACGACTTAAAACCAAAAAGATTTACAAGGTAGTGAAGAAAAAATATAAATACTTAGTACAAAACACATAAATTAAAGTACATTATCATTGTCGTGAACCAAATATGATCAATTTTATTTATCCTCTAGCTTTTCTTGCACCATGGGGGCAACTCCCAGTTAGTCGGAAGCTTATATGGTGGGGTAACCCCTTAGATTTATCTCACATGAGAAAAAAAATGTTGTTCTATACCATTCTAATGTCAACACACTCCAGAATTTTACCTAGCACGGTGGTTGCCAGTTTGGTTTTTTGTGTAGGTCGCTGATGTCGACATGGCTCCAATCATGGAATTGGGCACAAAACTTTCCTAATCCTAATCTTTCTTATTTATGAGGATTCAACAAAATAACGAAAATGTTTTTGCAAGACATGATAGGCGACAAAACAGAGAGCTCTACTACACTTGTGGAATAAACTTGACATCTTCATAAAGGCCATCGAAGAAATGGACAAAATTGTTGGCAAGGAAAGATGGGTGGAAGAGAAAGGCATTGAGGAAATGGAATACCTACAATCCATAATTAAAAAAATGATGAGACTCCACCCCAATATATGTCGTTCACTAAATATACCCTTATAACTATATAATCTCAAAATTACATCAACTTTATCCAGGGATGATGAAAACAATGAAGAACTACATGTCCCTATACCTTCTCAAGAAAAAAATGACACAAAGATTCAGAGCCATCAATAATACCAAATCCTTTCACTTTAATTCCATAATATGAAATAAAATCAGGGAATAAATAAAAGGAACCTTTCAAAGAAGAAGAAAGGGAGTTAGTGTGAAATATTTGAATGAAATCTTTCACATCATAAGAAAAGAAAAAATTTAACCAAATAGTAAAGAACTACTTTCTGTAACAATGAAGACATCCATGAGGCACTAATAAGTGTACACCCTCGAGTGCTTGCTATCTCTTGAACTAATAAGTCCCTTGGAGGTAAATATACAACTTCTTAGGCTCATTACTTCCTATAAGATCTCTTCACTCCGACACTCGGAGATGCATTCATTGTTACTCTTTCATTTCATGTCGAATTTTGATTTGTTGAGCGGGCGGAGGAGCTATTATGGGCTCCACCTAACCTGGGATTCCGATTCCGATTCCAATTACAGTATCGATGATAATAATAATAATAATAATAATAATAATAATAATAATAATAATAATAGGAGGATAGGTAAGTACGTACGGACCTGCTTGATATTTGATTTCCCTATATTCCTGACAAATAACACATCTCTTGCAGCAACAGTGCACGCAACAATCATTACACGGCTACTCAGGCAGGCTGTACATCGCTCGAAGTTTCTTTCCATACATAAATGAATATAAGCATTGCAGGCACGACAGGCTCAACATAATAAATTGCGCCAAATACCCAAAACCCTAATACCACACAATGGCCAGACATAAAGATAAAGAAGAAGAGAATGATAATTAAATTTATGATCTCATTCACCTGACCCTCTCTCTGTCTCTGTCTGCAACTCGCGTAATCCGCCCGAAGGTCACACATGGACACAAACATGTCACGCAGCTTACATATTTCTAGCCCCTGACGTGGACTAAAAGTATATGGTCATCCCAATAGAAACCTGTAGTTTTCTAAACAGATCTTATAATGCAAGATCCTTATATCTTTATAATAAATGTGGTGTCTTATAAGGAGTTCAAGAAGGAAATAAGGAGACGGTTAAGAAAAAGAACCGTTTGCAGGGCCATTGAGATTGCAGATGAGTAGAAATGAATTTGTTGGTAGAAGATCGGGGAAGCTATGGCGATTTCCTCCATGCAAGCTGCATACGTTTATTTAACAAAACCGCATCTCTTCTACCAATCAAAGCCTGTCTCTCAATGAAAACTTGGTAGGTGTAAGAAAAACCATATAGACTAAAATCATTACCATTCGACACTTTAGTAACAGATACTATAATAGAATATGAATATATTAATAGAACCTCTCTTCCGGCTAATAAATGCATAAATGTCGAAAATGATTCAAAACTTTGCATTAAAATAATTATCATAAGATATAAACAAATCAAGATTTATAGCTGTGCCAATAGAAAATTGAGATGCATCATGTAAGCTATTTCACACGAATGGAAATTAATTATGTAGCAGTGATTATATAATAATGATAATTAATATATTATTATAATATAATGTATATATATTTACATATTATAATATATAAAATTTATTATTAATTATATATTTATATTAAGTATATATAATATTATTAATTTATTAATATTTATAATTATATTATATTAATACATGATTATTATAATATTATAAAAATATTAATGTTACATTAATAGATATTACGATATAATATTATATTATTAAGATTTTTTTTTAAGTGTTTTTTATATTGATAGAATATATTCCCTTATTAATCATACAATGTGGGCACCCTTTAATATATGAGAATTAATCTTACCAACTCTATCTACGACCTAGGACTAATTCCCAGTCAATCATTTTTCTCTGAATTGATGACGACTCCACCACAACATTCACATTACATCACCAGTGATGCCCCATTATGCACCCACATGGCATGCACTTTTCAAAAGCTTTGATACTCACTTCAACCACAATGAAATCAAGAAAATAGACTCCATAGTCTCAATATATTTCCCCCACATTAGCGACATTTCATTCATGATTTAATTCACACATTGAACATGAAGTTCTTACGTAATAAAATATAAAATAGTCAATAAAATATGCCACCACTCTACAAGCTATAAACCCCTTTGTAATGGGTGCAATTCATGTAAATCTAACAACTACCTTGATGTTGGGGTGTGTGTATGACATGGGCCATTTTGTATACAATATCACTTGAAATACCCTATCATTGTCCCTCATCATCATTGCCTAATGTACTTTAAAATATTTCACCACTTGCATTTTTTGATTAATGCGTAAACCCACTCTAAACCATAAGTGGAGTGACGATGGTAGTACAAGGTTGAGATCTCTTTATAGGTTACTAAGAGATTTGTGGTATTTAAAGAAAACACTTACTAAATATAATCATGAAAATGAAAGTACAATTCCTCTAGCCTTTCTTGCACCATTGGGACAACTGCTAGTGTTTATCCACACTTGAAATGTAAAGACAATTCTCAATGAAACCAACCACGAATAATTTTATTTTTAAACATTAGAAAATAATTGTCTTGCTTATAAAAACAAGAATCCATGTTTAACCCAAAATTTATTTTGTATCCATCTATTTAACAATTAACTAATATTATATCTAGATAGCATAATTATTCTTCTTTCATATTATTAATGTTATCTACACTTTGCATAGATTAAACCACCCACGAATAATTTTATTTCTAATCGCTAGACAATAATTATCTTACTTATAAAGATAATAATCCATGTTTAATAATGGTGGAAATAGAAATCTTGATGCTAATTCTAATATCATGTTGGAATACATTTCTTCTCTTAACGTCTTTGACATTAGCCCTGGCAATGGGATCATGACATGGACCAACAGAACATCAGGCAATGATTTTATTGAAGAGAGGTTGGATAGATTATTATTGAAAGATGAATTTTTAGATAATGGGAACATCCCCAAATCAACTATTCTTAACAATGCTAGAGCAGATCATTGGTAGGTTATAATTGAAGTATGGCATTCTAAATGCCATAAATCTTAATTTTGGTTCCAACTGATATAGATTTGGCATGCTGATCTTAAAAATAAAATGTAACAACGGTGGATAAAAGTTACACCTCACCATGGAACTAATATGTACCTTTTTGTGTAGAAGCTCAAATATGTTAAATATCAATTTTTGAAGTGGAATTGGGATGAATTTGGGGACATCAAAGTTAAAAAGTAAGAGATAATGGATAGATTGAAAATGTTAGTTGAAACCATTTGCTTGAGAACTATTTATGAGAAGCTTAAGCATTATCAACTTGATTTAATCAATCAACTTGAGGAATGTAATCTTCAGGGGGAAATTATGAGGAAACAAAAATACAAAATCAAGTGGTTGAAATAAGGGGATATAAACTTGTTTTCTATTCATAAGTCCATGTTGTTGCAGAGATCCTAAAATCACATTTATTCCCTTGAATCGGATAATGTCAATCTAGAGTTTTCCTCACAAGGGATTTCTAGTATTGTGCTCGTCTTATTTTTTTAGCTCTTTTCACTTGTTCATTTAGATATAGTAGCAGAACAACATGTTCTCCAACATATCCCATGCTTATCTCTAAGAATGACAATTATTCTCTTATTTCAAGTATTTCCTTAGTGGAATTAAGACATGTTATCTTTGGTGTGAGTAAAGGGAAATCCCCTAAGCTAGATGGGTTTATTATTAAATGATATTATGAAATTTGGGATATTAATCAAATGACTTGTTGAATAAGCCAAAAAAAAATTATTCATAAGAAGATCAATAATACCTTCATTACTTTGGTTATGAATGTTTAGGAGGTTATGAGCTTTTTTGGATTTTGACCCATTACTCTCTATAATGTTTTATACAAAATCATCTCTAAAATTATGGCCAATAGATTACAACACCTCCTTCATAAAACTATTTCCCCTAAAAAAGGAGGGTGTGTGGCTAATAGACAAATACTTGATGAAATAATGGTATCTCAAGAAGTTATCCATTCTATATAACATAAAAATACTACAACTATGTTTATAAGGTTAGACCTCTATAAAACCTCTGATATGGTTGATTGGGCCTTCTTCTTAAGGATGCTCAAGCAATATGGTTTTTCTAAGGATTAGGTTATTTAGGTGAAAGGATGCATTTCCTTTATATATTTTTTAGTTCTTATCAATGGGTGTCCTATAAGATATTATGGTGCTTCCAAAGGCATTCAAAAAGATACCCTCTTTCTCGCTACTTGTTTATCATTTTAGTAGAAAGTTTGCATAATCATTGCTAGTGATAGAAGTAACTGATTTATTGAAGGTGTTGTTTTTTTCCAGGGATCTTAATCCACATATGCATTTTTGTTTGTGGATGATTCCTCCCTCATGGGAAAAGCTATGAATCAAGAGGCTTAAAAATTTAATAAAAAACTACAACATTTTAGGGCTGCAATGGTAAGATTATTAGTGAGGATAAGTCCAAAATTTACTTCTTTCATATGAATCCTAGATATGAAGTTATGATTATTTCTAGACTTCATTTATATAAAGCTTCTTTACTAGTCATCTATCTTGGTGTTCCATTAAAAGAAGCTAGACTTTATAACTAGAGCTAGTTACTAGATATAATTAAAACTAAGATTTATAAATGGACTTATAGATTGATTTTGATGGGAGTGAAAATCAACTTGATAAAAAATGTTTTATAGGCTATTCCCAGTTTATTCCCATCCACATTTCATGTTCCCAAAGCTATATTCAAATAAATTGACCAAATATGCCACAAATTTTTATGAGGAGGGCCTCAACTTATTAGAAAATGGTCTTTGGTGAAAGAACACACTTTTTTTCCACAACCATCAATGGGGTTTGGGTTTTTATTTAGCTTAGGTAAATGGTCAATCTTTAGATACTAAGATTTAATGACATCTTCTTTAGTTTCCTTCACAACTTTGGATACAAACTTTGAGAGCCAAATATGCAGAAAATAGGATGAGTGATCAAATACTTTGTTTCTCCCTTCCGTTGAAAGGTTCTCCATTATTGGTGGTTCTTAAAATTGGTGAGTATGTGATTAAGAATAATTTGTTTTGGATAATCATAGGGTAAATTTTAGTGGCCCATATAAAAATGATCTTGTTTTTTTCTGCTAAAAATCTAAGTATGTGTTTTAAAAGTATAGAGAAAGTTAATGAATGGTGTTTAGGTGAATCGATAGGTGAAATGTGGTAGGGTGAATAATCCATGTTGGTGCACAATTATATGAAAAATACCACAAATAGGTGGCAACAAGATGGTGTAGATGACAACTCTATGATTTCAAATGACATCTATATTGTCAAATGATAGTTATGTTATTGAACAACATATATGCTATCAAACAACACCTATGCTATTGAAAAATACAAACAATGTTAAATGATAGATACACTATTGAATAGTAGATATGTTATTTAATGGTAGTTATGCTATAAAACAATGGATATACTATTAGATTACTTATGTGTTATTGGATGATAGATATGATACCAAGTGACAGTTGTGTTGGGAGACTCTACTATTGGGTGAAATTGTTTGTTGATAGATGGTGGTGTATGTCGATTGGGGATAGTCAAATGGTATAAGCCTTGAAATCTACTAGTTTCATGTTTTTTTCTAAATATTTTTGCACCACTTCATTTTTCACTCTTTCAACTTGAAACTTTCACCCCAACCTCCTAGAGACCACCAATTACAAACCACCTAGAAACCACCTATAGAATAATGGCTCCCTCAAGCTCATACTCATCATATTAGATAAATAGGTTACATACATGGACTAGGTTTAGAATTTGGAGGGGCTTGTCAATATTCCCCAATACAATATAGACACCACTTTAATTAATTATTTACTTAGGAACTATGACCATGTAGAGTCCACGTTCATAGTGAAGGTTCCATCATAGGTTTCTTATTTGGGATCAGTCCAAAAGAAATCCATCACTTAACAAGGCTCCCCCTCACAAAAGTTAACCTTGTGACCATCCATGCCTCATTGACAAAATAAGGACAAGAATTATCTAGAGTCTCACATCAACCTATAAATTGAGGGTTTGTACTATTTTTTTAAATTAGTTATATTTTCATTTAAAATTGATACATCTACTAAATATCCTTAATAACATATTTACTTTTGTTACAAGTGGCTAGAGTCATAAATCTAGTAGGGGCCTCATACCAAAATATGTGAACAATCCTTTTCTTCTGGCCATGATAGAATTATTTCAAATTAGAATTGTACTGTAGGGAAGATAATAAGATATTTTGTAATGGGCTATGGTCTACATCCTACATACTTTGAGTGGCCATCAATTTGATTGGTGTTTGTATTTGTTAAAAAATATTATTAGTGATTTAAATTTGTATCTTACCATTGATAATTTTAATTTGACATGTACTAATTATATTATTACTTTGTACAATAAAGCATTTCACCAATTACAAATGGAGAGAATGAATATCACAATTGATCTTCATGAAAAAATGAAGCTCAAATCTCTTTCAATTGTAGAACAAGAGGTAAATTAATGTTTGTAACTACATTTTAAATTATTTTAAAATTATTTAATGTAATCTATTTGATTGAACTAATAGTATCCTCCTCATAGAAAATAATTATGTAACTAGTTTCAAGAAGATAGGTAGTAGTAAGAAGTCAAAAACCTATTGAGGCCTCAAGAGAATTAAACATCAATGTAGATACTTTACCTCTTCTATTGAATAGATAAAAAAAGCATTTTTATTTATATTATTCCTGCACTCAATATAGTTACACCAAGGCAAACTCAAACCTACTCTCATGCCATCAGTAATACCTTTATCTTGTTTTTATTATTAATAATTTCATTATAAATTGTAGTTGTTGTGTTATATCTAATTGACATTATTTTTACAACATCCTTGAATCTTCCCCCCAATATTCCCAATAGCATCCTCCAAGTATTCAGTTGAAATAGATATCTTCAGGTCATCTTCAACAATAAGGTATGATTTTTTCAATGTTTTTTGTAATATAATTATTAAATATGAAATTTAATCTCATTTAATAGTTATCTAATCCTTTATTTAATTTACAGGGACCCCTTCTCAAAGATAAAATTTTATGCCACCACCACCAGCCTGTCAAGTTTTAATCAAGATTAAATAGTTATCATTTCGATCCCTAAGCAAAGGCAATATGCATTTGATAACATCAGAGATTCCAAACCTTTCTCTTGATGGTATCCTTAAATCAAGAATTCCCATTTTACAAAACTTATGACTTGGTGATGATTTTTTAGGAATGGAGAGTGGGGATCAATATACATTTTTTAATACCCATGATATTATTCATGGATCATAGCCTAGGGGGATAGAGGTGAATTCCCAAAAGCTACTGAC
>JARHVA010000215.1:2682500-2690000 GCA_037957365.1 Torreya grandis | reverse complement strand
TCATAAAAATAAGTGATCAACAGAGTGTTAGAGCAAAGTAAAATTAAAAAAAAAAATTAAGAAATTCAATAAAAGGTTGATACCTTAGTAGGATCATCCTCACTTATTTTCAATCAAATACATGGATTACAGGAAAAAATGAAAAGATCTTATAAAATAAACCCTCTGAGTATGGTAAAAATAGGAGAAGTTACCCCTTCTAAGATCATCCCACTAAGACAACCTACTACAGAGCAAGTGTCTGATGATGCTAAACAAATTAGACAATTAAGATACTTCATAAACATTGATTCATTAAGCATAAGTGATTTGATGAAAAATTTTTATGACACCTACAAAAGGATTGAAAGGCTTAATAAAAATACTAAAATTTTCGAAGAACTAGTTAAGCTATCTAAAAATATAAACTAGAAAAAGAACACTGAAGAAAATCTTACTACCACTTGCCTATATTTCAATGAACTCAGTGAATTAGATTAGAACCTTGATAATATAGAAGTATTAAATCCCTTAGATGCTTCATAGGATTGGACTAAGTCCCTGCTCACCAGCCCAAAGGGTGTGCAAGAAGAAAAGGTTGTACTTACTAGTACACCTAGATGGTTGGAAGAAGTATACTCTTCCAACACTTAGTGATCCAACTTGTCTATAGTCACACCTAGGATTAGAGAAACCTTTCCCCAAAGAAATTTTGGTAGTGTTGAAGCCCTTGATCAGGATATCAAATGAAATCAAGCAAGACAACCATATGATTTTACTCAGGGTAAAAGGCATAACCTTCCACTCATAGTGCCTATCTAAGGCTGACAAGATAAATGTAGTTTTATAAGTATCTTTAGGTTCTATTATAATTTTCCAAAATCCACTTTTCAAATCAAACATAGAAAAAAAGTAATATTCCTTCAGCTTGTTGATAAGAATAGTCTTGTTAAGAATTGAATGCCTGATAGGTATAAGCCAATCATTAAGATTTTTATAATTTATTACCAGTCTCATTTTCCCTCTTTGTTGTTCTAAGTGTTTATTCACATAGAATGCAAGAGAAACCCATTCACTATGGCTTTTCTGTATCAAATCCTTTTGCAATAATTTTTTGATCTTTTCTTCTCATGTTTTAACTTGAGAAGGGGAGAAAGGGATAGTGTTATATTTGATACCTCGGGTATGATCAATCCCAGGTTTTAGATCCAAAGAAACATTATGTTTACACTTATCCCAAAACCTTCTAAGATCGTTATCACAAAATCCTTTGATCTTTGTTATGTTTATTTCTTCTGGGAATATTTCTAAAGATTGAAAAATATGAGGTTGTAATGCAATCTTATTTTGACATATATTTAACCCAAGAAATTCAATCTCTATTTTGCCTATCTTCATTTTCTTATCACTTAAAACCAACCCATTCTAGTTACAAAGATCAGTAAATTATTTCAAATGTATAAGATGACTATTTAAATATTTTGAAAAACTAATATATCATCAATATAGACAATAGAATTCTTAGCATGGCTAAATATTCCATCCATCCTTTCTTAAAATTTAGAGGAAGCATTTTTCAATCCGAAAGGCATAACGTTCCACTCATAGTGCCTATCTAAGATTGGCAAGACAAATGTAGTTTTATAAGTATCTTTAAGTTCTATTGCAATTTTCCAAAATCCAATTTTCAAATTAAACTTACAAAAAGTGCAACATTCCTTCAGCTTATTGATAAGAACAATCTTGTTAGGAATTAGATGCCTGAGAGGTATAAGCCAAGCATTGATCTTTTTATAATTTATTATCACTCTCATTTTCCCTCTTTTTTGTTCTAAGTGTTTATTCACATAGAATGTAGGAGAAGCCCATTCACTATGGCATTTCTATATCAAATCCTTCTATAATAATTCTTTGTTCTCTTCTTATCCTATTTTAACTTGAAAAGGGGAGAAAGGGATAGTGTTAGATTTGATACCTCGGGTATGATCAATTCCAGGTTTTAGATCAAGAGAAACAATATGTTTAGACTTATCCCAAAACCTTCTAGGATCATTATCACAAAATCCTTTAATATTTATTATGAAAGTATTCAGGACATCTTTTCTCTTTTCAAAATATTGTACTATCATGTAAATATTCATCTGTATTTTTATGTCTTCTTCTTCATGGGGTCTTGTGGCTATTATTACAATTGCATGGGATTTTCTAGGAATTTGGTGTTCATTACCAAAGAGGTTTAAAGACAAGTATTTGATGTGAACAATAAAAGGAATAAATTGATTCAAGAAGTTCATTCCTAAAATAATATCTATCGACATCTTATCGAACATCCATCATTTTACATATGCCTTAATTCCATTTGCTTCAAGTAGTACCATAGGAGCAACTTTATTTATAGTAGTCCTTGACCCATTGACAACAATAAAATTTAATGAAGCATCTTGCCATAGGTACTATGGGATAACTCCATGCTTTGCAATACTTATATTTGCTCTAGTATTAATTAAACAATCTTGGGTCAATAAGATATTTATTGAATCAATGATGTTTACTGAGATAATGATTTATCTTTGTTCTCCAACATAGAAACATCTTTGGTTAGGAAGAACTTCTTCAAGGCTATTTTCTTCTATAGAATCTTTAGGAAATTTTATTAATTCATTAATATCTTGAGAAGAAGATTCTATTTTTGAATTTATAGCTCTAAGGATTTCAACAGGAGGCTTTTGGTATTTCATCAAGCTCCTTGTGCTTGGATTCTTAGGCTTAAATTTTTATTTTTTATTCCATTCCTATTGTACATATAACATTGGGTTGTCATGAAAGTCAACCTGTTGCAATGTTTTGCCCTTAGGGTCACCATGCATGATGTGTAATTGGGTAAGCTCATCTTGATAGATAGGGATGAGATGAAGAGGGATATTATGGTTCTAGAGTAGATATTCTAGATGATGCATTCAAGCTTTGGGATAAAATCTATATATCATATTACAATAGTAGAGTTTAGTCTCAAAGTTATCAGAAGAAGACATTTCTTCAAATTGATTTACTTGATTTTCATTTTCACTAGAAGAAATATCATTTTTAGTGGGTATTGAATAGACATCATCATCTGAGTTGAATTCAGAAATAACTTGAATTTCTTCATTAGGAAGTATAGCTCTAATCTTTTTCATCTTTTTAGGATACCTTTTCTTATTTGGGCACTTAAGAGCTATATGACCTTCTTGAATACAAATATAACATTTTATAGGTCATTTTCCTGAGATGGTTCTTTTTGGCTTAACATAAGTTTTTCTTTTAGAGAATCTCCTCTTATACTTGGGCTTGTCTCTAGTTTTCCATTTTTGGTATCTACTCTTTTCTTTGAGGCATTTACAATGAGAATTCTCAGAACCATAATAGCCTGGTGCATTATATCCACTATGTTTATAGATACAATTATCAATGGTTTTTATTTTTTTTTAAAGCAATTTGGCTACAACTTTATCCTTACATTGATTGTAAAGATATTCTTCTATAGATTTGATAATTTGACCTAAGGTCATTTTTATAACTATGGCTTTTTCTCTAGTCATGGCTTCCTTTTTAGTTTTTCTGTAGGCCAATACTTTGTCTGAGATTTCGCTAGGAAGTGCATTAATAAACATGTGTTTACTTTCAAACTTTTGGATCTATTTTGTTTATCTTGCCAAAAAAGCAAAATCACACTTGAATCTATCCCAGTATTTCATGTTATAAAGCTTCATCTTGAAAAATTTATTATATTCAATTGCATCAGTATTTACCATGTCTCTAGCATACTCACAAATAACTGCTTCAGCAATGCCAGTGATTTTGGATCCTGTCACAACCCTTTGGTCTTCTGTAAGGGATAATCACCATCCTTTTATGATACCGTCTAGGTCAGCAATTATAATGTCCATGCCTTCTTCCTTAGTCTTTCCAAATATACATTTTTGAGTTTCTGCCCATCCATGGAGCCTTTCAGTTAGACTTTAGATTATATATCTTATATCATTACCTACTCCACACCAACCATCAATATTGAGTGAATATGGGAGTATAGGAACTTGAGTTAGATCATCTGGTTGTCTTCCTTGATTTTGTTGGATATCCTAATCAAGGGCTTCAACATTGCCAAAATTTTCTTGGGGAAAGGTTGCTCTAATCCCAGGTGTGACTATAGATAAGTTGGATGACTCAGTGTTCGAAGAGTATACTTCTTCCAACCATATAGGTATACCGGTAAGTACAACATTTTCTTCTTGCACATCCTTCGGGCTGGTGAGCAGGGACTCAGTCCAATCTTGCAAAGCATCTAAGGGTTTTAAGACTTATAGATTATCAGAGTTCCAATCTAATTCACTAAGTTCATTTAAACATAGGCATGTGGTAGTAAGATTTTCTTTAATGTTCTTTTTTCTAGTTTATATCTTCAGACAACTTAACCAGTGCTTTGAAAATTTTAGTATTTTTCTTAAGCCATTCAAGCCTTTTGTAGGTGTCATAAAAAAATTTCAGAAAATCACTTATGCTTAATGACTCAATGTTTATGAAGGATCTTAATTGTGTGATTTATTTAGCATGATCAAACACTTGCTCTGTAGTAGGTTGTCTTAGTGGGATGATCTTAGGAGTGCCTTCTCCTATTTTTACCATACCCAGAGGGTTTGTTTTATAAGACCTTTTTGTATTTTCTTGTAATTCATGTATTTGAGTCAAAATAAGTGAGGATGATCATACTAAGGTATCAACCTTTTCTTGAAGTTCTTGAATTTTCTTTCTAGTTTCCTCTACTCTAACACTCTGCTGATCATTTATTTTTATGACAACTTTTTCTATTTGTTCAAGGCTAATGTCTATTTTTCTAGTTTGCAAATTTGTACTAGTATTACTACTTAAAAGGTCCACCATTCCTATCTAGATTACTTTAAGCATATCATAGCCTTGTGTGTTTGTCACAATCAGAGTCTTCAGATCTTTTATTTATTCAAGCTTTGTAGTCTCAAGAGAGAGGTCTACCTTTTGCTCTGAAAGGACTTCTTCCAGATGTTTTACTATGCTAGTGGCTTCATCTAACATTACTATTTATTTATCTTGACCTTTATTTAACTCAACCAGGCCAGCTTTGGCTGCATTTATCTCACCTTGAATCCTGTCACTAGTATTAACTAGTGGAGCTAGGACCTATGTTTGGGCCAATGGTTTCTTAACCATTGTTGCTACATTTTGATCTAGAAAGCTTCTCATTTGAACAATTTCCACATAAAGTTCATCAATATTTTTTCTCAACTCAGTTAATGCTGAATTACACCAGTTTAGTTGCCTTCCTATAGTAGAGTTATGTTTTCCCCTACCTACTGCTTCTATTGGGCCATGTTGCATAATAAATTGGCCATCAGATGTGAATTTTACATAGAATTGCCTTGGGGGAAATCTTCCCATATTTTCTAGAACATTGTATTTGACATCTACCCTGTTTGCTTCTTCATGGCCATGGCATTTGTTTTTAATCAACTCAAGGATCAAATCTTGTATTGGAGAGATTTTCTCAAGCTCTACTGCCATTTCATTCCAAAAAAAATGGTTCATATCTGGCCATCATATCCTCTTAATTAGAAGTCAGTAAGCTAGTTAACCACCATTAATAAAAAATATAGCGGTTTGAGTTGCACCTGTTTAGGTCATGTTAATCTGCATATCATGTAATGAAATAATTCTTCATATGGGTTGTCTAGTATTTGATATAAATTTTGTGAACCTTATTGAAAAACGTATGTACTGCCAATAATGTTAATGCAAGAATGTGGCATCAGCTTATAGGGACGAGATGAGGGCAATGGAAAAGAGACTGATGGGTGCAATTGTGGATAGCCTCGGATTGCCATAGAAATTCGTAGAAAAAACCTGCGAGGAGGGCAACCAAGTTATGGCAATCAACATTTAGCTGGCATGCCCAGAGCCAGAGCTTACATTTGGCATGGCACCACATATTGTGCGAATTTTGTTTGCTGGAATTGTTGATGTTGGGCACCTGACTTGGTAGTGGCATCTGTTATTTTGAAGGATCTTCAAATTGCACTTGGTGAAGGTACGTGAGCCCGCATTAATTTAGCTAGAAAATTTGTTGGATCAAGAAATTTCACAATGGATTCTTTGATGTTAAAGCTTGTTGCACTTAATGATTATACATAGCCAATTCTTTGCTTTGCATAAATTGAAAACTAAAATGGACATTTATATGGTCTGAGTATGATGGAAACAAGCTAGATTACCCTAGGGATTCTTCATCATTCTGGTAACTCTACATAACTGCACCATGGCGTAAATAACAGCTATAACAGCTACAATACATAAAGAACAAATATAACAACTGTAAATTCATATTTAAGGATAAGCACATGTTCAACATAAGAAAAATTTGAGAGCTCTGCATGTTTCAGATAATTGGGTTTGCTTAATTTCATTAAAATGAGCAACAAAAATTCAAACTATCTCACATTTAATATTTCAAGTTAGCAACTATCTTATTATCAAGCGGATGATAGTGACAACAATCTATTTTATTGGTCAATCTATCCATGCAAAACATGGCCATTATGGTGCAGTGCCTCTAGAGTTAAAGAGAGTGTCGTTCATGATGAAATCCAATCATTGTATCAAAATAGAAATGGTCTGCCCTACTAAAACAAATTGTAGTTCAAACATTATGCAAAATAAATAAATAAATAAACATCATTAACAGACTAAAAGTAAAAGATCAATACTTAATTAGAATTGTCAAATTAAAGAAATTATAAATGATGTTAAAATATAAAATAGATGGTTCTTACCTTAGCACCCACCAATAGACCCAAAGCCATCAATATCCTTAGGCGAAACTCAAGATCTTCCTTCTGCCATAAGAACTTTGCAAGGGTCTGCAGAATACGAATGTCTGCAATCGATGGCCCACCTGTTACACTGGCCCCTTTTTTAACCACCTTCCCACTCTCACTTCCTTCATGTGGTTGAGACTCTGTAGCTAGTTTATCCTTTAAACTGAAGCTGATGAGCAAACAGTGTTCACTAACATCATCCTATGTTGTTCAACAAACATGCACTATATTGGTTTGGAAGAAAGTAATTTCCAGTATCACACAAATCATGAAGAAGACAAACGCCTGAGTTATCATAATGCCAAATTCAAATTTAGATTATAATAACATGTTAACTCATATCATATTTTGGATTTTATGTAAAAAACTAATATATGACATAATTGTATATGCAAAAATACACAATTAATTTGTCAGAACTCAATTATGTTGATGTCGATATGATATTTAATTTAGAATAAGGCCCCCTTCCACCGAATATCACTCGGTCATGATGCAGCCGCAGCAGATGAATATTATAGTTCCCGTACTAAGGAACATATGATGGATGTTAAGTTGTTAGTACGGAAATTATTCCCACCTAGCCTGATTGATAAACAACTACCTAATATCAATTCTGTAAAATAATTTTTCCTTTCCT
>JARHVA010000215.1:2577500-2677500 GCA_037957365.1 Torreya grandis | reverse complement strand
GAGAGGAGACCCCTATTTATAGGCTCAAATGCCTAATATGAGATTAAATGGGCCCATAACCTGTGCCCAAATATAACCAAGTGGATTAAACCACCACATTATAATGGAATATTCTACATTTGAAATTATAAAAGACTACAAAATATTCCTAAGGGGCTAAAGGTTATTGTTGGCTAACTTATAGTTGTTGTTGTTGTTGTTGTTGTTATTTTTGGTTCCTCTCATTCTAATATTATGTTCATAGTTTAAAACATGCTTGATAATATTTTTTTACTTGGGAAAAATTTAGGATCATGGGCCTAAATAAATCATGTATGTCTTACATCAGCCTACCATGCTCCATTATTATGGACCTAAGTGCCTCTTTTATTACATTTGCCTTATGCAATCTCTGATTAGCAAACACCACAATGTCTATTATCTCTATAGCTATTTGGTACTTAACACATCCTATTGGAACCATGCAATGAAGACCTTCATATGTGCCCTAAACTCTTGCTCTTTTGTTAGGGAGCCATTAGGCTTGGTCACTTTGGTGATCATGTCCTCCTTCAGTAAGTGGGTTATTTTTAGCTCAATTTTCTCAAATGATGTGTTTTCATCCTTAAGTTGATCAAACCATGTCTTCAAAATTATCCCATTGTTCATGAGGATGGTCTACATAAGCATAATGTCTTCAAGAGGCAAAACATTGAGATCAAGGAATTTGTTACTTCTTGTCACTCTTACCAAGTTTGTCAACTTGGTGTCATATTGGACAAGACTTTGGTCAAGCTTTGTGATAGCCTTAGCTTGTTGGATCCCCTCTCCCTATCTCTTCTTCTTAACCTTGTAGAGATTAAAAACACTAATTACAACATTAATTATTAAAATTAAAGTGTTGTCTAGCATTGCATGTAATGTTTACTCTTTTAACCTTTACAACTCTTATTGCATCCCTTTTATTATAGTAATGGTGGATTATGCCTATGCTTGTACTATAGACACAAATTTGTCCTCATACTCTTACACTTATCTAAGGCCTACCTTCCTCTTCTTAGTTAGAGTGAAGAGTGGCTCTTCACTTTCATATACCACAATCAAGCTTGAATATGATTGTTCCATTTATCTCTTAATCACCCTGTTCATATTTATAGTGGTGGGGTCAAATCTCATGCCAATTTGAGCTATAGTTTGGCTTGCCTAAGGCCTCCCTTAATTTATTATCTATATCATGTCCCTCACCCAATTTGGGGCATCTGTGGATGTTTTCTACAATGGGAGTTGTTGTAATGGGGGTACCTAGGTAGAAAAAAAAGCTAGGGTTGTAGTTGAAATGTATATATTAGTTAGGTCTAGTTGCTCGAGTGAATCAAACAAGAATCTAGTAGGACCCATATCCAAAATAAATTAGGGAAATATTGTAGGCCCAATCATTTTGGTTTCTAGGGTGAGACAAGGTGGTTGCTTCTAGGTAAATGATTTTAGGATGGGCTTGAGTGGACTAGTGGATACCAAGGGGCCAAGTGTGAGTGATACACTTATAGAAACTACCTAGGATGGAATAGAATCTATCACCCTTCTATAACTAGTGCTATAGGAATCGAGAGGATGTGGAAATTTGGTAGTGGCATGGGAAGTGAATGGTGGAATTGTGCCCCCAAAGGAAGCAATGGTGGGGGATGTGAACACTAGAGTGTGGGCAATAGCAAAAGAAGAAGTAGTTGTAAAAGAAGTGATGATAGGGAAGAAAGGAAAATTTATAGTAATTATATTAGGAATTTTGGAGGCTGATGCTAGAGACACTACTCTTCCCATTATAGTTTTGGGAGATCTATTCCTTGTATACACCTTTTTAACTATCCTCCTTATCAATGACTATAATCCTTCTAATGAGATCTTAATTCCTTGTGGGGAGCCTTTTTATAGATCAATAATATTGGGATTTGATGGTCAAAACTCTATGGGGTAGTTTCCTCAGTTGGTGTAGATAATTATGGGGCTTTAAGAAGGACCAAGCTGGCTACTTGACTCTCCTTAGAGCTTAGAAGTATGTTTTGTCCATTTAGAGTAGCCTAAATTTGGGGCCTGTAGGGTCTATCTCTAATAAGAAGAGTGTCATCATCCTCTTCTTCTTCCTTCTCCTCATATTCCACATTAAACATGCTCCCATGAGTTGGTAGGAGTTGATGTCTTGCTATGTCTTCTTTCTTCCTCTCTCGATGAAGTCTCATCTCAAGTGGCATGTTCTTCTTTATTTCATTCCTCATGACCACCTCATCATTAATTACATTGAGTTATATCCAATCATGTGCCTTGTCTTAATGCTTATATTTTATAGGAATATCTCTTTTAAATTTGGTGAGGTGCTTGGCAATGACCTGGTTTGGATGCCACATTCTGAGGTCATCGATGGGCAATAGGTAGGAATACCTATGCCTTGATACCACTATTACATCTTTCCATTATTTTACTTTGACCCTCCCTAAATGGTTAGAAGCCTTGTGTGGGGGTGTCTTATTCTTCCTCTTGAAGAGGCCATTAATTTCATGTAACATTTGGTAAGCTATTTCTTTTTTTGCCAACTTCATTGGCACATACTTTGGTATCCTAAAGGGAGATACCATTACCCATTATACTTAAATGAATGTAAAATTAGGGTAAAGTTAAAAGCTACCCATGTCTCTCAATGCTTGCTTAACCTCTAACGGCACCCTTTGCATTTCACATTCTATGACTGATTTTTAGACAAGGGGATAAAAATACTATGTAATTATTTTGATATGGTGCTTAAAATGGTGAATATGAATTACAAAATATGTCTGAGTCATTGCTTCAGCTTGTTATGAAGTCCATGTGTTTGACCACAATTATGTAGTTATACAAATAACATCCAATAAGTAGCTCATCATATAAAAATGAGCTCTATTTATGCATGCGTCTTCCATAGATATGATCAAGTTGATTCTAATGATATCTCCAAGTGAAGGGATCTATTGATCCTCCAAGATTAACTACAAAAATGGGATCATCCTTATATCTGCATATCCAATATATGCATTACAAAATGCCTTGTTTAGTAAGTCTACACCAATCTTGACCCCCTTTCTAAATTGGTGGATGAAAATATTCCCCTGGTCATCCATGAAGACTACTTTAGTTAGGTTCATGACCTATGAAGCTAAGGCTACACCTGGTTTGTTCTCCTAATACTAGCCCTCGATGACATTCTGATTGTAGTCTAGCTATGGTAGGGGTAGGTCATAATACATTTCAAAATTGGGTTTGGTAATGAAGGAAATGGGTATCCCTTGATTCATGGATTCAAGAAATCCATATTTGCATCTTCTATTCCTGAAGATGCCATAGACTAGGTTAGTGTAGGGCATGATCTCTAGTTTTGATATGGCTTTGTGGAGGCTGGTAGCTTGTAGCACCAAGATTTTTTAAGGCCAGCTGAATAATGTGCAGCATATTTTTGAAATCATCAAGCTCCATTTTTCCTTTAATATTATAATAGATGCTACTATAATGTTTATCCCATGTCTCTAAGGCCTTGAGAAGAAACTTTATGTCTTTAAAGATGATTGAATTACCATATTGAAATAGGAAATCATCATTAGCAAATGAAATGCCCTTACCAGAAGTGGATATCTTGCTCATGACATTTATGCAGTGTTCTAGATAGAAATCGATGTCCTCTTGTATTATTATGTAACTTTAGAGGTCCAAAAATGGTGGCTAGGGTGTAATCTATGAAGAGCTTGAGCTTTATTAAACTTTGAGAAAATAGCTTACAGAGAGAGAGCAACTGCTTAGGGCTTCAAATACAAGTGTAGGTGACAATGATTGAGTTGAGTAGCTTTTGAATATTGCCTTGATTAATGCAAGGTTAAATGGAAATTATGGTTTGTGCCACACTAATGGTGAGCTCGTCACCTTTGCACTCAAAAATTAGCACTAATTTGCCTTTGATTTATTATCAATTTTACCTTTAAGACTAAAGATCACCACCTTTTGAAATATGGTATGCCACATCAGATCTATCTAGGCATTCACAACGCTTGAATATGACTAAGGTACTTATCTAGATCAAATTAGGACACATGGCATTTTATGGTTGGTCTCAGTAGCTATTGGTAATTTTGTGTTGATTATGTGGCTCAAGGGAAGCCACACGTCACTCTCAAAGGAAGTCTATTAATTTTAGATGTAGCCTTATGGGGTCGACACTTGACATCATCTTGCAAGACTAATGGGGATATGCATATTTCTAATGGGCTCTCAAAGGTGATCAAGTGGCTCTTTAAATCAAAGTAGCATGGGTATGATAAGTGTCATAATTGTGTGGATCTAGGGGGACATACATCATTCTTATGAGCTTATCTTCATTCTTCTACCACTTATCAATTTTTTTAAGGGATTGGACAATTGGACACCATCAAGTCTTAATCAAGCAGTTCGGGTATATCCAAGTGTCTATTTGGTGGGCCCTCACGAGATTTGGGTTAGATGTGAGGTGGTGTGGACATGTATCAGTTTTGAATGCATCTTCAATGACACATGTCACTTCAAAAGTCTAATCAAATTTGGATGTTTTATTTTAGGACACATGGTAGTATCTCATGAGGTTTTTCATTGTAGTGGGATGCATGGTAGCTCAAATCAATTAGGTTTACTTAGATGGACCAAGATATTGGCACACAACTTATGTATTTAAATTCCAATGGCTAACTCTTTCATGAGATCATTAAATGGCACCACATGGCTCATGAGATTTGAAGATTCACTCCAAGTTTCATGCATAGATCGATGAGTTATTGAGGCATTGTAGAGGTTGGTGAGGTGAACATCTATCAGTTTTAGGATGTAATCTTAAATTTTACATCCTACAAGATGTCTGAAACCACTAGTTTAACTTTGATTCATTGTGAGAAGTTAAATTAGACTTTGAGAAAAATAAAACGCTTGTCATAAGTAAAATGAAGCTAAATTAAAGCAAAAATTCATAAGTAAATGTTTTAAATAAAATGTAGGGTCAGTCTAGTAGGCTTTGGTGAAATCTATCATGTTCATGCCCATTCAAAAATTGGTTAGAATTTTTTTGATGAAGACCTATCTACATATTTTAAAACAATTCATGGTTAATTATTCATTGAAACTTGGAGAAAACTTGAATTAACTTGCAATAATTTAGATATCTTCAACTACTAGTCTATTTTGGAAAATGAGTATTTAACCAAGAAATTGCTAGGAAATATTAATGTAACTTTCTATACAGATAAATGACTCAATAAGCTTGGATTTTAGGCATTTTTGAAAAAATGAAACAAGAGGGTCCCCATTCTAAGAATAGGGGTAGTTAAGCATATAAAATGGCAAACTCTATAGTAAAACATTGCAAAATGTTAGAATCCAGATCCTCTACTCAAAAATTAATTAAAAATTAATCATCTCACCAGGAGTTTCAGCTAATATCAAAACTACTTTTTAGAATAAATGAAAGCTCATAAGCTAGAAATAGAGTTTAAATATTGTAAAAAACCCATACTATGTGTGTGATTTGAGGTCTTTTAAACATTTTCAATAGGCTTATAAGTGTTAGCTTTTAAATTTCAAAACATCTAGACATGAAATGACTTAAGCATTCTTTAGATTTAATGATAATGCTCTACTTAAATAAGGATGGCTTGGGAATTGCTTTGCTACCAGACATACATCCATTGCCCTAACATACATAACTTTGGCTCTACATCGGGTCTTTCTCTACTACCAATTAGGTGTTCATAGCCCTAGTAGAGATTGCCTAAATCACTATTTATAGAATATGAAGCATTTTATTATTTCACATCATTGGTGTATCATTTTTTTAAATTTTTTATACATATTTTCATAAATTAGAATGGTTTGGAACCAAAATTATCTAGGCATAAGGGTTGTGTCAGAGCATAATCTAAATGTTATCTACTCTTAGATATCACTTTCTACATAGGTAATTTATTTAGTGAATTCGAATGATAATATGATGGTCCACATAGATTCAAACTCTTGTTCAAGGAAATGATTAGTCATTTGAACTATATTATAGCCTTAAAATAGCTTATGATCTTTATGAGAAGACCAACATCTGATTAAACCTACCTAGCTTTTCTAAATTAGAATGTTGCTATAGGTTTCCAAATTTGGGACTACCAATGTTTAATATCAGAAATCACTTCTCCCTATTTTAGGATTAGATTGATACAACTTGAGAAAATGAATTCTTATCTATAGGACTTATTATTAAACTAAAGCACATGATAAGAAATAAACACACAATGGAAAATCAAAGCAAGATAGGAAATGATAAAAATCAAAAGCAGTAAAACATGAAAGAACAAAACAAGAAATCAAAACAAGAAAGGAAACTACACTACCCCTACATACTCTATTTCTAAATAGTTTTACTCAACTTGTGAAATTTTTAATGAAGCAATAGAGAAGTAATGTTTCATGTATTTCCCATTTAATGGAAAACTAAGTCATTCCATCACAAGTCTTTGAGTCTGAATATGTTTTAACCAAATATCTTTGTTATTTGATAGGGTCCAATTTAAAGGTGAGTAAACTTGTCATGTTATCCTTTATTCTCATGGGCCTCGTCCCATAGTAGGATTAAGTCCAAGATTCAAAATGATTTGAATTTGGCTCACTTGTCAAACCACCTTTTCACAACATCTTGATGTTTGCTGAAATTTTGCAATGCTTCATCTCTATCATCCTCTATTTGGATTATTTTTAGGATCCAAGACTGCACTCCTTCATCATATTCTATGTACTTGGCCATGAATTCATATGTATAGACTACCACTCCCTTGGTTTGTTTTCTACAAAATTTTTAATGGTATTCATAAATTTCTTGTTAGTGGATTTGACCACTCCATTACCTTGAGGGTATTAGTTTGAAGCTATCTTGATGATGATCTGATTATCATATGCCCATTCAATGAACTCAATTGATGCAATGGCTAGGCCATTATCACACACTGAGGATAGGGGTGTTCTAAACTAAGTAATAATGTGTTATTCCAAGAACTTGATGACATTAATTATTTTGTTGTTCTTGGTGGACACTACTTTAGTCCACCTTGTGTAATAGTTTGTAGTGGTGAGCACAAATTTGTGCCCCACCAAAGAGTTGGGATTGATTATGCCCATAAAGTCTAGGCCCCATTATACAAATGGCTTGGTCTCAATTATAGGTTGTAAAGGTATTTATACCTTTATTTCTCTTCGGTCAAACACTTGAAATTTGTGGCATGTTCACACATGAGCATGTGTATCTTTGAAAATAGTTGGCTAATAATAGCCAACCCTTAATATCTTGTGTGCAGTGGTGCATCCTAAAGGATGGACACTTCCCAACTTGTCATATAAAATATCCATGATCTCAGTAGCTTCAAATTTAAAGACACACCTCAAATAAATTCCTTCATAATTTCTATAGAATACCCGTTTCTTAATCATAAATGGAGATGATTTTAGCATGAGGACTATTTTCTATTTTCTTTTGAGGTACGAGGGATATACTCCATGAACTAAGTAATTAACGATGCTTGTTGGCCAATTTTGGCCCACATACAAAGCTTATACTTGGATAGATTAGATAAGCAAAGTTCCATAGCTTTGGATGATCAATAAATGACTTGAGCAAGCTTTAAAGAACCAAACTGTCATAAGATGTCATGTAGAGACAAACATACTAGTTTGCTTGTGCATTTAATAGATTCACTTGGAGAGCCTCCCAAAGATCACATGGACACAAAGTCCTTAGTCTTAGGATCATACTCTATAATTTTTTTTGGCTTCATGAGCTTATTTGACCCAACAATCTGAGACAGGTGTGCAGACATCAAGTTAAATCTTTGACAAATAGCCATTTTAATTTAAATATTTTGGGTTGAATGTAGTCTACAAAGTGTCAAGATCTTAGGATATAATATTAGAACCAATGATGAGTGATGATCTAATAGTATCAGTGGGTCTCACGGATCTAAAGGTGCATATTGGATAATACATCGAAGATCAATGGCAAGCTTGTAGTCAAAAGGTCCTTAGGGTCCATAGGAAGCGCACAAGATTGATAAGTGTCGCATCATCAAAAGATGAAATAAAAGACCAATGTAAGGCTACCAAGTGGCATGATATCAAAAACTCATAGTGGATACAATGGTATGTGGTGATTGATAATGGCAATAGGCCCAAACAGATTGACATTGCACATAAAATTTGATAAGTCATATGTAATGGTGAGTGATGGGTCAAAATGTTAGCAGATCTTGGGAATAAATAAGGAAGTGATAAGTGTCTCAACCACATTAATCTATAATAAGATCCATAGCTTGTGATTATTCATATATAGAAAAAACAATGGTGTATAGAGAGAATATGTAATGATGCTCATCTAAAGTGGATCACAAATCGATGGTCACTGATGAAGGTTGAAGATGCTATAATCTCAAAGGCTTAGATCAAGATCAATGGCTAAAATCAAATGTATAAAGCTAATGGAATTTGATTGGAGGTCAAAACATGATCCAAATTAAACTAGAGTGGATATTACAGGATCAAATTATGTCATTAAATATCTATAAAGGTAAAATAGGTCTTTCTAGGCCTAATAATAGAGATCAAGTAGGAGGCTATGTAGTCTATAGGTTTCTATTGATATAAAAGCTATAAGAAAACCAATAAAGGAGATTGGTTTTCCATTTATAGAAAATACCTATGCTTAGATATTGAAATGGGGTAGATATGTGATTAATAAATGAGTGTCTCATCTTCCAATATAGCCATATTCTTTACTGATAGGTACCTATGGCATTTAAAAGTAGACATGGTGATGGCTTTATCAAAATCAAAGATATTAAGATTTCATCATCATAATGAAGCAAGTGGAGATGGTGTGTATGATCAAACCAAGGAGAGTTGGTGGTTGAAGAAATGGTTGGGGCATTGATTCTATTTGAAACCATAAAGATATTTTTTCCAATAGTAAGCCCATGACTCATCATTCAAAATAGACTCTTGTCTTCTAGTGGATCTCTTAGCCAATGAGAAAGCTTGACGATTATTGGATCCAAATTCGGATTAACTTATTGAAAATTATTAGTCTTGATTAGATCAAATATAGTTCAAAATTCAAGAAATGTGGTGGCAGTTCATTAATTATTTTCTATATGCATGCTCCTCCTCTTGTCTCTTCTCCCCATCTCTCTCATCCCATTATACTATATATAGGCTTATAAGCCTTAAAATAGATCCATCTCTTGGGCATGACTAGACTCTACCAAGATTGGGATTTGTAATCTCTTGAAATAAATATAAGACTATGTTAATATTTCATTATTTTGGTATAGTGTGTTCATTTCAGTTTGATTTGCATATGTGGTAGAGCTCTCTCCCCTGTTAAGTCTTGATCTCACCTAGCTACTAGTTATCTTGTTATGCATGTCATGCTTACATTTTGATGTTATTTGATTGAAAATAGCATAATGATACATTGAGTGGTTAGTTCCTTTAATTATACCTCTCCATCACTTCCCTTAGGTTTTGATCACTTGGTGAACCTCTACATGAAATAATGATTCATAACAAACATTTGGAATTGTACATTTAGTCTTTTTATTGTCTATTTAGTATTTTTAGATTCGATATTTTTGGATTAACAATCATCTAGGTGCATCATAAACAATATCTTAGATTTCCCATTCAGTTATCTTTCTCTCCCTTACCCCCAACAATGAGTAGGTTTTGGTGTAAATGAGCTAAGTGATCCATCAGAGGAGCCAATCTCATTAAAAATCCTAGAGGTCTTAACCAAGATTAGGTGATTGATAGCCTAGGGTCAATCCCATGTTGGACTTGGTTTGAGAAAGAAGACTTGAACACTCCCTTTTTTAAGCTAGAGTGCAATCTAGACCACCAATAATGTCATTGTACCAATCTCCTCTAGGTACTTGGTTTACCTCTACCTGTAAAACATCAATGCAAGGATCAATGTTTGATATAAGTTGGATAAGACCTTGACCTCTTACTAACTTAGCATATTTTATCACTAAGTCATATTCCTAAAGTTTAGTCATCCACTTACATCTTCTTTCCCTGAGTTTATTTTATCCTAGCATCAATTTGACAACTAGGTCAAACACCCTGGCATATGTCATAATTCTAAGGATGTAGTGTCTAAATTTCTTGACAACCTTCACTAGTGCGTAATCTTGATTATCTAGAATAGGGTAACTCATCTCAACATTTTTTAAGTTATTAGTCATGAAGGCTATGGGTTGTTCTTTGTTATCTTCCCTATGTGTTAGGATAACAACAATAGTATGGTTAGAAGAAAAAGAGAATAAATATAAATATTTATTAAAATTAGGTCTTATTAGGATAATAGCTTGAATGATATCCTCCTTCATGTCTTGAAAGGCCTTCTTCACCTCAACTATCCATTCTATCTTGGCATCTTTATTTAGCATGGCATTGAGTAGTATAACAATCTCTACAAAACTAGAAATAAACTTTCTTACAAAGTTGGTTTTACCAAAGAAAGATTTTAACTCTTTTTTACTATTTGGAACTTTTACTTTCAAAATTTCATTGATCTTATCAGGTTTAATGCTCATACCTTCTTGCATGATTATATGTCCTAAGAGTTTACCTTCAGTCACACTGAAGACACTCTTATTGGGGTTTAAGGAGATGCCATACCTCTTGCATCTTTCTAGTACTTGATTTAAATGAATCATATGATATTCCCTATTTTTAGAAAACATTGTTAGGTAATACATGTAAATAATGATGAATTTACTTATTAATCCATGGAATGCATGGTCCATTTCTCATTGGAAAGTTACTCCTACATTGATTAGTTTGAATGGTATTCTTTTATAGGAAAATGTTCCCCACTTAGTGGTGAAAGAAAACTTCATTCTATCATTCTTGTTTACCAGGACTTGATTGTATCTTGAAAATCCATTTAAAAATGACATAATTTTAGAGCCACTTACCAACTATATGACTTCATCCAAAGAAGACAAAGGGTAATTATCCTACTCAGAAGATCTATTCAGATTCCAAAAATCAACACACAGGTGAATTTCTCCATTCTTATTCTAGATTGGTACAAAATTGGTTATCCGTATCAAGTAACGTATAAGAAACATTATCTTTCCATCAAGCAACTTCTTTACTTCCTTATAAATTAGATGTTCTAATACTAGATTGACTAGCCTTTGTCTTTGCCTGAAGGGTTTGTAAGCTTTCTTCAATGGGATAGTGCGAGTGATCACACTAGTGTCGAATATCTTGAGGTCACCATAAGACCAAGTCATGATGTCTTTGAATTTCTTCATAAGGGTATCTACTCTCTTTAATTCTTCATCAGTGCACACTAAGCCAATGTTAACAATCTACTCTTTCTTAGGGTCCCCCAAGTTTACTTGCTTGTAATATTTCCCACTTACTTTGGGCTACTTAGTTTTATTTTATTTCTTATTTGGGTTGAACATCCTCTCCAAGGAAATCATGCCTTTGGGGATCATATTCTCTTTAAGTTGGATTATTCTATCTTATAGTCCTTTGAAACTTTTACAAGACTTTCATTCTTTTCATCGATAATGGAGGATTCAAACACATCAGTGTTGCATAAGAAGTCAATTATTTATTGATCATCATCAAAGAAATGAAAGTGTTTGATGTTATCTAGCATCGAGGGGTATGAAATTATCTCCATAGTGAATTCATGCAAGTTTAATGCCTTAAGAGGGACCAAGTTTACTATTGTAGATGTTAGAGCATATACTAACTAGTTCTATTCCCTTGGCAAGGAAACAATATTAAATGAGTCAAAGTATTCAATTATGTCCCAAGCTCTAAATTTATATTTCCTTAAGAAAGAAATTTTTCATTGATATATGTTTCTAATTTGATTAACCACTAACTTAGATTCACCATAGACTATCAATTCCTTAGCTTTGTGTTTAATTGAAAATTGAAGTCCTAAAATAAGAACTTCATATTCTACTAAGTTATTAGTGTAATAGAATTCTATTATATAAGAAGCTATATACTCTTTGCATTTGGGATTTATTATCATAATTCCCATGATAAATCCTTATTTAGCTCTTATACCATCAAAGTGCAATGTCCAGGGACCTTTATTGTGTTCTTCCTCTATCTTGCTTTCACGTGTGATAATGTTAGTGATTTCTAAAGTATAAAAACCTAAGTCAGAGGATTGATAGTGTAATTTTTCCTTCTTATCATTGTACTCTATAATCATATACTTTATCTTGGGCTCAATATAGATCTTGATATGATTGGTGACCCATGCCAAGGTAACCAGATGTGAGAATAATCCATGGACATGTGTCTATTCATGGATTTAGTCTAGTCAGAGCTAAGTAGGAATCCATAATATTTGGGTATATCGATGATCTATTGTATTCAAGGCTTCTGAGCTAGGTGCATATGGATGTTTATTAATTTTCCTATTACATTTACTCTTGACTTATCCAACTTCACCACCACCTTCTCAGATTTATCTAGGTTTAAACCTAGTTTTTCATATATTCCTAAGAGTATAATATTAGATGATGAACTAGAATCAAGTAAGTAGTTATGGAGATTTTTAACAAAAATTATAATAGTTAATAAGAATGGTGGAACCTCCATATTTTCATGATCTTGTTTAGCCTTGTTGGAGATAGGCTTTTCATTCAAGGATTTCAACAACAAATCATGTTTTTTAGTGATTTGTGTGAGATCATGAAATGCTATATTTGCCTCAATTTTCTTCATGTCTTCCACTATATTGTACCCACCTTTTGATGTTGTGTGGGGAACCTCTGTTGCTAACTAACTCTCCTTACCTTTAGGGTGTGGAGGATTATTGCCTATCCCACAATTAGGAGGTGTATTTAGTTTATTTGTTAGAGTGGAGGTTGTCAATGGTGGATTATGTATTTTGATTCTCAAGGCATATTTGCTTCACTAGAAATTTTGGAAAGCATGTACCTATTCAACATTATCTTCAGGTTCATTCTCATCTTGGCTGGGAAAGTCATAAGTCTCAACCATGAGGACCAATTTAGGAGATCTAGGGACATCGTTGGAGTTATCAAAGCCATTAGCATTATTTGGTTCATTAGGATTCATGTCTAATCTCTCCATTTGGCTCTAAATATCTTTAAATGCATGGCAAAACTCAACACAATCTAGCACTCCATGTCTAGCAGTATTGTGCACTCATCATCAATTAGATAAGGCCATCTCATAAATGTTGATTTCAAGAAATTTACTTAAATGAGGCTCACTATTGTTGTTAGACCTATTAAAAGGTTTTTTGTGTCTTTTCAAATTATAGTTTTTTTTGGATCTATCAGTGGTGTTACCCATTTGTTTTTTGAGATCTAATAAATAATTGGAAATATTTTGGACAATTCTTTGGATTGAGTCTAACTCTTCCTTTGGAGGTTTTGGGATCTTGTTATGAGTGATAGATTTGGCATTGGTTTTGTTTATAGGCACCATATCTTGATTGTTTTGGGGTGTGCCTTAGCACTTTCTTGGTTGAAGAATCCAAGCTACTGGTTAGGTGCGACATGATTCAAAGGCAACTTGTTGAGCACTAGTAGTTAGTTTAGAGAAGGTTGGTTTTGATTCATGTTAGGGATGACATTTAGAGAAGGTACAATTAGATCAAATTTGGGAATGGAAAAGGTAAGGTATCCTTGTGGGTGTATTTGCTTGTCGATATGTATAGCCTTAGCATAGGCTAAAGGTAATGTGTCAATTCCCATGGACCTCTTTAGAAAAATATCTATCATTGGATCCAAAGTATTCTTGTATATTTTTAAGGATAACTCATCTACATGCTTATATAGTGGGGATGTCATGGTGTACATCTTTTGTAACCTAGCATTGATCATTTTGATTTGATCTTTTGGGTCCCTTTCGAGGGTGATAACCTATTGGTATATAATTAATGGATTAAACACCATTCCAAATTGAGAAATAAAGGTTTCATTGAAATGAACCCATCCTATGATGGAATATTTGGGTAAGTGATGTAGGGGAATCACTATCCCCTTTGTAAATATTAGTCTAATTTCATGTTTTGAGTCTTTTGTATGTTATTTTGGTTAGTAAGAATCAAATTATAAAGGGTCAAAGTATTATGAACTTATGCCATTAGGAGTTTTTAGAGTTATTTTGTAATTGTTAGGAGTTCAAATTAATTAGCTCTCCCCGTACAAATGGGATTTATAAAGTAGTTATCACAAGGTAGTTATAGAAACTTTGGGCATAAATAGTGGTTTTTACAGTAAAGCAAGTTATGTCATTTTATGTAGGAGAGAAAAAAGGGATTAAAATTCAAAATTCAAAATGTATGAATCCCCAAGAAGCAAACAAAAATGATTCTTTCTCTTGAAATAAAGAGGTAGACCTTGAAATCCATACATATATGCAAGAAATGGATTGACCAAGATTGATTAGAGATAGGGCATGTGTTCCAACCCAGCTTTAAAACTTGTGTTTGAAAGTAAAGTGGTATTTGCTCCCTTTGATACTATAAGTATTTGATTATGTGGTCTCAAAGTCTTTAAATATTTAAATTAAAATCTATTATATACTCTATTTTTTGGTGCATGCCCATTGGCAATAACTCTGTAGTGGATCAAAGAAGTATATGCACAATCAAGATATGTTATGACATTTCTTGTGGTATTATCAAATGTATTATTTGTGCTTAAAGGTTCCTAAATAATTATGTGGCATTTTTTTCAAGCATATGGATGAAGTAACTATTACAAAATTGTAGTTTGTTAAGAAATTCCCACCATCAAACCATGATCAGTGTATGGTGGAAATCTAAGCATTTGAAGGTAGTCTAAAGAATTGGTACTAAGTTTTTAAAGATTTAATAAAGTCATAAGAGTCTTCAAAAACCCTATAATGTCAATATGATTCCTAAAATATATATATAATCCTAAAGATCATTGTGGTTTAGACATAGTTGAAATAAATTCCTTGAGGAAAACATGCCAAAAAGGTGTCACAAGTGGTAATTATGAATTGTTTGGGGTGTAAAGATATAGTATATAATTTTGTTTTAGACAATTAAGAATATTGAAAACCGATGGGAAGACTAAAATAAATATTCTTAATACTCAGATTACATAGACTGCAAGGTTCAAAATCAAGCATAAACAAGTGGACACAATGAAACTATAGAAGTTTCTAACTGATAAATTAATAATTATTGGAGAGGCATGATGGTTGGGAAGTATAGAACAATATTTATAAGAATGTCAAGAATAGATTTAAAATTGGGAATAGAGGTAAGAACCTGAGAAACTAATGTTCAAAAATGTTGTATAAAGGTTAAGTAGACCTTAATTAGTGTTCACAGTGTTTTAAAATTTGTCAGAAAGCTCAATATAACTAGATTTGTCTTTCTAGGTCATCAAAAAAATTATATTACCATGCACAGTTGATTCAAAACTAAGTCAAATTCATATGGTTTTTGGAAAATTGTATGAACTTATTTTTTTTATCTTCTTTCTTCTTCAGGGTTCTTAGGTAGACGTAGACTAGTAATAGATAGTCAACAAGTAAAAAAAAAGCTCTAAAGATAAATAAAAATACCCCAAAAGAGATTAGTGCATTGTCAAGCCATAATAAGGTTTAAATAGTTTGAATAAACATTAACAGTCATTCAAAAGTCATTTGGAAGCTTATAATTACTATACACATGCTCTTAGGCCAGTAATAAGGACTATCAATCTAAACTAGGGAGTCCTTAGTAAATCAAGAATTAAGAGTAAATGAACCATGGAAATTTTTATATAATCTTGATTTGAATGTAATTTAAATAATTTTAAGGTTTATAAGTTGATCTCGTACATGTGAGTACGGTTGTGAATGGATTGTGTGAAAATAGGGTAGGAAAGAAACCTGACAAAAAATTGAATTAAATGTAAGTCAAATAAACCCAAACAAGGTGACATAAAAACTTGCATGTGGAAGATAGAAAATATGAGAGATTAAAAGGGATGTAAATAAATAATAAATTCAATTTGAGAACCTCAAAACCATTGTATGAAGAATGAACCAAATAAGCCATTACAAATGAAATGAAGTATTGAAATAGCAAGTGAGATAAAATTTTACAAAAGTGGGACTGATTGTGTAACCACTACATCATTTTTGGTATCAAAGCCCAAAGATCAATGGGTAATAGATAAATAAGGTGGTAATAAAAAGAAGATACATATTTGATTGGTGTTTTTAGTTTATGCATTTGATCAATTCAGTGAATGTATGCTAAAGATTATTTGGAGAGACTACTTAAGGAAGATAGCAAGTAATTAGGAAAGGTTGGTCAAGAAAATTGAAATCCAAGAGAGGCTTGAGGAGAGAGAAATATCTAAATAATCTCATTGATCCAAGCAGATAACTTTGATGTAGATGGAGCAAGGTGGGAAAGACTTGCTTAAAATGAATAAGGTGGAAGAAATATGTTTAAAGTGGAGCAAGCTGAAAAAGACTTGCTTGAAAGAGTACAACTTCCTAATGTGAATTAATAGCAAAGATAAGAATAAAGATGTGAGATACTTTCAGCTAAGTAGGTAGAAATATTGGTTTCAAGTTTGTCAAATCATTTATCATGCATACAAAATGAGGAAAGTTTGGACTACTTTGTTGAGAAAATAAGTATGTTGAGGACATTGGCCATGGAAAGGGAATGTATTGATTAGGTAAAACAACAACAAGAGAATAAAGAGGTTATATACATTGAGAGGATTGAAAGAGAGAAGAGGATACAAACAAGAAATCCAAGCAAGCAAGAGTAAGAGAGCCATTGCCAAGAGGACAAGCAAGAGATTGTTTTTATTAACTTGTGTGTTTCATGTGTAGGATGGTTGTAGGACAAGAATCAAGTTCTAAAGATGATCCAGTTGAAGATTAAAGTGCAAAAAAATGACCTCAAAGGAGAAAGAAAGAGAAAGAAGAAACGAGTAGCCAACAAGCATAAAAAAGGCTTATATATCTCAAATAGGACATAGGATGTAGGAGGAGATTCCATTGAACAAGAGGAGCTGAAAATAAATCTCAAAGCCAAAATAGTTATAAAATTCAAGGAAATTTTACATTTGCTCCTCGGTATTATGATGCAGGGGTATTACTATCCCTTTTGTAAATATTAGTCTAATTTCATGTTTTGAGTCTTCTGTAGGTTATTTTGGTCTGTAGGAATCAAATTGTAAAAGGTCAAAGTGTTATGACCTTATGCCATTAGGAGTGTTTAGATTTTTTTGTAATTGTTAGGAGTTCAAAGTAATTATCTCCCCCCATACAAATGGGAGTTATAAAGAAGTAGTTATCACAAGGTAGTTATAAAAACTTTGGGCATAAATATTGGTTTTAAGAGTAAAGTGAATCAGGGCATTCTATGTAGGAGAGAATAAAGGGGTTTGGATTCGAAAGACAAAATGTATGAATCCCCAATAAGCAAATAAAAATGATTCTTATTCTTGAAATAAATTAGTACACCCTAAAATTCATACATAAATGCAAGAAACTGGACTGAGAAAGATTGATCAGAGATAGGGCATATATTCCAAGCAAGCTCTAAAACTTGTGTTTGAAAGTAAAGTGGTATTTTATCCCTTTGATACTGTAAGTATTTGATTATGTGGTCTCAAAGTCTTTGAATATTTAAATTGCAGTCTATTGTATACTCTGTTTTCTGGTGCATGCCCATTGGCAACAATTGTGTAGTGGATCAAAGAAGGATAGGCACAAGCAAGATAAGTTATGACATTTATTTTAGTATTATTGAATGTATTATTTGCACTCAAAGGTTCCTAAAGCATTCCATGGCATTGTTTTTAAGCATATAGATGAATTAACTATTATAGACTTGTAGTTGGTTAAGAAATTCACACAATCTAACTGTGATCAGCATACAGTGGGATTCTAAGCATTTAAATGTAATCCAAAGAATTGGTACTAAGTTTCTTAAGCTTTCGTAAAGTTATAAGAGTCTTCAAAAACCCTAGAATGTCATTATGATTCTTGGTAGACGTATATAATCCTAAAGATCACTTTGTTTTAGACACAGTTGAAGTAAATTCCTTGAGGAAAATGTGCCAAGAAGGTGTCACAGGTGGTAATTATGAATTGTTTAAGGTGTATAGATATAGTGCATAATTTTGTTTTAGACATTTAAGAATATTGGTAACCCGTGGGAAATCCCAAAACAAATATTCTTAATACTTGGATTACTCAGACTGCAAGGTTCAAAATCAAGCATACACAAGTGGACATAATGAAATTGTAGAAGTTTCTAACCGGTGAATTAATGATTGCTGGAGCGGTGTGATGGTTGGGTAGAATAGGATAATATTTATAGGAAAGTCAAGAATGGATTCAAAATTGGGAATAGAGTTAAGCACGTAAGAAACTGATGCTCTCAAATGTTGTATAAAGGTTAAGCAACCTTAATTAGTGATCACAGTGCTTTGAAATTTGTCTGAAAGCTCGATATAACTAGATTTGTCTTTTCGGCTCATCAAAAAAACTGTATTACCATGCGTAGTTGATTAAAAATCGAGGAAAATACATAAAGTTTTTGGAAACTTATATGACCTCAAAGTTTTTTATCTTGTTTATTGTTTCGGGTTCTCAGGTAGACGTAGACTGGCATTAGACAGTCAATAAGTAAAAATAAAAGTGCTAAAGACAAATAATGATACCCCAAATGAGTCCAGTGCATTGTGAAGCCATAAGAACGTTAACAGACTTTGAATAAACATTAACAGTTATTTAAAAGGCATTTGGAAGCTTATAATTACTATACGAGTGATCTCGAGCTAGCAATAAGGACTGTCAATCTAAACTAGGGTTTCCTTAGTAAATCAAGGATTAAGAGTAAATGAACTATGGAAAAATTTCTATATTTTTTATTTGAATGTCCTTTAAATAACTGAAAGGTTTGTAAGTTGATTCCGTACATGTGAGTACGGCTGTGAATGGACTGTATGCAAACAGGGTATGAAAGGACCCGGAAAGAATTTTGAATTAAATGTAAGTTAACTAAACCAAAACAAGGTGAGATAAAAGCTTGCATGTGAAAGATAGAAAAGATGAGAGATTAATATAGATGGAAATAAATAATAAATTCATTGTGAGAACCTCAAAACCATTGTATGAAGAATGAACCAAATAAGCCATTGCAAACGAAATGAAGCATTGAAAGAGCAAGTGAGAGAAAATTTGACAAAGTGAGATTGATTGAGTAACCTCCGCATCAGTATGTTAAGGAACCAATAATAGGTGGCATCGCTAAAGGCGAAGGGAAAAAGGCAACAGGCCACATCCTCATGGATCACGTTGAGTAACCTTAAAGATGCCTTGAATGACTTCACATGTTTTTCCGCAGTCACTCTCCCAATGGGGGAAGATAGGGGTAAATATATCTCTGCATTTCTTGGCAAGTCGTGTATAGGTCCAAGGACATTAATGAATGAACCAGCTAACCATGCCATGGCTAGTAAGAGGGGTTGAAAATTTTAGTTAGATGGAGAATTCCTCTGAGTTAGACTTTCTACATTTACCTTTGTCTGCTCTTTCTTTCCTATGGGTTTCTAGAGATGCTAAAGGGATTTTAGGCTTAGATCAGGATTTGGTTCTAATCTTAGGCAACTTTAGGATGTATAATGGGTATTAAGAGCTGAGAAACTACAAAGATAGCCTCTGCTAGTGCTAAATATCACAAAGATCAATCAATCTTTACCAAAAGGTTGAAGATAGAGAAGTTTTACCTTGATCTTTGAAGGTTTAAGTTATAAAACCTCATGTTCTCAAAATCTGCATAAATACTTGTTAGCTCTACACATAAACCTGTAAAGATCAATGTCAAATCAATATTCTAGAGGATTTCTATCCCTGATTTGATGATTTGAGAATGTTAGCTTTCTCCAGTACAAAGTAATGCTAAGATTCACTTAAATCCAAGCAAATTACAGCAACTAGGATATCAAATGCCTAGATTCAGTATAAGCAATGCCTTGGAGATTGATCTTAGCACATATTTCCAAATTCATTAACAAATTTATGATAGAATTTGCCAAGTTGATCAAAATAACCTTTAATATGTACAAAGATTGGGTTATTTCACCTATCTTTACAAGAGTTTGAGCAAATATCCAGATTATTCTACCAAATTTGCATAAATGAACACTATCTTTGATGAAATCTTTAAAGAATGCAAAGATTTCTAGAAAGAATGCAAAGATTCATGAAAATAATGCAAATCCTTAGAGTTCTTTAATGATATTCATGTCCTTTGAAACAAATTAACATGTATACAATGAATCACACTATAATTCAACAAAGATGCAGGAAAATAGTTGTATAATGACCCTCTTTCTAGTGCCAAATAATTTCCATTTCCTATTGATGCACTTTTAGTTCCCCCTGTGTCACTAGGGAACAAAGATAAATTAAGAAACTCAATTTAAATATTGGGAATGACTTGGGGCTTGAGTTGTTTACACAACTTTTTCTTAGGATAGCATAAAAAGCAGAGATGTGATCACCACTTCAAAGTCTGCAAGCAGAACTTCCTATAGGGACAAATGACATAATGTAGTTACATAGTTTCTAACTAATCTTCATGAATTATTTTAATATTTTCAAATTAGTGCCCAAAATGTAAATGAACAATGGATATATACAACATAATATAAGATAAGGTGGTTCATAGGTGGATCCCAGAGAGAGTAGGGTAGGGCAGAGAAGATATTGTGCTAATGATGAATGAAGATGCCAATTCTACTAACTTGTGATACAAATACATGAAACCAACATCTACCAGCCCTAGCCTGATGCTCAAAGATAAATAAATGTAGTTAAAGCTTAAAGGGAAGAGAATGCATGTATCTAACAACATAATTTGCATAAAGACAACCCACTCATAGTAAATTACATGGCGCATCTAGTTCCAAATGTGAAAAAGAATTGTAAATATACTATCAAACTATTCAACCTAGCATTAAGCTCAAATTAACAGATGCATGTATAAAATGTAATTTTTATATTGATTTGTAGAAAAGAAATAATCAAACATCAAATATTGAGGAATAACAACAAAAACAAACAATTAATCATTACAAACAATCTTGCAAATTCTTTGGCTCTCGTGTATTGTTTTTTTGCAAATGATTGTTTATGCATTACAAAATGAGTGGAGACCCCTATTTATAGGATAAAATGCCTAATATGAGTTTGAGTGGGCCCATAAGCAGTTCTGAAATACATCCAAGTGCTTAAACCACCACATTATAATGGAATATTCTACATTTGAAATTATAAAAAGACTAAAAAATATTCCTAAGGGGCTAGAGGTTGTTGTTGGCAAACTTATTGTTGTTATTGTTATTATTTATGGTTCCTCTCATTGTCCTCCTAGGTCCATACTTCAACACATGCTTGATAATCTTTGTTTATTTGGGAAAATTCCAAGATCATGGGCCTAAATAAATTATGTCCTAGATTAGCCTACCGTGCTTCTTGAGTATGGGCCCGAGTGCATCTTCTATTGCCTCTACCTTTTGCAATATCTATCTACCATACTGTCTATTATTTATATAACTATTTTTTTACTTGTAACATCCTGCCAGAACTATGCAATGAAGACCTACATCTGTGCCCTAAACTCTTGCTCTTCCATGAAGGATCCATCAGGCTTGGTCACTTTGGTGATCATGGCATCCTTCAGTAAGTGAGATATTTTAAACTCAATATTCTCAAAGGATGTGTTTTCATCCTTGAGTTGATCAAACCATGTATTTAAATTTCTCCTCCTATTCATGACGATGGTTTATACAAGGACAATGTCTTCAAGAGGCAAGACTTTGAGAATAGGGAATTTGATACTTCTTGCCATTCTTGCCAAGTTTATTAACTTGAAGTCATAATGGATAATACTTTGGTCAAGCTTTGTGACCACCTTGGCTTGCCAAATCCCCTCTCCCTATCTCTTCTTTTTAACCTTTTAGAGGTTAAAAACATTGATTATTGAAATCAAAGCGTTGTCCGACACTGTAGGTAGTGTTTGCTCTTTTAGCCTTTGTAACTCTTATTGCATTATTTTCTTTATAGCAATGGTGGATTTTACCTATGATTGTACTATGGACACTAGGTCTTCTTTATATTCTTGCACCTCTCCAAGGTTTACCTTCTTTTATTAGTTAGATTGAAGACTGGTTCTTCACTTTCATATACCACAGTCGTGCTTGACTATGGTTGTTCTGCTTGTCTCCAAATCACCTTATTCATAGTTCTAGTGGTGGGGTCAAATCTCATGCCAATTTTATCTTTAGTTTGGCTTGCTTGAGGCCTACCTTGCTTTATTGTCTATATCATTTCCCTCACATAATTTGGGGCTTCTATGGAAGTTGCCTGCAATGAGAGCTGTTGCAATGGTGGTAAGTGGGTAGAAGAAAAAGCCATTGCTGTAACTAGAATGTATATATTGGCTAGGTCTAGTTGCCCAAGTGATTCAAACAAGGATTTATTGGGGTCCATATCCAAAATGAATGAGGGTAGTGTTGGAAGCCAAATAATTTTAGTTTTTAGGGTGAGATGAGGTCGTTGTTTCCAGGTAAATGATTTTAGGATGGGATTGAGTGGCTTGATGGATGCTAGGGGACCAAGTGCAAATGATTCACTTATAAAAACTACGTAGGATGGAGTAGACTCCATGGCTTTTCTACCACTAGTGTTATGGGAGTGTAGTGGAGGTGGAAAGTTGGTAGTGGCATGGGAGATGAATGGTGGAATAGTTCCCCTAAAGGAAGAAACAATGGGGGATGTGAACACTAGAGTGTGGGCAGCAACAGAAGTAGGAGCAGTTGTGAAAGAACTAATGATAGGGAAGGAAGGGAAAGTTGTAGTAATCACATTGGGAATTTGGGAGGTCAATGCTAGAGACACTTCTCTACTTATTGTATTTTTGGGATATCTCTGCCTTATGTACAACTTTTCAATCATCCTCCCTCCAATGCCTATGGTCCTTCTAATGAGATCTCAATTCCTTATGAGGAGCCTTCTTCTAGTTTAATAATATTAAGACATGATTGGTTAAAGCTCTATAGGGTAACTTCCTTAGTAGGTGTAGACATAATTATGGGGTTTTAGGAAGGACTAGGTTGGCTCCTTAAATCTCCTCACTTGAAACTTGGAGGTACATTTTTCCCACATAGAGTAGCCTGAAGTGGGGGCCTATAAGGTCTATTTTTGATAGGAGTGTCACCCTCCTCCTCTTCTTCTTCCTTCTCATCATATTCCACGTTAAACATGCTCCCATGAGTTGGTGGGAGTTGACGTCTGACTATGTCTTCTTTCATACTCTCTTGATTAAGTCTTCTCTCAAGTGGTATGTTCATCTTGCATGTATTCCTTAGGACCACCTTGTCATTTATTACATCGAGGTATATCTAATAATGTACCTCATCTTAATGCATATATTCTACAACCACATCCCTTTTAAATTTGGTGAGGTGCTTGATAATGACCTGCTTTGGATCCCACATTCTAAGGTCATCCTTGGGAAGTAAGTACCAGTCTCTATGCCTCATTTCCACTATTGCATCTTTCCATTTTTTTACTTTGGCCCTCCCTAGCTAGTAAGGAGCCTTGTGTTTTGGTGTCTTCTTCTTCCTCTTGAAGAGGCCATCAATTCTATGTATCATTTGGTAATTTATATCTTCTTCTACCAATTTCATTAGAACATACCTTGGTAGCCTGAAGGGAGGTACCATTACCCCTACTAATCATATAACTATACAATTAGGGTAGAGCCAGAAGCTGCCTATGTCTTTCAATGCCTACCTAACCTTTAATGGCACACTCTGTATTTCACATTCTGTGATTGACTTGTAGATAAGGGGATAAAAATCGTCTACAATTATTTTGATATGGTGCCTAAAATAGTGAATATCCATTGCAAAATATGGTAGGGGCACCACTTTATCTTATGTAGGAGTCTAGCCTCAATTGTGTAGTTACATAAATAGAATCCAATAGGTAGCTCATCATATATAATGGAGCTCTATTTCTACATGTGTCTTCCATATTTGTGATCAAGTTACTTCTTATGATATCCCCAATTGAGGGGATTTGTTGATCCTCCAAGATTAACTCTAGCAATGCGATCATCCTTGTGTCAGCATATCTAATATGTGCATTATCGAATACATTGTTGAGTAAAACTAGGCCAATCTTGACCCCTTTTTTGAATTTATGGATGGGTATATTCCCCTAGTCATCCATGAAGACTAATTTAGTTGGGTTTATGACCCATTAAGCTAAGATTACCTTTGGTTTGTGTGCTTTGTACTAGCCCTCGATGATGTTCTACTTGTAGTCCAGCTATGGTAAGGGTAGGTCATAATACCTTTCAAAATTGGGCCCAATAATGAAGGCAATAGGAAGCCCTTGGTTCATAGATTTGATCAATCCATATTTGTATCTTGTATTATCAAAAATACCATAGACCAGGTCAGCATAGGGCATAACCTCTAGTTTTATTGTGGCTTTGTGGAGGCTGACAGCTTGGAGTGCTACGATGTTTGAGGCAAGATGATTAATGCGAGACATAGTTTCAGAATCATCAATCTCCCTTGCTCCTTCAATATTATAGTAAGTCTTGGTATAATATTTATCCCCTATGTCTAAGGCCTTGGGAATGAACTCTGTGTCTTTAAAGATGATAGAATTACCATATTGAAATAGGAAATCATCATTTCTAAATGAAATGGCCTTACTAAAACTTAAATGTCTTGCTCGTGCCATTTATGTAGTGTTTTGGAAGCAATCGATGTCCTCTTGTATTCCTATACAAATTTGGAGCTCCAATAATGGTGGTTGAGTCATAATCCATTAGGATCTTGAGCTTTGTTGAACTTTGAGAATGCAACCTACACACACACACACACACACACACACACACACACACACACATAGAGAGAGAGAGAGAGAGAGAGAGAGAGAGAGAGAGAGAGAGAGAGAGAGAGAGAGAGAGAGAGAGAGAGAGAGAGAGAGAGAGAGAGAGAGAGAGAGAGAGAGAGAGAGAGATAGAGAGAGAGAGAGAGAGAGAGAGAATGTGTAGGGGAAAATGATCAAGTTGAATAGATTTTGAAGATTGCCTTGATTAATGCATGGTCAGATGGATATTTTGGTTTATGCCACATCAATAGTGATCTCATCACCTTTGCATTCAAAATTTAGTGTTGATTTACCTTTAATTTTCCATCAATTTTAGCTTTAAGACTAAATATTACCATATTTTTACATTTGGGATACCATATCAGATCCAAATAGGCATTTGTGAAGTTTGAAGATGACTAAGCTACTTAACTAACTCAAATTAGGACACATGGAATTTTTTGATTGGTCTTAGCAATTGTTGGCAATTCTATGTTAAACATTGCCTCAAGGGAATCTATGCATTGATCTCAAAGGTAGCCTATTGATTTCAAACATAACTTTATAGGATCAACACTTGGCATCATCTCATAGGCCCAGTGGGGACACATGTCATTTTGGTAAGCTCTTAGAGGTGATCAAGTGGATATTTAGATAGAAGCAACATGGGCATGACAAGTGTCATCATTGTATGGGTCTAAGGGGACACATGCCATTATCATGAACTTCTCTTCATTATTCTACCACTTGTCATTTTCGGAAGGGCTTAGAAATGGACACCATCAAGTCTTGATTAGGTAGTTTAGATACATCCACATGTCCATTTGGTGGGCCCTCTCAAGCTTTGGGTTAGATGTGATGTGGTGTACACACGCATCAGTTCTAGATGCAAGACACATCACTTTGGAAGGCTACTCATATTTAGATGGTTGCTTTTAGGACACACAGTAGTATCTCATGAGGTTCTTCATTATAGCAGGATGTGTGGTGGCTCAGATCAATCAGTTTTACTTGGATGGAATAGGATCTTGACATGTATCCTATGGATTTGAATTCTAATGGTTGACTCTTTTGTGAGATCTCAAAATGGCACCACATGGCTCGCAAGCTTCACATATTCACTGTAAGTGTTATACACAAAGTGATGAGTTATTGAGGCATCGTGGAGGTTGATGAGGTAGATATTTGTCCTCTTTAGGTTACAATCTTAAATTTAACATCCTGAAAGATGTCTCAAACTTCTAGTTTAACTTTGATACCCTACAAAGTCATATGAGAATTTAAAATAGACTTAGAGAAATGTCAAACACCCGTCATATGCAAAATGAATCCAAATTAAAGAAAACATTTGTAAGTAAATGTTTAAATAAAATGTAGGTTAGTCCAATAGGCTTTGAAAAAGTCTATCATGTTCATGCCCATTTGAAAACAAGGTTAAACATTTTTGATGAAGACTTGTCTGCACATCTTGAATCAATTCATGGTTAATTATTCATTGTTGGAGAAAACTTGAAGTAACTTGCAATAATTCAGATATTTCCAATTGTTAGTCTATTTTTCAAATGAATATTTAACTAAGAAATTGGTTGGAAGTATTAAATCAACTTTCTATGCAGACAAATGACTCAACGAGCTTGGCTTTTAGGCATTTTTGAAAAATTGAAATAGGAGGTTCCCCATTCTAGGAATAGGGGTAGTTGAGCATCAACAGAATGAACCATCAATAAAAAGAAGAGAGAGAATCCCTACTAGCTAGAAAGTTACTGTTTTCAATGAAGTGTAGAATATGTTCAATTTGGCCTATCTCTATTAGTGTTTGTTATGCACACAATTTCAAATAATGGATTCAATAAATTAATTTATATGGGACAATTACAACCAATATAAATATAATATTATATTGGGTCTTAGGCTTATGGGTTGAATTGCTAGCTATGCAAGTGTATTGCTTGGATTTGAAATACACTAAAAATCTAAAAAATTGTCATATAAATAAATTATTCACTGGAAAGGCTATGTAGCTGTAAAAAACTTATTACTACAGTGTTTAAAAGTGCTAAACTAGAGACTAAAAAAACATTAATACAATCAAAGATTGAAAAGAATTAAATAACATCTACTTAATAGGCCTCAATAATTGTTAGAGATATTTGTAACCATGCATTTGTTTCAATGACTTTGAACAATATATATCAATCCAACAATTTTAATTTTTAGTGTCTTCCAATGAATTTATTCTCTTAGTGGAAAAATATAATATTGTTTTTTGAAAATTTTGATCTTTGTGTGTTTTTTATTTTGTTGAAATTTTTGTGATGTCTTTCTAGTATTTTAACTCATAAGTCATAGGCCATGATAAATTTTTGTCAAGTCTATGATTTAGAAGCAACAACATTCACAATGTTTTATTTTTGGACTTTTTGCGAGCACACACATTATTTAGATGTTTAACTTGTGTTTCATGTGTTGTATGGATACATTTTAAGCAAATTTATAGCTTATGATTATGTTTATTCCCCTAGAAAAATTATCATGTTTTATAGTATTCTTTCCTTAATGAGTTATGGTTATATGGTAGTAGTTACTTTGTGTCTAAATTTGCATAATTTTCTGAGACCAAGATTTTTCTAATTGTAATTTAATGTTTTTTAACTTTGTGTTTAAAATTGTAGAATTATTTGAGACCAAACATTTTCTAGTTGTAATTTAATATTGTTTAAACTTTGTGGAGCTTTCTTGTAGCATGATATGGTACTGACATGCTGCTAAGATTTTTCAAGTTCAAGTATGGCACTGGACTATTGGATGAACACTTGTGTCTAAACATTGTTGACGAGTATATTATTTTATTTAAAAAAATCATTTTTATTTTATGCAAGTGGATATAGATCATCCATATGTCATGTAATTTTTATGCAAGTGCAATGTTTTATTTTTTTGCTGAGAAATAATTCAAAATCATGTATTAATTTAGTTGTGATGTTTATTTATAATTTGTGATGAAAAAAGGAGCTACATAGTTTACCTAGTGAAACGTGTATTGGTGTTTCCATGTGAAATTCATGAATACAGATTTCCAAAGCTATGGGTAAGGATATATTGAGTTCATTTGGTACTTATGTTAGTTTTAAGATTTTTATTAATACGAGTTGTCATTGATAAATTATTTATATATTTTTGGTTCTATTTACCCTCTTAGGTTAAATGAGCTACATAAGTTCAACAATATAGAAAAAAATTTGAAATTTGTCTGAGAAGCTTCAGTCACTTTTGGAATTTTTTTTCACTTGTCATTACTTTTGTTTTTATTTATCATTTAGGCCCACTTTTAGATCCATGTTTTGATGTAAAGTGGTTAAATTTTTTTAATCTTCAATGGCTAAATTAAACCATATTTTGAGGTTCTGATGAAAGGTTAGGTATATTATTTTGGTGATAATTATTATCTAGTTGATGAAACAACAAACAATAAATGAAATTGCATTTTATATTTATTACCAACATTTTGGGTTTATTCTCTAGCGCTGCATCTAGGGATTTACTTGAATATGAGTAGTAAAAAGGGAAATGGCAGTGTATGAAAATCAAAATCCAAAAATGTCTATACATGTAAATATAGAAGTATAATAATATTATATACGATATTTGAAGGAGACTTGCTTAGTGTTGAAATTTATTTTCAACAAAACAAGCTTTTATATAAATATTTTTATGAATTCAGCAATGTCGATCCCCATAATATCGTATATTTTTATAATTGATGAATGAAATATATGTTAAAATTATCACATTTATTTTCATTTCTATGGGAATGACATCTATTATTTATTTTCATTTCTATGGGAATGACATTTATTATTTATTTTTTTCATTCATAACAACTCAATTTTTTTTTGCATTAAGCCTATCCCTAAAAAATACAAATTATTGTTATCTTTTCTTCCTTATATTACACTTATCTAACTTACCAAGTTCACCATAAAAATTACACCTAAGATTAGGTATGAAATCCACATCACGACACTTTTTTGAACATATTATCATCCTAAATTTAATCCATTAAGTCTCATATCATTTTTTTTTAGCCGCATAGTGGAAATTGTGCACTAAGTGGTTATTGTTTTTATTTAACATGTTATTCTTTAAATATTATTGCAACTAATAGATTATTGGTCCAAAATGTGTTATCTATATTTAATCTACCACTCTCTCCACTACACTTTTAAGAAATTATTCCAATCATGAGTCACTAAGCATCCGTAATGATGGAGATAATTTCTAAATTCTAGTTTTTTGCAAACTTCCAGCCATATGCCATCTCCTTTTCCCTCTAGCACCACCCCCCTTGCCACCCCACACCTAAATGGTTGGTTTACCAATGGCCACACTGGTTTCAATTTCCTTGATGTTATCACATATTTTAATCTTTTTTGGTTAAACTTTATGTTATATCTAAAGTAATGTTTTTGGTTATTGAAGAGAATATAATAAGTAAATTTTGTATTTTTAGGTTGTAGATAACTACTTGGGGCTTCCATTTCCTCCTTCATATCTGAACCAAAGGCAAAATTAAGCAAAGGGATACATTTTACATCAGGAAGCAAAAACTTTCTTGGCTTAACAGGGCCTTGAGGGGTCTCTTCTATTTTTATTTTATTTTCTTTAAATAACTTCCACTGAGATGTGAAATGATACTTAAAAAAAAAAGAACTCCTCTTTTTTAACCTTTTGGTCAACATATAATTGCATAGTTCTCATCCTTTTGTTTAACCCTAAAATCTAGATTTTGGAATCTAAGGTTAAAGGGGTAGGGATAGACTATCTCTATAATAGTTAAAATTAATTTATAAAATTTAGATAAACATATATTGAATTTATTATGTTGAGATATGCTAAAAATAGAAAGTATAACTATGCTAGATATTATAATGATAATGAAAACATTATATTTAGTTGGTTCTAATGCTAATACAAATCTTGATCTGGAATAGGAAATAATAAGACTTGAAGTGGATTTTGGACTAGTCATTAGATTTTAGAATAAGTACTTCTAAGATTTTAGACACTTGTGTCGAACTCAAATAATTACGTCGGCTCTTATGTCTAACCTAGACACATGTCTTTTATATAGAATACCTACTAGATCTGGATGTAACCACTTATAATATTATGGGTTATGTGTTTTCATCACTCTAGTGTGCTTAGATCTGGATAATGGGTTGTCACTCCTTATCAAATAACAAAACCTTAGTTCTTCATCTTCATATTGGCTATGGGAATAATGGGTTAGTGGGCACATGGTGTCAAGCTATGCTAAAGTTCCTCTATTGATGATCACTTCATACATAGCCAATACTTTGAAGAGGGCCTTAGACATATGTAATTCTCCCCTATGTGTTTTTTTGTGTGTATTAAGTAATGTGTGATAAGCAAGTACATATAGTGGCTTACCTTGTAACTTGGTAAATGCAGCTCATGGAATGATCTTTTATTATTTCAAACCTATAGATGTGTTTTTCCTATGAATGATATGGAAATAAGATAAAATATAGACTCTTTATTCACTTAGTTATTTAATTAAATGATTTTAGTAGGTTTACTTATGATAGGAAAGAAGTTACTAGGAGAAGAATGAATGAGGTTTGATCTTATATTTATATCAATTCCTTTACAATAAATCCCACATTAAATCACTTATGTTGACTATAGGATTATGTTTCATTATAAATTAGATGAGTTTAGAACATTGGACACTTGCATTGGGATAGTATGTACTTGTGTCGATGTAGGTGTCTAGACTGGGACACAAGTGTCTAAAAAGCTGGGAAATAGGCATAGGTTGATAACTTGAAAAAATAGAAGATAAAAAAGTTTGTAACATTACAATCATGATAGTAAGTCTGAGTCATTAGAACAACCTTATTTAGACTAAGAATAATAAATAAGTATAGAGAGATAGTGTATGCAAGAATTTCAATAGTGGGAAGGTATAAAAGCTTAAGGTATATCTATGATATGTATTTACTAGGTGTAAAAGATTGAGGAGCTATATAATTCAAAAATAGTGTCTAGATTTACCCTCCCTTTAATCTAGTAACGAAATTTCTAGTTCAAAAGGGCAAAAAGCATACTTGGGTATGTATAACACACCTTGCCTTTGTGTGAGTCCAACTTGAGTGTTTTTGTGGTAATTGAAATGAAACCATGAACATGTTATAGTATATAATTAGTATATATAATTTGAAATTTAAATCACTAAAATAATTTAAATTGAAAGAGAACAAGGGTTAGGAGTACACCTGTGTATCAATGCAACTGTCTTACCTTTTTGGAAATTTGATTTGAAAAATATGTATCATTATGAATCATTAAAATTGATATTAGGACAAATATAAAATCTTTAAATTGCATAAATATATAAATATTGGAGGACACATGCCCTCAACTTTGGAAAAAGGTGAGTTGCCACCTGACAATTGAGATTAACTCAATTACGAAACCCAATCATACTTATACATTAGTGAGCATGAGTGAACCAAGCCAACTCAAAATATAAATTTGGTGAGGTTGAATGATCTAATCAAGTCTAAATTATAAAATTGGCAAGACTAAGTAATTTAATCACCTCAACCATACAAAACATGAACCAACTACTGCAGTAGATTGGCTCAATATAGTCTATAAAAGTCTAACCTTATGGGTGATGATAGTCTATAAAAGTTCTTTGAAATATAAATGTGCTTTTCATTTTAGAATTTAGGTGCCTTTTTCATATCATATACACTTTATATATGTCTCATGTTGAAACCTAACTATAACAATCTATTACCAATTTATAAAATTCTACCACAATTATGTATATGAATCATATAACTATGATTTTTTTGCCAATTTACAAATTGTGTAAGTGTGAAGAACATGCTTCCATAACATACCCCCATTTTATATCTAAGAATAAAACTAGTATATGTGTGGAAAACATGTTTCCAAAACATATCCCCATTGTATATTTAAATCTGGTGAACTATGTAAAATGTAGAAGTCAGGCCTCTATGGAATTACCCAGTAATATACCTATTATCACTCAAACTATGTACCCAATAAATAGGAAGAATATGTTCAGTGAGACAATGGGAACATACCCAAGGTTATGGGACCCTTGCACTCCTTGAGATGAACCATCAAAGTAGGCTAGATTCCTTCTATTCTAGGCACATCGGTTTAAGACCAGTGCACTGACCTAAAAAGCAAAAAGGTAAATCTACCTCTAATATAAACCTAATATTTTGAGGCAAAAGGGAGGAATAAGGTAATAAATTGATAAAATAAATAAATGATGATGCACTAAGAATAGATCGAGTACCCCTGTTACCTTGATGAAAAAACTATAAATTTTTGAGAATGAGACAATATCACATAGACTCCACCAAGGATACTCTAAATGCATAAGTATTTCATATGGAGGCCCATGAACACAACGCATCATTGAAATGGATGAAAGTTATCCATATATAATGTCTATGTAGACTTGAGTGCATATAGAATATGACCTGAAAGTGATTTCCATGTTCTATATAAAGGTGTTGGGAATGGACAACAATGAGAGGGGCAAACGTTACCCACAGGCAAATATCAATAAACATAAATAGAAAATAAAATAGAAGAATAATTATGGGAAGTGAAATCATTTTTCATTAAAATGAAAGGTTTAGAAAGTAGAGGTGCTCATAAAAGGCAAATTTTTGTAGCATTTTTATGCTAAAAAATTCTTCTCTTTATAATGATAAATCTGCCTGTTTATATAGGCAATTGGAGAGCTCATGGTCATTAATTCTTCTCACCCACTATTGGGATAGTTAAAATATTAAATCATGATTTGGGAAGTAAATGAGATATTTTTGGGAAGTGATTCTATTTCCATGCTCTACATTCTTGGAAGTGATGCCCAGTGTTAGTAGCCATCTTTGCATTAAAGTCTGTAGACTTATCAAATCAAAAAACCACTCTACATGTAACTTTGACCAATATAATTATACACTTCTCCAATTCGAAATAAATATAATTGCAAAGAGAGATAATTTATATTTACAATTAAATAAATTTAATCAAAATAGTTTTGTTGATCAAAATATATGATTAAAAAATTAACACACAGTTGCATAGTCGCTTCAACACCTTCAAAACATGGAAAAATGAAAAGTCACAGCATAAGATATGAGTAAAACCCATCATATCTTGTATATATAGAAATATATTAAAAATATTCTCAAGAGGATATATTCAATTTTTTTAAATGATTAAAATACCCCTTATGACCTACCCTCTGAGTATTTTCTAGTAAAAAGTTCATGGAGTGATAAATCTTTCCAAAAAGGTCATTTTGCACCATCATAACTTTTCACTAGAGACTCGTGTAGCTATGAAACTAAGTGTATTGCCTTATCATAACATAAAAGTACAATAATACTAATTTTCATTAAATTTTGACTTCATTTTCTTCTACGTAAATGGGATTCAAAAGTACTCACTAGGCAGACTTGAAAATGGTAAACATAAAAAAAATGACTAAGTACAAAATCAACTTAAAATCCAATTTTCATAGCTGCACAGTTTGAACATGGGAATGAATTTTATACTTAAATTTTACCTACATATTTTCCCTACATATATCTACCACCATTTTAAATTTGAATGCAATTGGACTTCATTTGGTCTGGTGCAATGGTGTTTAAAAAGTGTTGTACATGTTGATTTAGCACCTACAAACACATAAAATCTATGCACTAGGTAGTTTTCATGGATGATTAACTTTCAAATAAATAATTATTTATATGAAAAACATCACCATTGTGTTCCCCTAGAATTTTTCTACCCTTGTACAATTTTTGGATATAAATGATCATGATTAAATCATGCAAAACTTGTCCTAAAAATCACTGTGCAGTCTGATTTGGCATTGAGAGCTCTACTTTCACACTGGACCAAGGTGACTTGAAGAGTCAAAATTATTTAATACCTATGTGGTCCAATTGCCTTATAAGTGTAGATATGGTATCCTTAATCAATACATTTAACATGGAGTCATATAAATATCCAAAACTTCTCGCATTCTAAAAATGCAAGACAACTATAACCTGCTTGGCCTTGCACCTGAGCCAATGTTTTGAAACTAAGAGTGCACCTCCACAAAATGAGGAAATAAAACAACACAAACTATGCCATAGTAATGTATAGGAAGATACCAACTACTAAAACTATTTACAATGTGCATGTAAGCACTTGGAGGAAAGAAAAACATCTAACCTACCCTAAACTAACCAATGAAAAGGCCATTTAAACAAAGCCATTGATTGGTTGTACAAAATAGTTTCCCTTTATTAATAATATAATATGATTTCCATGATTAAGGGAAACCAACCAAATATGGAGGAGTGTATTTTCAATAAATTAGTGATACACTTCTCCAAAAATAAGAACATAAATAAACTCACTTACCCAATCTGATTGGTGAAACATAAAACTATTTTACAGTCAATAAGTAAGCTAATACTAATATTTTTGATGCAAAATTTTGTGTTTTGAATTAATCACAACATGTGATGGTTCCTCCTTATTGGCTTCCAACTGGGCTAGGAACTTGATAGGACACCCTCTTGTCAAGATAAGCTTTGAGTAATCATAATTACCCTCATGCATTTTGCTTCTCCATCATTCTACTAATTGGGATGCACCTGCCCAAGTGATTGAGTTAGAAACACATTTTATTCCCTCTATTGTTCTTGTTTCTCATGTTTCCCCCTTTAATATATTATGACTTAATATCAATGCTCAAACAAAATTCCTCTAGCTCATTCCAAAAAAAATCTTTCTCCAGTTGTTATTCACTCTTCTACATAAGAGGCCTCATTACAAATTCATGATTGAGTTCATCTTCTTTCATACTGAATGGAAGCTCATTTATCCAAGAGAGTGACTCATCATCTCATTGTTATGCACTACCCTAGTGCACTAGCTGATCATGTTCATCCTCTACCTATAGTAGCTCTAAAATTTATAATTTAGTGGCACAAAGAAGGATTCTAATGATGATTTGCACATCATAATCACTTGACATATCCTCCTCCTCATCCAAATAGTCTTCACTTTCTTTCCATTCAACTGGTCCTTCTTTGAAAAGGGATATGGTGGGAGGGAAGAGGTTTCAACTGGCAAAGAGGAAGGGGATTTTACAAGGTTAGGCATTATGAAGTTGGGATGCATGGTCCAAGAAGGTTTCCATAACTATGCTTGGGGTTTTTTAGGAGGAATAAGGGTAGTCTCTATCAAGGAAGGAGGGTCTTTGAAACTTGGAACCTTAAAATTGAGGAATTTATTTGAAATCATAGAGGATTTATCTTGCATAACACTAGAAAATGGAGGAATGGAGGTGTTTGGCTATGATTCAATTTATTTTATCTACATAATTAACTTGTGTATCTACTCTTCCTTAGTTGTGATCTACCTAGCTAAGCGTGACTCTTCATGTTTACACTACCCCATCACCTTCTACTAATAAATGTAAGTTTGATGTGCAAATTCTTCCTGCTACCTATTATACTCCTCTCTTTCAATCTCTATCAATTATTTCAAAAAATCAAGTTATATATCACTGATGCTCCTTTGGGGATGATTAGGAGGGTAATAATGCAGACAGGAGTAAGGTAGCCTTCTTGAGGCTAGTCATAGGTGTGAACAAGCTTCTAAAAAGGCTAAAATGAGGTGGGAGGGAGGTAATTATTATGAAAATGAAAATATCCTAGTATGATAGGGCTATTTGGGATAAAACCAAGAGTATTTTCAATCTGATATGGATGGTAGGAAGGCATACAAAATGCATTTTGACAAGGATGAAGGGAAAATACATATTTTTCATAATAGCTTGACATATTAGAACATTCAAACAAGGAACAATTAGGTCTATGTTTTCAATAAGAAGCACATACCAACAGAGTCACCAGGTGATTAGATTAATTCAAATGAATGGAAAAGACCAAGAATATCACCTAAATCTTGATTTTAGATAATATTTAAGTGGTTGGACTATTTAAACTAGTATATTTATTATTTGGAGTCATCATGGTATTGAAGGAGCTACCCTGAATGGTAAGATGTACTAAAAACACACCAAAATCCTTCAATGGATGATGTAAGGGTCATCAAAGTATGTCCCATCAGGCATGCTAGAAACTATTATCACTCAAACCATGCACCCATTGAATTGGAAGAATTGGTTCAGTGAGATAATGGAAACATCCCCAAGGTTATGGTACCCTTTCACTCCTTAGGATGAACCTCTGGAGTAGGCTAGATTCCTTCCATTCTAGGTGCATTGGTTTAAGACTAGTGTGCAGACCTAAAGATCAAAAAGGTAAATCTACCACTAATATGAGAATAATATTTTGAGGTAAAATGGAGAGAGAAGGGAAAAAAGTGATAAAATAAATAAAGGGTGATGCACCAAGAATAGATTGATCATGCCTATTACCTTAATGAACACAATACAAATTTTTGAGAATGAGACAATATCATATAGACTCCACCAAGGATACTCTAAATGCATAAGTATTTTGTATAAAGGTGAGGGAACATAGCACAACATTGAGAGGGATGAAGGTTATCCATAAATAATGCCAATGTAACATGTGTGTGCACATAATACAACCTACAAGTAATTTCTAAGTTCTACATAGAGGTTTTAGGAATGGAAAATAATGAGAGGGGTGAACATTACCCACAAACAAAGATCAACAAACAAAAATAGCACACTAAATACAAGAAGAATGAAGGGAGGTGAACTCAGTTTTCAATAAATTTCAAGGTTTAGCCAATAGTGGTGCTCCTAGAGGGAAAAATTTTGTAGCATTTTTGTGCTGAAAAAGTCCTCCCTTTACAATGATAAATCTCCTTGCTTATATAGGCAATTGGAGAGCTCATGGTCATTAATTCATATCACCCACTATTGGGGTGGTTATAATATTCAATCATGATTTGAAAAGTAGCTAAGATATTTTTTGGAAGTGAAGATATGTCCATGATCTAAATTCTTGGAAGTGATGACCAGTGTCTTTATCCATCTCTGCATTAAAATCCATAGAGTTGTCAAATAAAAACATTGATCTAGATGTAACTTTGACCAATCTAATTATACATTTATCTAATTTGAAATCAATACAATTATAAATACGAAGAATTTATCTTTCCAATGAAATTAATGGCATCAAAAATAGAGCCACATATCAAAATATATGATTGAAAAACCAACACAGTCGCATAGTCACATCAATGCCTTCAGAACATGGAAAAATGAAAAGTCGTAGCATAAGATATGAACAAAAACCATCATATCTTATATTTCCATAAATATCTTGAAAATACAATCAAAATGGTATTTTTATTTTTTTAAATGATTAAAGTAACCCCTACAACCTGCACTTTGATTATTTTTTGGTAAAAAGTTGGATGAGTGATAAATCTTTCCAAAAAGGTCACTTCATACCATCATAACTTTTCAATGGAGACTCGTCCAACTATGAAAAAAGGTGCATTGCCTTCTCATTAAATTAGGGTAAAATCATGAAAATTTTCATGTAATTTTTAATTTATTTTCTTTTACTTAAATAGGATTCAAATGTGCTCACTGGGTAGATTTGAAAACTGGAAAGACAAAAAAAATGACTAAGTACAAAATCAGCTCAAAATCCAATTTTCGTAGCTATGCAATTTGCACATGGAAATGAATTTTATTTAAAACAATTACCTCCATATTTTACCTACATTTGGATACCATCATGTTAAATTTGAAGGCAATTGAATTTAATTTTGTCTTACACAATGGTTTTTGAAAAGTGTTGTATAGGCTGATGTGGCACTTGAAAACACATAAAATCTGTGCACTATGTAGTTTTAGTGGTTGGATATCCTTCAAATAAAAAATTATTTTATAATAAAAACATAACCATTGTGTTCCCATAACATTTTACTACCCTCATACAAGTTTTGGAGAGAAATGAGTATGATTTAGTCATGCAAAACTTATCCCAAAAAACATCGTGCAATTTGATTTGGCACTAAGAGCTCTACTTTCACAATGGACCAAGGTGACTTGAAGAGTGAACAATGCCCCCATTTTGAGATGAGGGGAAGTAAAAATTGGTATTCACCTTACCTTAAAATTATAATATAATTGTATAATCTTTGTATGAACCATTCATCATAGTGAAGGAAATATCTAGTTAGATATATCATTAAATCACAAATAATGTGATCAAATAAAGTCCTAAGATGCATGATGTGAATCATGGAAAAGTCTAGAAAATAAAACTACAATATCAAAAATAAATCAATCACACACACAAGATCACTCAAAATCGAATAAAAAGACGATGGTCTAGTGAGACCTAAAACAAGGGGCATGTTTAAATGCCACACAATCAAAAGGACATGGATTAGAAAAATGTCCGAAAATCAAGGAATGACATATTAAAATGTCAACATACACCAAAGAAAGACATATTAAAATGTTAAATATAAAAATAAAGGCACGGAGGGCAAAAATAATGGAACATATTTAAATGATCAAACAATCAAGACAAGACGCTCAAATAAGTGCATAAATGAAAACATAAACAATAAGCAACCAACATAACATAGAATACTAGCTCATAGATAATATGTGTTAGAAAAAAATGTTAAGTACATCATATCAATTACACTAGAAAATACATAAGCATTGATAAAGGCATGTGTAATTACATAAGCTCAAACATGATAATGGATATTGGTCATAAAATGATATAACCTATGTGTATCATGATCAAAGAAGTGAATGCCCCCAATGTCCACATGATATGAGTAGAAAGAAGGCCAAAATTTTGAAGGTCCATATATCATGTATCTGCATTTTGCTGAATCCCACTTAAATTATGGGTGAAACATATGTATATATAAATAAATGATGTGTTATGAACCAATACAGAACCAACAACATATATTCCAAGGAGCTAATATAACATGTAAATTCTAAAAAAAAATTAGATTTTTTTTGTTTTTTATTTTATTTTTTTGGTACTTTTGAATTAGGTCAAAGAAAACTATCATATGATCTCATCCAATGTATTCTCATTAGTATCTCCCCATTGGGAACCTGGTGCAATAAACTAGTGGTACTACCAAGGAGTATGTATGGGTGTAATATCTTCCACTATAGAATTTATAATTCTTTAAGTATGTGTAATAGGAATCTATGGTCATGAAGAAATAGGAACATGTTTAGGTTCTCTAGATAATTATATATGTGTATTAAATGAGGATTCTATGGAACCCATTGTGGATTTATGATGCAATGGTATGTCGAGTACTGGTCACCTAGCAAAGGTGATTTTCTATTGCTTATTTTATTGTGGATAAATAAGCTTAGTAGGTTTGATAACTAATTTCTTGGGTATAATTTTTTTCTTTTTCTAGTGGGTGTTCATATATAATTATGGAAATTGTATTTACCTGATTGACGTGAACGTATTTAACATACCTATGTACTTTAGATAGTACTGATCAAATTTTATGTATCCAAGATCATCCCAATAACATATCAAAGACACGTGTGGAATTTATAACTAATAAATTAGTAACCGCATGTGTGGGATATACCTATAAAGGTAAATCAATCTCACCAAGAATTTTTTGTGATGTCCCATCAAATGCTCTAATGGATCTAGTCAAAGGATGTAAATCATGATTTGTATAACCCAAATATGTAAGTAATGTCATGGTACAAACATTGTCACTTGTATTATTATCAATCATAACATTACGTATAGGTTAGTGATTAGGGTATGCACAAATTAATAAGGAATGAATATCTTAGTCATCATCCCTAATCTCACTGACATCAAAAGTAATAGAGGGTATTTAAATAATAGATGATGTATGACACGTATAATTACTAATAATCCCATCCAATGGGTGCTTGTAATGTGATTAAGCAGGGTGTGCATTATATGCCATCTACACCTATATATCCTTTTTATAATGGTCTTACAAAAGATTGTTAAATATTTTTTGATTTTGGTAATCATAGGTTGTGACCCTGATTCCTTTGTAGGATCATCAAATGTAATATTTTTTTCATCAATGGGGTTTTGTATTTAATCCTTCAAGATAAAACATTTATTCATAGAATGCCTAAGGCCTTGGTGATATTCACAATAAGAATTTTATTCATACTCATAGGGTAAAAGTATACTCATATCAACCACTATAGGATGAGGTATAAATATGAGGTGACACTCTATAAGCCATGGGATTAATGAAGCAAGAGACTCAAGTAAGCTTGTAAATTATCTCTGTGGTGCATTGGATATGACAAGATTATTAGGTTGTCACACCAAATTAGTTGTGGCTATTGTTTATTTTTTTAATTCAAGAAGTTTTACCTTGTAACTTGGTTTTATAATAAACTTGGTATTAGATGTATATTTAATCAATGTATTTTATACATACTTAAGTTTTTTTAATCATATAAGTTTGATTTCACAATAAAGAACAATATGGCATAAGTCATTGAAATATTTGAATTCTTTGAAAACAATGGAATCATGTAAAGGAGTAAGTAATCTTTTTTTTAAGATGTCCTAAAGCTATTTATCTACCATTGGATGTCATTTTAACTAACATTATCTTGTATGAAAATGCATATTCATTAGTTACTTCATTGGTTCCTTGTTTAATTTTATAATTTGGGCATATGAGACCTTTTTTGGTGATATTGATAGAGAAGTGTGCCAAAAACTGGTCTACAAGAGGTTTGAATGTCTTTAATAATTGTGTTGGTAAATCATAGGACCACCTTATGTGTTGAAAAAGACAAATAAAATAGATAATTTTACTAAAAATCATTTGGGTTAGTCTATGAATGGTTTTAGAATAGTTTTAGACCCCTTAAGCCTAAAACTAAAGCAATTTTGGAGGGAAAGCATAAAATTCAAAGCATCAATATTTTAAAAGGGTGTATGTCCTTTGTAAACATTGTATACCCTTTTCAGAGGGTGAACTCCCTTTGAAAAGAGCATACACACTTTGGAGGATATTAGTGTATTCCCTTTAAAAAGGGCATTTACCCTTCTATAAAGGGCATATACCCTTTTGAAGACAAAAAAAGTCATTAAATAGAATTGCCTATTTGGAACTACCACTACATAGGGCATACATTATTTTCAAAAGGGTGTGCTCCCTTCATAGTTCATGAATTTTACTTATTTGCCCACAAAATTCACCCATTCATTTTTCATTTTACAAAATTAGAATTTCTTTTTACTGTTGGCACTCTATAAATTATGTAAATTCTCCATTTACTTTGTCTTAATTACTATAAATTCTCCAATTTTTATTTTAGACTTAGAATTATTTATGTAAAGAAAAATAATGGGATTATGTAGTTGCCGTAAAATACTAATTAAGGAGATAAAAAATGAATAAATTGAAGTCAAATGAGAAAAATTAAATAAAAATACAAGTAGATAGGAGAGAATCCATAAGAGTTTTTAGGAAAGGTTAAGGTACTTCCTTTGCACTAGGTAATATTTCAAATAAAAATAACATGCCCAATTCCCTGGAATTTAAATTACATATGTCTTCAAATGAGATAAAAAAACTTAATCGATCCTCGTTGAATGATGAAATAAAAAACATAAAACATCTTACCAATAAATTTGTATTGAGTGATGAAACACATGGAGAAACACAATATAATGAAACATCCATCCATAATGAAGTTTTTGAGCTTGAATATATTTAACATCACGTAATAACCTAAATTTATCTCTTTCATAATGAAGAGTACTTCAATTCACTTTTAGGGTCTAATGTACCTAACCAACATTCTAATATCCCTACTATGGTTTAAGTGATAACACCATCTAATTTAATAAAACATAAATCTCCTAGACCCACACCTCCAAGGATAATATGAGGAACACCAAGGTATTTTATCAAAATATATGATAAAATAAGGGAGCACATGGAATTTAAAATTTCAAAAAGATCAACTCAATGTCATGCTCAACATGTATATGACTATGCATTTGAGAAGAAAAGCAAAATGAAACTATTTCAACTATTTTTTCAATTATCAAAAATTAAAAAAAATTGCCATATAATGAATAATTTAAGGTTAATAACAAGCAATACAAAGGGAAGAAATAATGTAATAGTAAATAACCTATTTAATTCATTTAACACAATAATAAATAGGTAATAGAACTCAAAAAATAAGATAATAATCTCATAAGATGAGTAATAACATAACTTTTAGTGAGTAAGTCAACATCTAGAGCTCGATTTCTTAGTCAATCAAGTACATCACTGAACTTGAATATAAAAACTCTAATGAATGTTATAAAAATAATAACAAGGCTTGATGACCCTTTACTTACATATTGTTGGTCATTTAGTGGTAGACTCCCATGAAAATCTAAGATGTTAGTTGAAGGAACAAGATATTTGATTAATTTTTTTAGTAGGACAACACAAGGGATTCATTTAATGTAAAATATCTTGATAAGAGAATAAAAATTTTAAAATATTTTGAGCCACATGTAAAAAATTTCTTGGACTTGACCCAAAAACAATTTTATAAAAAAATATTGAAAAATTTAATGGGCAACTGATAATTAGCCAAAGGTCATTTGGAATGTGCAAGCCTTTCTATGTTAAAATCAATCAAACACACACCACATGTTATTATAGGATATATGTTTAATTTGATTTAAATTTTGATATTTTTCATCATATACATTATACTTTATGTACTGGTGAGATTATCTAGGAATGTATGGTGGCTTCCCCACCTAAAACATCAAGAGAGTTAATCCTAAGTCATTTTTGTCAAAGCCTTGAGGGACATATTGTTTTCCCAAAGAATATTTAGATAGGATATGTGACACTTTTAATGGTTTATCATATTTTACCAGATGTATACATGAAGAAATTTCCCATGAATTTATAAAGAAACTAAAATATGATTTTAATAAGTACAAATATGTAAAGTATGTATTCAAATATGTAAAAGAGTCATCAAGATGTGAGTTGGTCATGACCCAAGTATCTATATCTTATTTCATGTTTGAATTCAAGAAAAATATTATCTACCAATATGTAAGACACACACACAAGGCAAAATGGTTAGATAATCAATTCAATTTTTTAAAGGATAACTTTCCAACTGGGACCATTATTTTGGTTGTGGAATTTGCTATAAAATACACACTACAACCACATAATTATTTTCAATCCCAATACCAAAATTCAATTTAGTTTGGAATTTTTGTGCATATTACATTAAAACATGCACTTGATAGCATAGAGGACAACATAAATATTTTGATGGAGTACCACTTTTATATAAGTGATGACAAATTGCATTTTCCATAGTTTTTCCAAGGTTGTTTTAAGATATTTTTAAAAAATATTAATGTATGAGAAATCATGTTCAATACACACAACATTTGGTTAGACAATTTTGTAGGATAAGTTAAGAATTTTTTAATGTTTCATTGGTTAAGAAGAGTGTCTAATAATAATGATGTTCAACATTTTTGGATTTTATTTGAGGTTGGACATGGAAAAATGGAAAATAATGGTGCAAGGGAATGTGTAAAAGGAACCCTTAAAAAAGAGCAAGGAAAGCACAAGAATGGTGCTAATTTTATCAATGCTACAAGTATTATGACTTGGTGTAATTCAATTTTTACTCATGGATTACATAAATATTCTTATGTGTAAAGATTATTTTGGCTAATAAAGGAATAAGATAATATAATGTATGAATATTATAGTATAGTACTTGGATTGATTAGTTTCCACTCCTAGCAAAGTTCAAAATCTAGTTCATAGACTATTTATAATAGGGATATGGCATGATTTTGGCTGGGTTATATGTAATTTAATTGAAATAAATGTGATTCAAAATAATGGGTTAAGGAATAGTATTGTAGTCATACAATGCCTATGGATATTAGCTATTCATTTTGACCACTATGATATCATGAAATTACATAATCAGTTGACTTTAACCACATCTCAGATATTGTGCAATCAAGTATAACATTTTTATAATTAAAATTTAACATTAACTACTAGTGATATCTTACTTATTTCCTACATTTCCTTAAAAATTGATTATACTTTAAATTTATAACACAAATTTTTGTAATAACTACACCTAAGGATAATCATGAGGGAACAAACTACTACTTATCTCATTGTGTATTAGTAAAAAAATTATCCACAACAATTACAGATGAATAAGACTTAGTTTTTCTCTTTGAATGTGTGGTGGTTATAGAAACTTGGCTTCATAGATGGTTTCTCTCTACCCCTCATAGTTCTTCTATAACATACATCAAAAGTTCATTCTATTTTCCTACTTAAGAGTGAAAATATTATCTTCAAGGATGCCTTCAAATGCCTAAAAATTCATCTCTAAAGACCAATGGAGACTATAAGGTTCTATTCCAGTGTTTATATACCTATCTAGATGTGTTGGTGAAGATGGTTCATTAATTGATCTAGTGAGTAAAAAGATACACTACCCACTGACTAACTTTTAATTTATTAACAAACATTTGGATACAATATTAAATACACCACCATGTTTCCCTCATCATGAGTGACACATAATATTATAAAGGGTTCTTATATAGATTAGCCATGTAACTTTAGGTGCTAACATCTCAACTCTACCTCTTACAATTTTCCAACAATGCCTGTTGAAATTTCACTCTATTTTTCCACTTAGGAATGAGAACTTCTCTTCAAATATGCCTCTAAATGCTTGAAAATTTTAACCTTGGGGCTTGATAGAGAGTGGAAGGTGGCCATTCTAGTATTTATATTCCAATCTAGATGTTTCAGTAATGATGGTTCATCGACTAGGATAGAGATTTAAAATATACACTACTTAATGACCAACATTTTGACTCTTAAGAGACATTTGCCTATGATAGAAAAAATGTCACCATGTATCTCACATCATAAGTGGCATATTATAATATAGGGAGTGCTTAGAGGACTCACTCATATAAATTTAGGTACTAATGATTCATCTCTACCTCTAACGACTCCCTTGCAATGCATCCTTGAAGTTCAATTTATTTTCCTACTTAAGAATGAGAATATTTTATGTAGGTATACCTCTAAATGCCTATAAACTTAGACCGTGAGGAGTGATGGAGATAGATGGCAGAATTTCTAATGTTTATACACCCATCTAGATGTGTCAGTGAAGATGGTTCATCGATTGGGATAATGGTTCGAAAATGATACTACCCACTAACCAAATTTTGGTCTTTTAAGAGATATATGGATGCAAAATAAAATTTTACTCACCCATGCATATTTAGGCACTAATAACTTGTCTCTACCCCTCATGGTTTTCTTAAAATACACATAAAAATTTTAATCAAATTTCCCACTTAAGAATAAGAAGATTCTCTTTAGGGATGCCTCCAAACACTTGGAAATTTTAACCAAAATTCCAAATTAAGATTAGAGGGTGGCCATTATAAATTTTATACTCCTATATAAACATGTCAGTGAATATGTTTCATTTATTGGGATAGAGAGTCAAAAACTACACTACCCACTAAGCAACTTTTGGTCTCTTAAGAGACATTTGTATATGATATAAAACATGTCATCGTGTTTCCCTCATCTTGAGTGGAACAACATCTTATAGGGGTGGTTATAAGACTTTCTAGTGTAGCTATTGGAACTAATGACTCATCTCAACCCCTCATAGATCTCTTTTAACACATGCCAAAAGTTTGATCCATTTCTCACTCTAGAATAAGAAGTTTCTCTCTAAAGATCCCTCTAGTCGACTACAAATTTCAATCTTGGATCCTAAAAAAGAGTGGACAAAGAACATTATATCATCTATACTCTCATATGGACACTTTTGTGAACATGGTTCATCGATTTGGCTAGTGGTCAGAAGATAGGCCTCCCATTCATTAACTTTGGGTCACTTAAGAGACATATAGATGCGAGAAAAAGCACCTCCTTATGTGTCCTGAGTCCCAAGTGGCACAAAATCCTCCATAGGGTGCTTAGAGGACTCACCTAATAAATTTTAAGTACTGATGTCTCATCTCTACCCCTCACGACTCCCCTACAATGTGCACCTAAATTTCATTCAATTTTCCAACTCATTCATGAGAAAATTTTGTTAATGGATTCATTCGACTGACTGTAAATTTTGACCCTAGAGATTTTAGAGAGTAGAGGGGGGAATTAAACATTTATATTAATACCCAAACATGTCTACATATATATTTTGTTTATTTGGATAGTGATTGAAAAGATATATCTCCCACTGACCAAATTTTGGTTCCTTTAGAGACATTGGTTACGAAGGAAAATGCATCACCATGTCTTCCTCATATTGAGTGGCACATAATCTTTTGGATGGTTCTCAAAAGACTTAATTTTGAAAATTTAAGTACTAAAAATTCATCTCTATCCATCAAAGATCTCCTAAAATGAACACTTAAATGTTGCTTTGTTTTCCCATTCATGGACAAGAAGCTTCTCTTAAGGGATTCATATGGATGACTCCAACTTTCAACCTTAGATTATGATGGAGAGTAAAGGGGGGACATTCCACCATTTATATACCCATAAAAATATGTCCACATAGATGGTTCATTGATTGGGTTATCAATTCAAAATATACACCTCTCACTAACTAACTTGTGGTCCCTTAAGAGACATTATTTGTGAGATAAAATGTGTCTCGGTGTCTCACTCATATTAAGTATCATAAAATCCTCTTGGAAATGCTTATAATATTGACCTATGTAATTATAAGAGATAACAGTTGGTCTCTATCCCTCATGGTTCTTCTATGACACATGCCTAAAATTCACTCTATTTGCCTTTTAAAGATCAAAGTTACTTTAAGTTTGCAGGAGGAGGCATGTCCATTATAGATTTAAATTTATTTAGATCCAGATCAATACTAAGGTTGGGATATTATGAAGCCCAAAATTTTACCAAATAAAACACTAAACACACATTTCTTTGGATTAATTTGTACATTGTATTGTCTCAACATTAATTTATCTAACCGATTGTAAATTTAGATATTGGGGATAAATAAGGAGTCGAGGGGGCAAATTACACAATTTATACTCCCATTTAGATATGTTCACATAGATGATTTATTAATTAGGCTAGTGATTCATAATATATGCATATTATTAACCAACTATTGGTCCATTTAAAGACATTTGTCTCTAAGAGAAAACACATAGTCATGTATTCCTCATCCTAACTAGCATGGAATCCTCTAGGGGTGATTAGAAGACTCACCCATGAAATTTTAAGATCTAAAAACTCATCTATTAGGATTACCCATTATTTAAGATAATTTATTTTATCTTAAGTCAATTTTTTATGTGAGATGTTTGTTTTTTTATGTGAATTATTAATTCATATAAATTCGGATTCCATGAGATGTCACTCACCTCTTTGTGATCCTTTAGGTTTTTAGATTCACATGAGTAACTCTTATACCCACATGACACACACTTCCTTTCACTTTCTAAGGGACTAGGACACAAGTGACACATACATAGGAGGCTTATAAGGTATTAATGGGATCCTTGTAACTCCCATTCTCCTCTCGCTCTATAAAATATCCCTTCCTCTCTTCATATTCTCACTAAAAAATCATAGATCTCTATCTTCTTCTCTTGTGATCTTGACTCAATCTTGTACTTGTGAAGATTTTGGTAGTAAGCCTTTTAATAATGTCATGTGGGTTATCCTCTAATATATTTGGTTTTCCACTTTAAAATTCTTGTCTCATTTGTGGGTTGTACCTTGAGAGGTAACTTTGTCTTGTAATTTATTTATTTCTATATTTTAATATTTTGTCATTGATAAATATTCTTAGGATAAATCCTTCATAGATAAATTCATTTTATTAACAATTTTTTAGAATGCAAATTTTTGGGAGATTTTATGTGTTTTATTTTGCAAGGGCTCTACCCTTTCTATCTATTTAGATCCATTTCTCACTTTTCTGCTTGACTTTATTAGTCTCTAACCTATTATAACATCCCCACTGGGATCGACTTGGAATAATGTGATTCTTTTTAATTAATAACCATATTCTTTTATTAGATTTCATCATAAGAATCTAATTAGCGATCTTGATAAAACATTATAAGTATATGAACTATAAAATAAGTATGTGATATCTATCCATCATTGATCACTATCAATATATAAAACACATCATAACTAAATATAAAAAGTAATTATAGATATCCATCTATTACTGGTACAACCATACAATGATTGTTATCGATATAAAATAAGTAAATAATTACATCTCATTAGAATAATGTCTTAAAATAATAAATATAATTTATGTATAAGATACAAAGCTCTACTGAGCATGAATTCCCTAAACTCTAATATCTATGTAAATCTCAAGTGTCCTCTCCAAATAAGTACTACTATGGAGAGGGAGAGCATCATCCAAGCACTTTTTCACACCAACCACCAACCATCAATCTCCTACATAATCTTTCAGTAGGGAATGGATCTCCCTTCATGGATGAATAGATAGTGATGGTGCAGGAATATAGAGAAACAAGATAGTACCCATGTGTTGTATGATTTCTAAGAACATGCAGTGTACCATAAATAAATCCATTCTAATATGATATCACACAAACATGTAAATCATACACATGAAATGACAATGTCTAACTAACATTACTTTGGCCAAAGTTTTCAAAAAATATTGATCTCAAAGATTAGTCAAATTCATACACACCACTTGATCAGATTACATTCATATGATATTATGATGTTAGTAAGCTAGTGAAGTCCATCTCACTAATTACTCAGTACCAACAATGCAAGATTTGGTTAACATAAATATAACCAATAGATTCATGCAAATTATTTACTATTGAAAAACATAAAACATGCTAAACATGATAACAATTAAAATGCATACATTTATTCCATCAAATGTATGAACATGAATCTCCACAATATCATTTATCACATAAATAATAAGCAACAAATATAGTTTATACCAACTACGTATAATCTATACTCAGACTACATACTTCTAATTTATATAAGTAGATTCAAGTATAGTACATTATATGACAAACACCAATATCATAGTCAATCTTTTTATATACACACTACTCAATTTCAACCACCTAGTCATGATTGAAAAAGTCATAATTATCACAAAAATATAATCTTTCAATTGAATAATTTTTTATATTTTAGGTGGATACATACACATATAATTAATTTTCCATAGTTAAATAATCTATAACTTAGACTTTACCAATCAAAGAAATATACCTTATAAGCACACATAATGATGCATTAATATATGCTCTAAATGTATAAGCGCTTGTACATATTAATTTACTCATAATATGTACCATACGTAAGTTTTCAATACTATATGCATATATATCAACAATAAGTCATAATATTTTTGAAAAATTAGATAACTTACAAACCAAGTTATACCTGTTATAGTATCTTAATCATGTTTTCTAGTCTCTAAGTAATTGTGTTTAACTACTTTTATCTTATGTGGGGTTTAGTCCCACATTGCCTAGTTTAGCTTGTACATTGTCTTGCTTTACCTATATAAGCAAGCGCTCTCATATATATATATATATATATATATATATATATATATATATATATATATATATATATATATATATATATATATAATTGAAAACAAAATCAATTATTACACACATAATGAGATATACAAAGGATATGTAAGAGGTTACAAAATCATATATATATATATATATATATATATATATATATATATAATTTTTTAACCTTTTACATATCCTTTGTATATCTCATTATGTGTGTAATAATTGATTTTGTTTTCAATTAATTTCTTCTAAGTGTATGTTGAAGCATCAATGGCTATGGTAATGAGCCATTCGAGAGATATTGGCTAAAGATTTTTGATAAATCTTTCATGGTAATAAGAGCCATCTCTAATAGCCATTACTCAGCTTATCTGGTCATTTTTAATTGGATCTATGGATCTTATTTTTTAGGAATTATTAGTTTGGCATCTTTTTTTGATTGAAATCTGTTAGGTAGAGAGTTTTAGCTTGGTGTTACACTTGGATTATCACCATTGGAGTTTTTTGGCCAATGTTGGATTTCTTAATTCTATGTGGCATCCTTTTTTACCTTATTTGTTGCTACGTAGAAGATCAAAAAACTGCCAATAAGGAGGATACAATGGAGATTTATCTATTTTGACCTGCATTCTATCTCTAAAACCCTGCATGGTATTTCTTATTTTTTTGTTGCTATGTGGTCCTTTCTTATTGCCCTTGGTTTTTTGACATCATCTACCAGATCTACATGAAGATCCCTTTGGCATATTTTTTATCAGTAGTGAGTGGAGGACTGTGTAGAAAATATACTTGGATTCAAAACTATTATCAACCATTGTGCATTGGAAGAACTACATGGCATAGAAACCTAAGTGGAACATTGAAGTTTCATGCAAGATTTTTTTCCAATCTAGTCTCTATATTGGCATTGGAAGATTGAATAAGTGTTTCAAAAATTGGAGGGATATCATTGTTGGAAGAGTTATGTGTTGATAGTGGATTATAGTGTTATGCATGGAGGAGACTTGTTAGATGCCTTTGTTGATGTTGAAGGAGTAGTGTCGGGCTCTCACTTCCAGCCCAAATTATTGTATTATTTAGGACATAATTTGTTTGGTGGAGGCCGATAGGGAAATTGAAGAGATGAATCTCTTTCCTCTCACTTGTATATATATAGAGTGATTTCTCATTGTTTAAGAATAATAAGGAAGATAATTCATTGAAAAGCAGACTGCTGTTCTTATTATTCAATATATAAGAGATATATTGTTGCTAGGTTTTTCCTTTCAAGTTGAAGGGTTTTCCTAGGGTATATTATTGTGTTCATTGTTCATTGTGTTGCATTTTTTTATTGTTTCAAATCTGATCATAAAACTAACATGGTATCAGAGCGGGTTTGAAGAAGATCGTGATCATATTTATCATTGCAAGTAATACTATGTTGTTCTTTATATCTCCTGTATATCCCTATTTTAGTCAAGATAGTGAACAGTCTTAAAATTCAGGATAGACTCGAAGGAGCATACAACTTCACATCATAGAGGTTTAGAATCATGCTCACCTTGAAAGAAAATGACTTTGCTGAGTTTGTGGAAACCAAAGTTCCTGAACAATCAGAGGAAGAAGAGAAGTTGCAGTTGCTCCAGGTGAGAGTGCAGAAGACAAATAAAAGAGAGTGCATAATCTTGGTGGTTTAAAGAGAAGCCATTAGTGGGAATGTTGAGGACCGTGAGCTCTGTATAGTTGAAGAGAGAAGGTAGTATGGGTCCTATGAGATTATTATTGTCAAGATTAATGTGCAAAAGGTGAAAGAGCATGCCCAGCTCTCCGATAATTCTATCGACCAGATTGTTTTGCACAAGGTTGATCTTTTGCAGCATAGAATAGTTCCATAGTGCTCCAAGAATGTTGCCGCTGTGGTTATTACCATAGGAAGATAGAATTTGTAGGTTACCTAGACTTCCAAGCTTGGGGGGAATGCTTCCCATCATATTATTTGTGGATAGGTGAAGTTCCTTCCATTGCCAAAGGCGTTCGAGTGCCAGAAGAATATAGCCACTGAGGCTGTTGTGGGAGAGGTCCAGGAGTTGAAGAGATGATAGATTTCCAAGCTTGGGAGGGATGAAGCCTCCTAAGCTCAAATTCTTGAGATATATTCCCATAATAACACATCATTTGCATAGAATGCCTATCTAGTTGCAGACGGAGTGGGTTGTGTCATTCCAATCTTGTAATGCTGAAAAGAAAGGATCATTCATTGCTACAACTTTGAGTGCCATGAGAGATGCCACTATCATTACTGCAAGATGCTAGCTGTGAATGAATAATTTTGAGCTCGTGATGATTCTTGACTACTGCATGTCATTCCGTGGCACGTCTACCATATGCCACCCTCTAAGATTTTATGCGGTACATTGATTTTTTGTGGAAAATCCATACTCATGGATTCTTGACAATTGCATGTCATTTAGTGGCATGTCTATTAAATGTTACTTCATAATATTTATGTGGTATATTAGTTTAAGGAGAAAAAGTGTGGTCCTCAAAAGCTATAGATAAGAAAGAGTGCAGTCAACATTGGAAAACTGTGATGTAAGATGAAATGAGAGTAGAAAAGGAGGAAGTGAAAGTGTTGAGCATGTGGGTGAGTCCCTTTGGCATGCACATCTTGATTGGATTGGAAGAGAAAGGTGTGAAATATGAATCCCAAGCAGAAGATGTTACCACCACCAAGAGTCAGCTGCTATTGCAAATGAATCTAGTCTACAAGAAGATACCCGTGCTCATTCACAACGGCAATCCCATCTCCAAGTCTCTGATAATCCTCCATTATATCGATGAGTTCTAGCCTTCCAAGCCACTTCTACCTTTTGAGCCATATGATCGTGCACTTTCCAGATTTTGGGCTGGCTTCATAGACAACAAGTTTTATGATTTAGCAACTCGTGTATTGAGAACAAAAGGGGAGGCTCAAGAGGAGGCCAAGCGTGACATGTTGGTGAATCTTGAATTTTTTTTAGAAGGGGTGTTGAAGCAGATGTCACGAGGTTGTGGGCCTTATTTTGGTGGAGAAGAATTTAGCTTCGTAGATATTGCTTTCATTCTATTTGTGTCCTGGTTCCTTTCTTATGAAACTATTGGGAATTTCAAGCTCCCCTTTGAGACTCAATTTGTGCTGCTCTGTGTGTGGGTTAAGAAATGTATGGAGATGGAGAGCATCAAGAAAATACTTCCACCTCCTGAGCGTGTTCTGGAGTTTCACCTACAAGTGAGGAAGAGTTTTGTGGTGGATTTAAATAACCACCATTGCCCTCATTTGATCCAGGAAATTATGTTCATATAGTATTTTTGTGACCATACTTGTTGATGTGGTAGCAACCCACATAAGTGTGAAAGCAGCCAAGGTGTTGAAAAGAGCCGAGTAGCTGTGTATTGAAGAAGGATGTAAATGATGAAATTCATTATGAGATGGTAGAAATAGGCATCGAGAAGTTGTATTAATGATCATAAAATGACATTCAATAATTAAGAGTTCTACAGAGTTGAAAAGAGATCTATTGTGCATCATAGATAGCAGTAGTTGTGATTAAGGGGGAGTATTGGAATTAATCACCAACTACTTCTATCTCTAGCTGCCTCACCATGCCTATAATTAGAGTTAGACATGAAATCCTCTATAGGCTAATCACTTGTCCACTTCAGGCATTAGTACATGATTCTTCAAGCTTGTGTGATCTTTGACATTGAAGATTGGCTCACCTACACTTTCAGGCTCTACCTCTCATGGAGAAGATGGTCACGTGTCTTCCAAAATTCTACCAAGAGCATGTAGGTGCCTACAAAGGTTGTGCCATGGAATCTAAAGAAGTACTTGAGGGGTTCAAAGAGTTTAAAGCTCAGGTAGAGAACTTATCTGGGAAAAGAATCAAAGTTATGAGATCTAACAATGGAGGGAAGTACACCTCTGAAGGATTCATTAACTTTTACATTGAAGCAGGGATTAAGAGGGAGTTATTTGTCCCTTACAATCCTCAATAGAATAGTGTTTCAGAAAGGCAGAATGGATCTATTGTAGAAGCTGCCAAAGCTTTAATAAATGAGTTCTTCTCTGTGAGAGAAGTTCAAGGTGAAATCCCTTGATAACGAGTTCTTCTTTATGAGAGAAGTTCGAGGTGAAATCCCTTGATAATGAGTTCTTCTCTGTGAGAGAAGTTCAAGGTGAAATTTGATAACGAGTTTTTTTGTGAGAAAAATTCAAGGTGAAATCCCTTGATAACGAGTTCTTCTCTGTGAGAGAAGTTTGAGGTGAAATCCCTTGATAACAAGTTATTTTCTGTGAGAGAAGTTCAAGGTAAGACCCCTTGATTCCACCCTCTAGGAGAACCATGGTGGATGTCATGTAAAGTGATGAACACTTGTACATACTATACATTGTTTTAGCCATTGTGATTGACATCACGATGAGGTGATATGTCTTATGTAGCTAGAAGTATCCTCCCTAGCTGAGAGGGAGTGTTGATGTTGAAGGAGCAACGTCAGGCTCTCACTTATAGCCCAACTTATTGTATTATTTAAGGCATAATTTGTTTGGTGGAGGCCGACAGGGAAATTGAAGAGATGCATCTCTTTCCTCTCACTTATATATATATATATATATATATATAGAGAGAGAGAGAGAGAGAGAGTGATTTCTCATTGTTCAAGAATAATAAGGAAGATAATTCATTGAAAAGCAGACTTTTATTCTTATTATTCAATATACAAGAGATATGTTGTTGCTAGGTTTTTCCTTTCAAGTTGAAGGGTTTTCCCAGGGTATATTATTGTGTTCATTGTTCATTGTGTTGCATTTTTTTATTTTTTCAAATCTGATCATAAAACTAACAGCCTTACTCAAACCCTACATTATTCTTTTCTAGATCTATTGTTTGCTGAGTTAGGAAACATCCTTTTTGATTTACTTATAGACTACATTATTGTGTGATTAAGACATATGTGTTGGATATTATAATGGAGTTGTCTCACTTTGGTGGCTTCACTATTTACTACACTTGCTGGTCATCTAACCACTCCACCTATACCTAATTCACCATCACAACCTATATAGATGCATTGAACGTTTTTTGTTTACAAATATAGACTTATATTCTAATTTGGATTGGAATTATCCATCTCAGATCCGGTCCTATCATCATCCTTTGTCTATCAATGGAATCAAGCCAAAGACTTCTAATGGTTTGTCTTACATAGTATAAAGCTACCTCAACCTTCCCAACCATTTCTCATGGCACGTTTGACACTCCACAACTTCCCTTATGCTTTGACTAAAATATGTTGTTGATCCATCAAGCATTTGATGTGTGGATCCAAGACAATATATTAATTAGTGGCATTATTTTGATCTAATTTACATGTTATATATTCTTCCTTCACTCCTATTGTCCAGTCTTCTAGTGATGCTTCACATCATCAACTCCTTCGACCAACACTATGATGCTTGGAGTCTTCCAAACAACTAGACCATTAAACTACAAGTTCTTTCACTCCTTCCACCACCAGTCTACTACTCAATTGCTTTGATAAAGTTATTATTATGTGGCAAACATCTTGATGGGAGGTGGGCTTTATTTCATGGTGATTATTGTTGGAGGGCCCTTAAGTTTTCAAAATTCTTTCTAAGTGGGGAATAATTATTTTCCATGAGGTATTTTTTAATGGTGGGCTTATTGACTATGGTGTTGAAGTATTGCAAAAGGGGACTTTGTGTTTTTCACATGTGGGAAGGCACATAATTTTTTATTGTTTTTACAAAAACAATATATTGTAAAGTGGATTGTAATTGGTTTGTAAATTTATTGTGTTCTCTAACTTATTGAAAATGAAGGGTGAGGCTTGAGTTGGTAAGAGGCCAATTCTCCATCATAATATACACCATTGCAATCTACATAATGTGTCAGTTCCAATGAGTGGGTGGAAGACCATGTTTCCCTTGTTTGTTCATATTTCTTAAACTTTTTAGTGCAAATCTTATTAAAGAGGCCTCCTTTATAGGAAATTTTTTGTTTAATAGCTTTTGATCAGTTGAAAAAAAAATCAATTATCATTTTTTTTCAATAGTTTATGTTTTTTAATTTCTCTTGAATCGAGACTATTTAAATTGTAAAATGCACTATAAGATAAAGTGTTGCATTTTGGGGGTTCTCTTCGCATTGGATGTGCTGCCTTTGCTTATAATTTATGGTGACATTTTAGTGGTGATGTATTTTTCTATATTCTAAACAATTGTTGAGGGATTATTCATTATTTATCATATACCTTATCTCTTTAATTTGTTAGAGATTGAAGGGTGAGGTCTGATCTGGTAGGAGGTCAGACCCCCTCACAACCAACACAAACTTCTTTCTTAATTCTTCTTAATTAGATTATCATCATTTATTACACTCATGGATGCATTTTTGGCTGAGTCTAATGTTCTATTATTGAGTATACATTGTCACTACTATGGGGTTTCTTGTGTTATGGGCCCTATATTATACTTCATGCATGCATTATCTTAGTTGTATTTTTGGTTGAGTCCAATTTCTTTTTTAGCAAGTGCTTTGCACATTGTTGTTTTTAGATGTTGATTCTTCTTTGGCATATTTTTTTCATACATGTCTCTTTTCACCATTTACCACACTCTTTTATCAACCCAAAACATGCATTACTACTTTACCACATTGGTATTTGTGTCATATCTCTTCGATTCCCCTTTCTTAGTGCCTCACCTTCTTCTATGGAGACATTTTTTTGCTCCCTTATTATTGGAGCATCTCTATTGATGGTTTTTTGATAGATCAATATTCTCTTCTTTTGGACCTATTCTAGTGAAGCCCAATGTCTTCCTTATCTCCATTTGTTATTTTTTGTGTGTAAGTTATATTATACTTGTACTTATTTATAAAGTTCCATGGGGGGTTTGTTGATTTAGCCTTGTATACCTTCATGCATTTGTGTGGTCTATTTTGAGCTTCTTTTCACTTCTTCAGTTGTTTGTCTCTTCCATCACCACCATAAGCCATCTTAGTTGAGAGATATTTTACATATTTTTGATACATTATGTAGCTATTGTTGTGTACTCAGTGTCAATTTATTTGGTGTTTGAGTAATGTATTCAAACCACTCATGTAGACATTTTTTCTTCACTCCACCTAGTCAGTAGTATGGGGGTGTGTATATTTTACTTCTTTAGTGTTGAGCATTCCTTACACATGTTTTAATTTCATCACCAATGACACTGTTCTTTATTGAAGTTATTCTGGTGAAGCCCATTTTTGTGATCAAATAATGGATTGAAACCACTCTTATAAATTGAGTTTATTTACAAATTATGAGTACATGGAGTGCATACTAATTCAAAATCATCTTTGGAGGGTTTTTATCTATCTCTTTTTTATTCTTTTCTCTCTTTTAGGGGGTAGGTTTTGCTACAATTTTTTTCTCTCTTTTCTCCACTTTAGGAGATTTTATCTCCTTTGTACATGGATATCTTATTCAGGCAATTTTTTTGAAACCCATATGGAAATTGCTACTTGACACGATGGCTTTCTTAGTGATTCTTATAGTGACACCAGTGTGGTATACCCACCAGTGACTCTAGTGTGTTAACCCCACAAGTCTTTGTGATCACTTCTCACCATATTTTTTTAGGGTGTCCAAGCTATGGTTCCACAGGTGTATCATTATACCTAGTAATTTGGAGTGCAGTGTTCATGTTCAGTGATCTTTGTATTTAATGTCATTTCTACTTTTACTTAATGATTACAGTAACTTGACATATATATACTTTGGTATGATGGATTGGCATCCATAGGGACACGTCACTTCACATTGCATCCTATATTATTATCCCCTAGCTTCACTTGAGGGGGGTGTTAGATTATCTTATCCATACTTGATAGTCTCTAGGTATTTGTGTTTACCTAGTTTTGTCTTATGTGAGGTTTAGTCCCACATTATCTAGTTTAGCTTGTATATTGTCTTACCTTATCTATATAAGAAAGTACTCCCATTATAATATATATGTTTCTTTATGATTTACATTCTTTTGTAATATTTTACATATCCTTTTCATATCTCATTATGTGTGTAACAATTGATTTTTTTTCAATTAGTTTTTGTTTAGTAAATGTTGAAACATCAATGGTTGTAGTAATGAGCCATGGGAGAGATATTGGATGAATAGTTTTGATAAATCTTTCAATATCGTGTATGAACATAATTTTTCACTTTAAAAACTTGTTATGTTTCTAGGAAATTGTATTCATATGGTTATAGTTTCCTATCCCTCGAAATCCTTATGATTTATTTTAATATTATATTTAGCTATAGGCATAGGCTTATGACCCAGTACACCTATATATGTTATATTTTTGTATGAATACTAAAGTCCATATATATATATATATATATATATATATATATATATATATATATATATATATATATATATATATATATATATATATATATGTTTCCTATATATGAGTACTTGAACATCATAATATATACCATACATAAACACTCAAATGATGCTATATCAATGTTCATTTCTATTTATTAATCAAAAACTTGCTATGATTTTAGAAATCATTACAAATTTTTTGTTTAAAAAATACATTGATGATATTTTATAAGAATGTAATAAATCCTTCATAATTTTTATAGATTTTCATCCTGATATATTAAAACACAAATAACTCCATATACAAGTTCTCAAGACAACATAGTCTATCTTATATTGGTTTGCATATGAGTATTCAATGATATAAAAACTGATCTTATAGGATACACTAAAGTCTCACCAAATATACAAATGTACAAACCACTAAAGTCGTGACAATATACAAATCTATTCCACATAATATATAATAATAATCTTAGTATATAGAAACTTGATTACGTTTAGATCAAAATACTTAATCAATTATATTTTAACCACATACTAATTTATTAAGGAATGGGATCCCTAATATATTTAATTAATTAATTCTTAATTATTAAACTAATTTAATCAAGTGTATATATATATATATATATATATATATATATATATATATATTAGTGTTGGACTAATTCCATTATCTAACAATAGACAACCCCTACTATATATTCTCATAATAGCACTATATATTGACAATCCTATATGCAACATTAATCCCCATAACTATAGCATATACAATATTAAACTCCATGGATATCTAGTTATGAGAAACTAGTTATCAAATATTCACTATTTTGAGGTGATTATAATAAGGATATGACTCATCATAATAATTATTGGTTAACACTCACTTTATTACTGAGGAAAGTTTGCATGTATAACTAGCTAATTATTCTGATATATCCAATATACTTTGACTTAAAATACTCAATATCAGAGAAATTGGTCATATGTAGCTGACTCATTAATCTAACATTTAACTCTATGTAGTTGACTAATATGATAAAAAAAAATTGTTATTTGGATACCGTGTAATAAAAATGTTATTATATGATGGTGCCAAATCATTACTATATGATGGCACCAAACTGAGAATATGTAAACAAATTATAATATCCAATAATTAATCCAAACTGATATTATATAGGAGATCACATGATAAAAACCATAAACCATGATTAAAAACTATGATCTCCTATTATCCACTCCTTTTATTCCACTAATGATGGCATTCTTAGGAATCCAGAAAATGTATCATAATATATAGCAATAATTTAATGTATAACCAATCAATAATATTGAAATCATCATGTTATCAATTTTTTCCTAAACACTTTATTACAGGTCACTATTTATATATATCAGATTGACCCCCTGGTATACCAGTACATAGGTATATGACCCAAAACTTTAATACGATGGATACTATATTATATACTATAGATTCCAGTATATGTCATTCCCATATAGCCGTTTATTTGTGTATAAGCCCAGATCTATAGGGACACCTGGATCATGTAATGTTTAAATCAATACATGATATTAAGGCAAACTATACATACTATATACCATTGATCAATATTATATTTTTGAATTTATACCACTACCATATCATTGTGATATCTATGATTTCTTATTTAATAGGTATGAGGTGTTACTCTATCTTTAATATTTATTGAATCAATATTAATATGGAGTAATTGATTCATATGATGAAATAACACTAGTACAATAGGAATCAATAAAATAATTAAGTTATCAATAATATACTTATATTACTTCATAATTTTGCAAAGTTATTATACAAGTTTTCTATAACATCATATTATATGTAACATTTGGGTCGCTTTATATCATATATATAACAAGCACTATTAACTTAAATACCATATAACAATATTATCAGAATCATTATTAAGTTAAAAATATGATATTATAATATTTATTTTATTCTTATTTCTAATTATATTTGTGACTTAATAATTAATCTACGACTTTTTTTTTTTGGTTACATGTAGTATGAGTCCATTAACAATATTAGAGGTAGTATTATATTTTTACATTTGTTTCATAATATCATCTATCACTATAGTATGATATTAAATATATTAAAATATGTAATTTTCAACAATACTATGTATGTAATATATTAAGTAAATTAGATCTTATATCATTATTCTCAATTATACCCATCGGCTATTATAATTTAAAATCAGATGGCCATACCTATACAAGTATATTTCTTGTATTTCCATGAATATACATCATTTTTTTAAGTCACTTGCAGATGTAAAATATCAGTATACTCACATATATAAATTAGTAAGTGGCTACATCTATGTATATTCTAATTTAATAGGATCACCATACTTTATAGAGATCAAGATGTTGTTCCCAAAATCCGTCACTTGGTTTTGGTGACAACATATCGACTATTTTGGTCTTGAAGGACAAAATGATCTCTTCCCTTCTCAAAAATGTTTTGAGTATTCAAATTCTTAAATTATTCAACTCTTTTCAACTAAATAACTCACAGGTTCAACGGGTAGGGTTTCCCAGAAAGAAGATCCAACACTTAGGCATTTTCAAGGTTGGTTCAGCACCGAGGTTCAATCAAAGGTCCATCGATATGATTCAAACAAATAGAATGAACCACTTTGAACCATTGAGCCATTGAACCCCACCTCCATAAGGCTCAAAGGTTTAATGGGTTCAAAGGTTCAAAGACTTCAATGGACTTAAATAAAAGAAGGCTTCGAAGAGTGAAGGTTGAACTGTTGAAATGTTGAACCTTGAACCAAAATGGTTCAATGAGTTCAAAGGTTTAATGAGTTCAATATGATCAAAATACTTAGAGAATAAAAGAATTCAAAGAAAGAGAATGAACTATTGAACCGTTGAACTTTGAACCAAAATGGTTCAAAGGTTCAAATGTTCAAAGGGTTCAAAGAAGTTCAAAGCACAGAAAGGAAGCTTCGAGCAAATGAAAGAAGCACAAGAAGTTCAACAAGGAGTTCAACCAAAGGATTTGAAGAATGATTGAACCAAAGAGCTGAGTGAATAGACAAGCCGATTGAATCGTCAACCATTAAACCACTTTTAACCATTGAACCGATGCACTCCAAGGTTCAAGGTTCAAAGTAGTTCAAGTGACTAAGTGATCATGACGTCCCCATGGATTTCAAATTCAAGGTAATGAAATATCTATTGATTTTCAAATATGGTGTAGACCCTATGAACAAATTCAATGATTAGTCAAAGAAGAAGCTGAAAGAGCTAGCAGAAAGTGAGAAGGTAGCCTGAGAGCTCAGATTGTCAAAGAAGGACAAGACACGGCGAGGAAAAAGAGAATAACTATAGGAAATCCATAAATATCTGCAAGAGAGTTATTTCTAGTAGGTGGAATAGTCCACCAAGTGGATGTCAAAGAGCGTGAACATTCAATGGCACGGTCTATTTTTTTTTCATTAAGTAAAGGTGAATGGATAGCTGTGTAAGTACAATAAATAAAACTAGGCAACCCATTCTTATTAAAGGATGTTTGATATGATTTAGAATGCCAAAGTTAAGGCTGATGACCTATTCCATCATGGCTCTTTCATGAAAATACATTCAAGGTATTGAATGCAGCATGGGCCATTTCCATGAAACAAAGCACCCAAGTCTTTCTTAGAGCACTATATATTGTAATCTCTCTTATTGTTTTAAGGACACCTCTCTATTATTAGAAGAAAAACTCTACCCAAATTGAAAGGCATTCCTGAGACTTTGAGCTTAGATTGTTAATCATATTTTGTTATTTAAATGAGAAAACAAGTGACCTTCTCGACTTTGTGCTGGAATAGCTTGTGTTATTTAAGAGATTGTTTTTATGTCTATTTCCTAGAAGCATTCTTATCCATTTAATTTAACAAGTAGAACTAGTGGAAATAATTAGGAAGGTGTCCTGAAGCCAACTGTGGAGAGACTTTATGCTGCCACAATGGTCTTTAGTGTGTTGTTTTCTGTATCTATGTAAAGGATCTTGGGATGACTTTGTGCCCACATTGTCCTTCATATATTTCACTCTTTGGCAGTTAAGGTGGAGACTTTGTGGTAGACTTCATTCTACTGTGTTACTACATCTAGTTACTTTTACTACCCAAGAAGGAATTTGGCTGTTGACTGAATATTACTTCTAAAAGAAGAGAAGTACCTCCAGTAATCACCCAGGAATTCTCTTATGTCTGTGAACATCATCTCTGAAAAAAGAGAGATAGATGGTGTTATCCTACCCTGAGTGTTATTTTTAGCTTATATTTATAGTATATTGTACCTTATAGTTATAGGGAACCTCCCCTTGATGAGAGGAGAGATTTGTCCCATTTTGATGTGGTAAACCCACATGTTTTGGCTGATAAATCTCCTTATGCTATGGTTGAAACATCTATTTTACCCATCAATTAGCTAGTGACAAAATATTCACCCAACAATTTTTGGTGACTCTATTGGGGACCAAACGAGTTGTTCTAATTATTTTCCATCTCCATATCCTTATCCATTTCCATTATATACTCTGATTTGTGAAACCAAAGATTCTGGGGATCGAACATTTCATTGCTATTGTCTACTCTGGCATCTCCACTCCAACAGTTTTTGGCGACTCTGCTAGGGATTGAATGAGCTATTCTAGTTCTTTTCCATCTCCATATCCTTATCTATTTCCATTATATACTCTGATCTGTGAAACTAGAGATTCTAGGGATCAAATGTTTCATTGTTATTGTTTACTCTGCCAACTCCATGCCAACAATTTTTGGTGACTGTACTAGGAAAGAATGAGCAGTTTAGAGCCTCAAGCTCCAAGCTGAAGTAGAACCAGTTCTTTTCCATTTTTATTCTAGAATCTAGCAGATCCACGCTATACAAGAAGCCAAAAATCTCAAGGTGTTGTTGACCCTATTTTTGAGTTGGTGCAGCAGAGAAATTTTGATTTGTTTCCTCCACAACCTCACCTTCAACGAACTAGTAGTCTTCCTCCTACCAACACTAGGTCACCAATACAAGGTAGTGATTCTTTTTCCTCTACTAGAAGAGCTTTTCCTATACATACCCCACCAATATTTGTTATCCCCCCTTTCCATAGTCATACAATGGCAGCTCAAGGCCCCTGGGGTAACTCTTTTGCCCCACTAAATTTAAATCCACCTCTACATGAGCTACCACACAGTTTAAGGAAGAATATTCCAAAATTATTTAGTGATGAGAGAGTTCATCATGATTAACATATTGTAGCCTTCAACATAGCCTATCACATGATAGGTGTAGATTATGAAGACGTAGTAGTCATGTTATTTATAAAGGCATTACAAGGTGTTGCTACAGACTGATTCTACCATCTGCAAGCTCGATCAGTGATTGATTGGAACACTCTCAAAGCTAAATTTGAAGACAAGTTGAAGCCTATAGAAGATGTGCATGCCCTACTGGCTTAGCTCACACAAATGAAGAAAGAGCCTTATGAACCAATGAGAGATTTCATAGCCAAGTTTGACAAGCTAAGGAATATGATTTCTACAATTGCTTAGCCAATAGCTAAGAATCTTAAATGCTTCTTCATCAACTCATAGCTACCTGATGTGAGTTTTCTACTAAGATGTGCTGGCCACATAGACCTTGTGTAGTGTAGGATTTGTCTACTGAGGTGGAAGATGATCACATATTGGTGGGGAAGATAAGGAAAGATCCTAATAGAGGTAAATCTTCTTCATCCTCTGAATATCTATCTACAGGCACCACTGATCCAATGGTGCAAAAGCTATAAAATGAGTTGCTAGCTCTTAGAAAGCAAATGGTGCAAGGGTTGTCTACTCCTCCTTTGTACTGAGAGATACCAAGGAGGACATTCCCTAATCAGTCATACCAAGGCAACACTGCCAAGAATCAAGGGTAGCCAAATCATCTCCCCCTCAGGGGAAACTTGCTATTGAAGTAGTTCCAACCAACTCAGTAGTTGGATACCTTGAAATAAAATCAATTTTTTCTTTCCAATGTGAGTTTAACCAAGAAGATGGCACTAATCTCTTTGTGGAAGACTAAGATGAATCAGCTAGTAACTCCAACATTGGTTTCCTAAATTACCAAGATGAACCCAGAAGTAAAGGTGAAGCGTTTGATGGATCATATGTTATATTCACCCAGTCCCAGAACCAGTCAGCCTAGAAAGCTGATAAGAACGAAAAATAAGAGCGATCTCAACTGATAATTTCAATTTCTATGTAGGGAACCACTCTGCGTTTTCCATCAAAGGACCTAGTGATCACTAAAAAGGTAAGTACATCAAATTTTCCTTCATCTTCTGCTTCAAATTCACAGACCAGGACCACCCCTCCTAAAAACTAGAAGGATGAATTGCCTTCCCCTATTCCTAATTCATTTCAGACATTTGATATAATTGACCATGTCTAGAAAACCAAAATTTGAATGTCTAAATTTGAATTCCTCCAATCCAACCCTAAGCAGTTGGATAAGTTAGTTCAATGTGTAAATAATAAAACCATTCCTATAAGACCAGTTGTTCCAAAGGTGAGTCCCACATCCACTTAGAATAACCTTGTCATTACTCCTACTTCTGCTCCAGAGAAGATAGAACCATTTTATGTCTCCCTGTTGATAAATGGTCATTAGCTAAATAATTGAATCATCAACTCAGGCACATCTGACAATGTCATGCCTGCCAAAGTGGTAGAATATATTTGTCTCACACTAACCAAGATATTTGGGAGATGCTTCTCTATGGAAGACAAATAAGTCCCTATGCTAAGACAAATCAAAGATGCCCAGTTTGCATTTGCGGCCTTTCTAGGAAAAATAATTAAGATGACAGTCCTGGTGGCCAATGTCCTAGCCTCCTACAGCATCCTTCTTGGTCAAATTTTTTTCAAGGATATTGGTGGAGAATTTAGCATGGACCTATCTAAGGCAAGGATCCCTGTGAAGGACATCATGTAGAGGCTACTTCCTGAGAAGGAGGCAAAGTATACTTTCACCCAAACATCAGCCCCTAAAGCTCAAATTCTATTTGAGTCTTTAGGAATGGGTAACTTTTTCCTGTCTATAGAGGATGTCCCTATTTCATCTGATGAAATTCCTGTAGGTGACAATCCAAAAAGTTTAGATAGGATAGTAGGAGAATTGGTAGAGCAAAGTTTAGATGCAAAAGAATCCTCCCTCCCTGACCAGGAGGAATCTAAAAAAAAAAATCAAATTTTGATAATGTTTAGATTCTAAAATTTGATGGAAGTTATTCTTCTACCAAGGCTGTTCTAATATCTCCTCAAGGAGATATTTTCCTTCTTCATACAAGTCATAGTTCAACAACACCAACAACACTGCCGAGTATGAATCTCTATCAATTAGGTTGAAGGCTACTCAAGACAAAGGTGTCAAACTCCTTCACACTAAAGGAGATGTTGAACTGATAGTTTGTCAGGTGGGGAACCTATGTCAAACCAATAATAAAATATTTCACCATTATCATAATTTGGTATGGGATTGTATTGAAAATTTTGATAGTTTTAATATATCTACAGTGCCCAGAGAACTTCATGGTCATGCAGATTCATTGGCTATCTCTATGACCCTCTTGGTTCTTCATAAAGACTTTGAAAAGTAAAAGTACACTATCAAGCTGGTCTTTTAACCAAGTGTGCCTGACAATGCCAATCATTTGTAGGTGTTTTATGTTGATAATCAAATTATGTGCTGGACTGAACCAAAAGACTAGTGGATTATGGTAATGGACCATACTACTGCACATTAAAATTAGGTAAAGAAACTCTTCTATAAGAGAATAAGGATTTGTGATTTTTAGACTAAAAATCAAGTCTTGTTGTGGGGCAAGAGTAGAGAACTAAAAGGAATGCATTGAAAAGTTAATTCCTGGTGGAGAGATTGATTCACCAATCATCGTTTCTAGGGAGAAAATGGTTTCTTGCCGATATATCAAGATAGAACACCATTTTCACTGCCTCACAGTGGGCAGCATTTGAGCACTTCAATCCTTGAAGTATCAGATGACATCAATTGTATATATTTGTATAGTCTTTAGTTTAGTTTTGTTTGGTTCATTGTATTTTGTTTTTGTGTCTTTATTTTTGGGTAGCATGATTCCATAGTCCAATGGCATACATGAAAGCACTAGAGATTTTGGATTCTACTCCCTTTGATTATTTTTGTAATCAATGGAAGTTCTTCAACTGGAGCCAACTATTGTTCTAAAAATCAATCACTTGTTTTTGGGGACAACATATCAACTATTTTGGTCCTGAAGGCCAAAATTATCTCTTCCCTTTTCAAAAATGTTTTGTGTATTCAAATTCTTCAATTATTCAAGTCTTCTCAGCTAAAGAACTAACAGGTTTAATAGGCAGGCTTTCTTAGAAAGAAGTTCCAACACTTAGGCATTTTCAAGGTTGGTTCAATGCCAAGGTTCAATACAAGGTCCATCGAAAGGCTTCAAATAAATAGAATGAACCACTTTGAACTATTGAACCATTGAACTCCACCTCTTCAAGGTTTAAAGGTTCAATGGGTTCAAAGTTTCAAATACTTTAGAAAACATAAAGAAAAGAAGGCTTCAAAGAGTGAAGGTTGAAATGTTAAACCATTAAACCTTGAACCAAAATGGTTCAATGAGTTTAAAGGATCAATGAGTTTAATAAGATCAAAAGACTTACAAAATAAAAGGATTCAAAGATAGAGAATGAACTATTGAACCATTGAACTTTGAACTAAAATGGCTCAAAGGTTTAAAGTGTTTAAAGAGTTCAAAGTGTAGAAAAGAAGCTTTGAGCGAATGGAAGAAGTAGAAGAAGTTTAATAAGGAGTTCAACCAAAGGGTTCAAACAATGATTGAACCAAAGAGCTGAGTGAACAAATAAGCTGATTCAATGACTGACCATTAAACTGATGCACTCTAAGGTTCAAGGTCCAAAGTAGTTCAAGCAACTAAGTGATCATGACATCCCCATGGATGTCAAATTCAAGGTAATAAAATATATGTTGATTTTCAAATATGGAACAAACCCTGTGAAAAAGTTTAATGACTGACCAAAGAAGAAGCTGAAGGACCTAGAAGAAAGTGAGAAGATAACTCAAGAGCTCAGATCATCAAGGAAAGACAAGACATGGCAAGAAAAAAGAGAACAACTACATGAAATCCATAAATATCTACATGAGAGTTATTTCCATTAGGTGGAATAGTCCACCAGGTGGATGTCAAAGAGCATGGACATTCAATGGCATGGTTTATTTTTTTTCATTAAGTAAAGGTGAATAGATAGCCGTGTAAGCATCATAAATAAAACTAGGCAACCCATGCTTAGGAAAGGATGTTTGATATGATTTAGAATGCCAAAGTTAAGGCTGATGATCTATTCTAGCATGGCTCTTTCAAAAAAATACATTCAAGGCATTGAATGCAATATGGGCCATTTCCATGAAACAAAGTGCACAAGTCTTTCTTGGAATGCTATATCTTTTAATCTCTCTTATTGTTGTAAGGGGACCTCTCTGTTATCAGAAGTGAAACTCTGCCCAAATTGAAAGGCATTTTTGAGACTTTGAGCTCAGACTGTTAATCATATTTTGTTATTTGAATGAGAAAATAAGTAACCTTCTAGACTTAGTGATGGAATAGCTTGTGTTATTTAGGAAATTGTTCTTATGTCTTTTTCCCTTCAAGCATTCTTGTCCATTTAATTTAACAAGCAAAACTAGTGGAAGTAATCAGGAATGTGTCTTGAAGCTGACTATGGAGAGACTTTATGCTGCCACAATGGTCTTTAGTGTGTTGTTTTCTATCTCTATGTAAAGGATCTTGGGACGACTTTGTGCCCCCATTATCCTTTGTATATTTCACTCTTTGGCAGTTGAGGTGGAGACTTTGTGCTACACTTCATCCTGCTATGTTGTTGCATCTAGTTACTTTTACCACCCATGAATGAATCTATTTGTTGACTAAGTATTACTTTTGAAAGAAGAAAAGTACCTCCAAAAATCATCTATTAATTCTCCTATGTCTGTGAACATCATCTCTAAAAAAAAAGAGATGGATGGTGTTATCCTACTCTGAGTGTTATTTTCAGCTTATATTTATAGTATATAGTACCTTATAGTTATAGGGAACCTCCCCCTGATGAGAGGAGAGATTTGTCCCATTTTGATGTGGTAAACTTGCACATTTTGGCCAATAAATCTCCTTATGTTGTGGTTGAAACACCTATTTTGCCCATCAGTTAGTTGGTGAGAAAATATTCACCCGACACAAGACAAAATATCACATGAATTTTAAAGACATCCCCTACCTTGCTATGGTGCCCAACTAAAATAACATGATCTAGGGGAAGAATATTTTGCCTCTCTTGATCTTTCTTCCTTATCATTGTCTTATCTCTTCCTAAAATCCATGCTCCTTCTCTTTACCCACTACCCTCTTCTCTCTCTATTCTCCATTTCTACATGTTGCACCCTCCTTCAAAACTCCATGCTTTCTTGCCTTTTGATCTCTTTCTTTTACTTTCTTTTATTCAAAGGTTTTCTTTTTCTTTTCTTTTTGTTTTAATTTTCTATATTCATTTTTCTCTTGTTTTATTTTTGATTAATTCTTTTCCCCAAATATATGATTTCCAATTCTCTAAATATAAAATATAATTACTTTATTTTCTTTATTTCCCTTATGTGTATATTAATATTTTTATTTTTCTAATTACTTAATAATAATATGTCTTTATATATACAAATAATCACAATGAATTGACCAATATAGGATCAATAATATTCTTTTAAATTGAAATGGTAAATAACACATAGTAGCATTCTACATTAAATCTATGTTTAATGTCCATAATGAAATCACACAAGATTAATTCCTTTAAGAATAAATCCGATCTAACACAACTAATCATGCATAAACCATAATCTAAATGCAACATCATAAAAACCACACTAATTATAACAATTTAAACCATGCATATAATGAGTGTTATTTAATGTGGTGTGTGCAAGGTTTTAGCTATTATTTTTTCATCCTCTAGTATCTCCATCTATGCCATGATCTCTAATGATGCTTTCCCTCTATTATTATTTGAGTTATGAATCTCTCATGTGTCCAACTCATTAGAAAAATATAGTTAGTCCATACATCATGACATAAATACATCATAAAATACTGTTGAAATAACAAATCGGCATGATCACATTATAAAGAATATATAGTACAATTAACTCATAGTAATTTCATCATGAGATAAAAGAAACATACAACTGCCCCATAATATCATATGGCTTATATCTTAATCAAATACTAATAAAATAAAATCACCAACTATAAATATCCATTGATAATCTAGTAAGTTTGCTTAGTGAAAAATCAGGGTGTAACATCCTTCCCTCCTAAAGCTGGTGATCATCTTGATGACACTTATTCAAACATGAATTCTAAATCAAAAATATTATTTAGTAGAAATATAACATAGAATGAATCATAAAATCAATAAAATAAATGTGGAAATCACTTTTAAAACTCGTCAATAAAAGCCAAAACAAATGGCCAAGGAGAGTTCTACAAAACCTTTCAATCCCTATGCACACCTCTCTAACCTAGAGAGTGTTTTTCTCATTCTTAAGAAATTTTTTTAGAGAACCTGGAAAGAATGATGTGTGTAATTCAATACCTTCTATATTCTAAGTAGCTCTTGATAAGTATGACATGTTAATACTTTCGCTACTCCATGTACTTCTTGACAACTAGATGATCAATAGGAATTGAAAATAATACATTTATAATGTATAAAAAATTAAGGAATAATAATTATTTAGTATACATGTGTATGACTATATGACTAAATTTGACAAGTCTCACTTGTCAAATCTTAGATTCAATAATATCCCCTTGTTGGATCCAAATTCAATAACTACTGAGTCAATGTGAGACTAACTAGGATTCACTCCCATATCTTAGTACTCACATTCCTAATTGACCACTCATCCCTTAGGTCTGCATGTCTTAATGATCTCCAAAATGTGCACATGTTTTAATGAATCATAAATCCATATTAACATTCCCTAACTACATTAATTTTCTAATAGCTAAACCTACCTAGTATCAAATTTCACAGCTTAACCCATCTTCGTTGTACTCATAGTTAGGAAGAAATAATGTTAAAATTAACATACGAAACAAAGGCCAAGGATCACACCATCCGTACAAACTTATATAGGGAAAATAAGCACAATGCCTCCCTATTTGTTCTTATAATTACATAATATTTTACAATCTTATCTCAAGCCCTTAGACTAACAAGATGTTACATACATCTTATTCCATACTCACTCTGGGTAAAAGGTACATAAATGACTCATCAAAATAACATGTTTTTTGAAAGATGAGAATAATATCAATATAACCAAGGGTGAATCATAACATAATTACTATAATTAACTTATAAATCTTAATCTATAACCAATATAAATTTAGGGTTGACCACTCCATGTAGTTAAAGTTCACAAGTTTAGATAAAATAGCATTTGAAAGTGTGACTTTAAAAAGCCACAAGTAGAATGTAGTTAACTAACATATCAACAAAAAAATCTTAAATACCCTCACATGGTATGAATAAAATACCACAGCACAAATTACCAAAATCACTACACACTTACCAAACCTATAAGTTTAATATCACAACCTACTTCCATAACCAGAAATAAAAATATTAATCACATAGATACATCAGTTAATTCTATTCCTAGAACTCCTCTATCTACAAGAATTAAAACACACTATTGAAAAAATTGTAGAGAATATTATCAAAACAACATTTTGAAAACAAGTTTTTGATTAAGAGAACACTTAATCAATATCATGAAAATATGAATCTACTCAATGGGATTATAATGATGTCAAAGGAGGATGAGAAAATAACTAATCACCTCTATGATAGCTATCTATGATGACATATCTTCCCAATCCACATAAACATATGGAATTCAAAATCCATGAACAAACTCCTATCACATAGAAGATAACTACACTCCACTACAAGGAGGATTACCACCACACTAGGTGGTGCCAATCCATAAGTGGTATTTTAGGATTCCCTCCCCTAGGATTAATGTACATGAAACACAAAAATTTCTCTAAAATGCACATATGATTAAGTGAGAATCATCCCATGCCTTTTTGAACACTCATAATACAAAACACAAGTGGTTGGGGTGATTTGATTACCAAGTAATAATGTAATCATTCTCAAGGTGTTCGATCTAAATTATCAAAGATATTTTAGGAATATCTTGCTCATGACTCATGAATTATGTTATGCACTCACCTACCCAAACATCATATATAGCCATCACTATTTAGACACTCAATAAACCAACCCTTTAACAACTCTAAGATGGTTGGGGTATTCCTAAGGGTACAAATTTAATGTACCACACAACATTTCATGGAATCAGCTATAAATCCTTACAACTTTGTAAAATAGGTCACCTATGATTATGCCTTATCCTTTCTAGAATTCCCTTCTATTATCGTAATGTTCCATACATCATATGATTTAGTTAAATAGGTTCTTAGGAAAATCAAACCAAGAATCATGAATGTATATTACCTACAATAGTCATCAAGCTATACATGAGTATTTAAAAAATATCAAAACTCCAGTCATGGTGTAATATGATTTGACACTAAGGCACTACATGTCCAAAATACACTTCACTTAACCAGTGCAATACTACTTGTATGCTCACATCTTGAGGTTCTCCTGCTTAACAAGATGCTTTTTAGGTTCACACTAGTGATCTTCCTCTTCATGGTCATGAATTTCCTATTCTAGGGTTAAAAAATTGGTCCCTAGTTTTATTCATGGATGAGAGAATCTGATCTAGATTTTCTACTTGCTTGATGGAAAATTGATAACAATGAAATGGAAGGTTACTATCATTGACATTTGAATAACCCTCTTTGGATACTCCAACTTTCACCATTCTCTCTTTTGGTAACTAGAAGGATAAAAAATGATAGTGGATTCATTAGGTCCTAGAGTTTGAGCCACATCTTTGATACCACATGTAACAACCCCAATGGGATCAACTTGGAATAATGTGATTTTTTAAATTAATCAATGTATTCTTTAATTAGATATCACCACAAAAATCTAATTAGTGATCTTGATAAAGCATTATAAGTATACCAACTGTAAAATAAGTATGTGACATCTATCTATCTATCTATCTATCTATCTATCTATCTATCTATCTATCTATCTATCTATCTATCTATCTATCTATCAATCACTAATCACTATCATCATATGAAACACATCATAATTAAATATAGAAAGCAATTAAAGATATCTAGCCATGATTAGTATAACCATTGATGTCAATGTACCATAACTAAATAATTACATCTCATCATAATAATGTCTTAATAATAATAAATATAATTTATGTACAAGAGACAAAGCTCCATAAAACATGAGTTTCCCAAACTCCATTATCTATGATAATATCAAGTGTCATTTACAAATAAGTACTATTGTGGGGAGGGAGAGCATTATCTGAATGCTTTTTCACACCATCCATGGACCATCAATCTCCTAGACAATCCCCCATTAGGGAATAGCCCTCCCTTTATAGATGAGTAGATAGTGATAGTGCAGGAATCTAGAGAGACGTGATAGTAGCTGTGTGTTGAATACTTTATAAGAACGTGAAGTGTACAACAAAAAAAATCATTCTAACATGACACCACACAAACTTATAAATCATACACATGAAATGACAATGTCTAACTAACATTACTTTGTCCAAAAAATTTAATAGTTATTTATCTCTAGGATGAGTTAAATTCATACACACTACTTGATTAGATTACCTTCATTTGGAATTGTGATGTGAATAATCTAGTGAGGTCAATCTCACTACTTACTCAGTACCAGCAATGAGAGATTTGATTAACATAAATATAACCAAAAACTTCATATAGATTATTTTCTACCAGTAAGCATAAAATATGATAAACATGGGAATAATCAAAATGCATATATTTATTCTATCAAATGTATGAATTAATCTCTACAATATCATTTATCACATAAATAATAAGCAACAAATACAGTTTATATCAATCGAGTATAATCTATGCTTAGACTACATACTACTAATTTCCATAAGTAGATTCAAATACAATACATTATTTGACAAACACTAATATCATAGTCCATCCTTTTATATACACACTACTCAATTTCAACCATCCAGTCATGATAAAAAAAAGTCATATTTCGTAAGAAAACATAATATTTCATGTGAATAATTTTTTATATTTTAGGTGGTTGTATGCATATATAATTAGTTTTTCATACTTCATAAATTTATAACTTAGTTTTCACCAATCAAAGAATTATACCTTATATTCACACATCACGATGCACTAATATATGTTATAAATGTATAAGCAATTGTACATATTTATTTAATTATAATATGGACCATCCATAGGTTTTCAATATTATATGTATATAGACTAATAGTCAATCATAATATATTCAGAGAATTAGATAACTCACGAACCAAGTTATACCCTGTATGAACATAATTTTTCACTTTAACAACTTATTACATTTCTAGGAAATTGTATTCATATGATTTTAGTTTCTTGTCCCTCAGAATCTTTATGATATATTTTAACCATCCATTTATCTATAGGCATAGGCTTATGACCAAATACACCTATATATGTTATATTTTCTTATGACTACTAAAGTCCATATATATATATATATATATATATATATATATATATATATATATATATATATATATATATATATATATATATATACGAGTAATTGAACATCATAATATATATCATATATAAGCACTCAAATGATGCTATATCAATGTTCGTTTATATTTTGTAATAAAGAACTCACTATGATTTCAAAAATCATTATAGCTTTCCTATTCACAAAACACATTGATGATATTTTATAAGAACATAATAAATCCTTCATATTTTTTATAAATTTTCATCTTGATATATTCAAAATGTAAATAACTCAATCTACAAGTTCTCAAGACAACATAATATTGTGTATATTGGTTCATATATGAGTATTCGATAATATACAAATATCTCTTATATGATCCACTAAAGTCCCACCAAATATACAAATGTACAAATCACTAAAGCCATGACAATATAAAAATATATTCCACATAATATATTAGAATAATCATAATATATAGTAACCTTATTACGTTTACATCAAAATACTTAATCATGTACAGTTTAAACACATACTAATTCATTAAGGAATGGGATCCCTACTATATTTAATTAAGAAATTCTTAATGATTAAACTAATTTAATCAAGTATATATATCATATATTAATGTTAGACTAATTACATAGTCCAACACTAGATAACCCCTACTATATATTCTCATAAACAACACTATATAGTGACAATCCTATATGAAACATTAATCCCCATACTATAACATATACAATATTAATCTCCATAGATATCTAGTAATGAGGAACTAGTTATCAAATATTCACTATTTTGGGTGATTATAATAAGGATACGACTCATCATAACCATTATTAGTTACTAGTCACTATGTTAGTGAGGAAATCTTATATGTATAACTAGCTAATTATTCTGATAATATCCAATATACTTCAACTTAAAATACTCAATATTAGAGAAATTAGTCATATGTAGCCGACTCATTAATCTGACATCTACCACTATGTAGCTTAATAAAGTGATAACAAAAATTCATTATTTGGATATTGTGTGTAAAAAAAATGTTATTATCTGATGGCACTAAACCAATTATATATTACTATATGATGGCGCCAAACTGATAACATGTATATAGATTATAATATCCAATAATGAATCCAAACTGATAATATGTAGGAGATCAATTGATAAAAACCATAAACCAAGATTAAAAACTATGATCTCCTATTATCCACTCTTTTAGTCCACTAATGATGTTTCTAATATTAATCTAGAAAACATATCATAATATATAGTAGTAATTTAATGTATAGCCAACAGATAATATTGAAATTACCACGCTATCAGTATTTACATGAACACTTTATTATTGATACCATTGGTATACCATTACATAGGTATACGACCCAAAAATCTAACACTATAAATACTATATTATATACTATAGATTCCAGTGTATGCCATTATGATATCATCACTTATTTGTGTATAGGTGTAGACCTATAGGTACACCTAGATCATGTAATTTTTAAAGCAATATATGCTATTAAAGCAACCTATACATATTGTATATCATTGATTAGTAACATATCACTGTATATACCACTGAATTTACACCATTACTATATCATTGTGATATCCATGAGTAGAATATGATTTCTTATCAGATAAGTATGAATTGATACTCTATCTTTAATATTTATTGAAAATCATTTATTGAATCAATAGTAATATAGAGTAATTGATTCCTATGATGGAATAATATTAGTACAATAGGAATCAATAAATTCATTAAGTTATCAATAATATAATTATATTACTCCATAATTTCACTAAGTTATTACGCAAATTTTCTATAACATCATATTATGTAACTTTATGATTCTTATATATCATATATATAAATAGATATATTAAATTAAATATCATATAACAATAATATCAAAGTTCTTTAAGTTAGAAATATGATATTATATTATCTACTTTATTCTTAACTCTGACTACATATGTGACTTAATAATGAATCTACAGCTTATTTTATTTTGTTTGGTTACATGTAGTATGAGTTTGTTAGAGATATCAGAGGAAGTATTATATTATTACATTTATTTTGAAGCTTTTGTTTTATAATATCATATATAGCTATAGTATAATATTAAATATCTTTAAATATCTAATCTTCAACCATACTATGTAAGTAATATATTAAGTAATTCAAATTGTATATCATTATTCTCAATCATAACCATCGGCTATTATAATTTAAAATGATTATATGAAACAAGATTGCCATACCTATACAACTATATAACTTATATTTACATGAGTACACATTGATATTTTATGTTTCTTGTAGATCTAAAATATCAATATACTCACACATTTAAATCGGGTAGTGGATGTATCTATGTATATTATTATTTAATAGGATCACCATACTTCACAGATATTAAGACAAAGAATATCACATAAATTTTAAAGACATCCCCTACCTTGATATATCACCCAAATCAAATAGCATGATCCATGGGAAGAATATTTTCCCTGGCTCGATCTTTCCTCCTTAGCATTGTCCTCTTACCTCCTCAAAACTATGCTCTTTCTCTTCACCTGCTACCCTCTTCTCTCTCTACTATCCCTTTCTACATGTTGCACCATCCCTTAAAACTCCATGCTTTCTTTCCTTTTGAGCTCTTTCGTTTACTTTATTTTAGTCAAATATTTTATTTTCTTTTTCTTTTTCTTTTTTTTAATTCTTTTTTTTTTCTTTTTTTCCTTTTAATTTATTCTTTTTCCCAAACATATAGTTTCTCTAAGTATAAAATACAATTACTTTATTTGCTTTATTTCCTTTATAAGGTTTTTCATAATTTTATTTGTATAATTACTTAATAATAATATGTCTTAATATAGACAAATAATCACAATGACTTTACCAATATATGGTCAATAACATTCTTTTAAATTGAAATGGTAAATAACACATAGTAGCATTCTACATTAAATCTATGTTTAATGTCCATAATGAAATCAAACAAGATTAATTCCTTTAAGCATAAATATGAGATAGCACACACAACTAATCATGCATAAACCATTATCTAAATGTAAAAACATAAAAAAAAACACTAACGCTAAAAATTCAAACTATGCATCTAATGAGTACTATTTAACATGGTGTGTGAATGGTTTTATCCATTATTCTATCATTCTCTAATATCTTCACCTACATTACCCTCTCTGATGATGCTCTCCCTCTATCATGCTCTAAGAGATCAATCTCTTCTGCATCCAACTCATGACAAGTAAGTAGTTAGTCCATACATCATGACATATATACATCATAAAATATTGTTGAAATAACAAATCAACATGATCACATTATAAAGAATATACAATACAACTAACTCATAACAATGTCATCATAAAATCAAAGAAACATACAACTAACCCATAACAACATATGACTTATATCTTAATCAAATAATAATCAAATAAAATTACCAACTATAAATATCCATAGATAATCTAGTAAGTTTGCTTGGTGAGAAATCGAGATGTATTACTTATTACTGTAGGTTATTTGAAAGGACCATTTTAAAACACATCAAGTAAAAAAATACATCCTCTTATGTCAGCTTTCTAGTTTTTTTAATCAAAATTTTTATTACTTGTTCATTTTTATTAGATTTATTTTATTCTAAGTTGTTTCTATCTTATACTTAGGATTTTTAATGATATTTTTTCTCTTTTTATAAAATTCAGATCCTTTTCATTATCTCTATCTGTAGTAAAATACTTGTATCACATTTAATATTTTTAAATTTTGAGTTTTTTCTATTCTTCAGTCAATCTTTTTTAGATTTACCTTAGTCCAAATCTCTATATTTTTTCTTTCCCTCTTTCTTTTGTGAGACATTTTTTCTCATTTTCCCCACCTCTCCTTTGTCATAATTTGTACCTCTATTTTTTTGTATTTTTATCCACCTTTGCACTTCATTTGAAGTTGTTTTACCTTTTTTATATGCTTCAATATTATTTTTTTCCTAGTGATTTTGTGGTGTCCTTGTGTAGTACAACCTCTTTGGAATTTTGCTCCAGTTAAGCCACCTTAATTTGGCATCATTTTCTATGTATATTTCACATGGTCATCACCTTATATGATTTATTCTATTTACCATCTCATGTTATTTTAAAATATCTCTTGATTTTTGTCTCTGATGCCTCCCTTGTTGGGTGTTATCTTCCTACTATTGGGCCCTCCTCTCTGTATAAGGCATTCTCTTTTTTCTTTGCCAAGTGCATTTCATTTTGGGTAATTTGGCTAAAAATAATAATAGCCAATCTTTTTTAATCATCAGTTAGTTCAAATTTCAATTGCATTTGGTCTTTTATTTAAATAAATCACCTCATTTTTTTGTAATCTTTGTTCAAAAAAAACATATCATCTAAACTATACACTTGTATTTGTTTTATTTAAAGATTCATCTAAACCATATGATGTTCCCCTCATTATTAGATTTCCAACAGTTTAAATAGCAAGTCAATCAGAGCTACAGTGCAAAATTTATGGCTCCCAAAAGTTTTGCCATTAATTGGAGTGGACCCATCACCCAAATTATCATCTAAATTATTGCCCGGATCATTCCTCCCTCCTTGAGAAGAAATGGTCCCCATTGCATCAAGACTTGTCATCAAGTGTGGTATTTATACTTTGATTTGATTCTTGATGCATACTTGGAAGGGACTGTGATTTATAGAACTATGCAGGGCCTGATTGTTCACCATTTTTGTGTGACCATCAGTCTGTGGATGGAAGGCCGTTAACTTCTTCAGCTCAATATCTATTTGCTTCTATTGTTGTGTTATTTATGTAGTCAAGGCTATAACAACAACCCTTTTAGATTCTTGTGGCTTGACCACTATGAGAACAAACTTCTTGGCACTAATTAGAGAGACATAAGTAGAAGGTGGTACCTCTAGTACCCTGTAGCACCATGTTCCAAGAGTGAGAACTATCCTTTGAGTTCTTGATTCATAGATGCCATGTCGATCATACATGAATGGCTGACCAAAGAGTACATCACAAACATCTATAGTGACCACATCACATAAGACCTCATCTTGGAAAGGTTTTATTGCATATGAGAGAAGTGGTGGGTGACATGGAGGTTTCTTCCTAAACTTAACCATCTAATACTATATGGCTTTGGGTGAGGCTTCATAGATAGATTTAGGCTTTTCACAATATTAGTAGAGATTAAATTCTTTTGACTTCCACTATCAAGAATGAAATGTAGAGGCTTACCTTTCACCCATAACTAATGTGTATTTAACTTAATTGTTGACTGATCTAATTCTGCCTTTAATGAATCTATTTATATTTAGATATTAATGCATTCTTCCTCCTTGGTATGAATACTTGCAGTGACAATCTCAACTTGAGTTTTCAAATGGTTAATAATCTCTTCATGTTCATTAGTTTTGCTACTTAGTATCTCTTCAAAGGGATTGATTTGTTCCTCATAACCATTGACCAATGACCTTAGTTTTTTATTCTTCCTTAGTTGAAACTTTTACTCCTCTAGATCACTCACCAATTTTGCTTCAAGGTCCACTTCAACATCTTATCCCTCTTTCTTAAGAATTTTCCCTTTTGAACAACCTTCATTATTATTTTTATGTCCATGAATATAATTTAATTGCTATCATGATCAACACTATAATCATCACTACCAGATGTACTTGTATCACTAACATTATAGGAGCTACTATCTTTTTCTGTATATAAACTTCTCTTGTTCTAAATGTTAGGGTGTGGAGCTAAAAGCTTCACCAAGGAGCAGACTTAAATAGGTTTGGGTCTACACAGACGCCGACGTCGGTCAGGAGAGACTGACGTCGATCAGTTATAGTTGCAAAGGCGCCGACGTCGGCAGTAGGGTCAGCCGACGACGGTCACAAGCGAACAGGCAGGAACCGACGTCGGTTACCTGTGTGTCCAGAAAGCGATTTCCGAGGACAGAAGCGAGTGTTTGCATGATGAGTTTGAGTTGTAGTCTCAAGCTCGCGTCTCTATTATTAGCACTACCATTTTTAGAGCCCTTGTTTAAGTGGTTTAACTGTTTGTTGGAAGTACATGCTCAAGTCTCCTAATTCTATATTAGGATAGATCTTCTTAGCTCATAATGATATGTAAGGCAATGTAAAGTTGTAGACATTGTTGATTGTTGAAGAACAGTACAGAATTGAATCAATCCAGGCATGTTGAAATTGGTTGTTCTTGAGAGAGATAGCTCTAAAGGAATAGAGATCTATACATCTGAGAGAGGTGTGGAAGAACGAAGTTTCTTCATTGTATTCCTATTGTAAAGAGTTTTAATACAAGTTTTCAGGGTGTTTTCTTGTATATCTTGTTCTGTGCTATTTATCATTTTAGTTACTTATCTATCTGATTTATTTTCGCGTTTATTGCTTTCACAAGTGTAATCCATTGTTGGTTGGATCCCCAACAAGTGGTATCAGAGCCTTGGTTACAAGTTCAAAGCTTGATAATTGGTATCAGAGCTCAGGTTCACTAATAGGTGGTTCAGATCTGTGTAGCGTGTTTGGATTACAGGTTGCTCACAGGGGTTTCTGCAGGGATTTCTGTTTGAGTGGGAGAAGCAATGGCAGAAGAAAGTAAGTTGAGAATGGAAAAGTTTAATGGCAAGAACTATCAACATTGGAGAATGAAGATAGAGGACTATCTGTATCAGAAGGATCTTTACTTACCGTTAGGTGGGATAGCAAAAAAGCCCAAGGACATGGAGGATGAAGAATTGGAAGTTCTTGACAGAAAGGCTCTTGGGTCTATAAGACTGAGTCTGGCCTCCACTGTGATATCTAATTTGTCACAGGCAAAAACTATGGTAGAGTTAATGACTACGTTAGCAAATTTGTATGAAAAACCCTCAGCTTCTAATAAGGTATATTTAATGAAGCAGTTATTTAATTTGCATATGCAAGAAGGTGGATCTGTCTCTAATCACCTGAATGATTTCCATGGTATTGTTAATCAGTTAAGTTCAGTCAATATTGTATTTGAAGATGAAATAAAAGCTCTTCTAATATTATGTTCTTTGCCTGAAAGCTAACATGGCTTAGTAATGGCAGTAAGTAATACTGCATCTGCATCAAATATTTTGAAAGTAGAGGATGTTGTTAGTGTTATCTTGAATGAGGAAATACACAGGAAAAGCACAGAAGAGGCATCCGAGAATGCTTTAAGTTTTGAGAGTAGGGGAAGGCAGAAATAGAAGAGCAAGAAAGGTAGAGCAAGATCCAAATCAAAGGGGAAAGGCAGATCTAAATCCAGAAATGACAGGAAGCCACAATGCTGGAATTGTGGAAAGATGGGGCACATAAGCAGAGATTGTTGGTCAAAGCCCAAGGAGGACAACCAGCACGAAGGAAAGGAAGAAGCCAAGATTGTAGGTATTGCACAGGATGCTTTAATTTTCTCTCTGCATAATAATATAGAGTCTTGGGTATTAGATTCTAGTGCATCTTTTCATGCTACTCCTAACAGGGAATATTTCAGTGACTATATCCATGGAGATTTTGGAATAGTGTACTTAGGGGATGATGAGCCTTGTAAGATTACTGGCAAAGGTAAAGTGTAGCTGAAGATGCAGAATGGCAACACATGGGTGTTGAGAGATGTGATGCATGTTCGTAGTTTGAAGAGAAATTTGATTTTTGCAGGTAAGCTAGGTGATGAGGGTTGTACAGTAACTCTCACAGCAGATTCTTGAAAGGTGACCAAGGGTGCACTTGTTATGGCCAGAGGTAAGAGAGAAGGTACTCTCTATTTGTGTAATTGTGTTACTAACAAATCTCCTTCAGTTTTATCTACTTTAGATGTGGATGCTAAATTGTGGCACTCAAGGCTTGGCCACATGAGTGAGAAGGGGATGTCAATTCTTAAGTCCAAAGGTATGCTTTCAGATTTGAAAAGTATGGATCTAAAATTTTGTGAGCATTGTGTATTTGGAAAATAGAAAAGGGTTAGTTTTCTCAAGACTGGGTCTACTAAGAAAAGGCAGAAGTTGCAGCTTGTTCACACAGACGTGTGGGGACCGGCTCAGGTAGCCTCTATTGGCGAATCATGGTACTATGTTACATTTATAGATGACGCCACAAGAAAGGTATGGATCTACTGTATTAAAAAGAAATCTGATGTTTTTGAGACTTTTAATATTTAGAAAGCTATGGTTGAGAATGAAACAGGCAGAAGATTAAAGTGCTTGAGATCTGATAATGGCGGTGAGTTCTGCAATCTTAAGTTTAACTGGTATTGTTACACTCACAGAATTTGAAGGCAAAGGATGGTTCCAAGGACACCTCAGCAGAATGGTATTGCTGAAAGGATGAACAGAACTATCATGGAGCGTGCAAGATGTATGAGATTGCATGTAGGGTTGCCCTTAGAGTTTTGGGCAGAAGTAGTTGCCACCGCAGTGTACCTGATTAACAGAGGACCCTCTACAGCTCTGGATGGTGGAATTCCAGAAGAGGCATGGATAGGTAAAAAGGTAGATCTCTCATATCTCAAAGTTTTTGGTTGTGAAGCCTTTGTGCACATAGATAAGGAAAATAGAAAGAAGCTTGATGCTAAGTCTATGAGGTGCACGTTTATTGGCTATGGCTCAGATGATTTTGGTTTCAGATTTTGGAATCTAGGAACTAACAAGGTAATCAGGAGTCGTGATGTTGTTTTCAATGAAAGAGTGATGTACAGTGATCAGATAAGGAAGCTAGATCAATCTGGGCAGAGCAATAGTGAATTGGACGAAGTTATGGTCCAAAATGAGCTCACGGGAAAAAGAAATAATCACTTACAGGAAAACACAGAGACCGACGTCGGCAGGTTAGGAACCGGCGTCAGCAGTACAGAAACTGATGTCGGTCATACAGAGACCGACGTCGGCAGACCAGGCACCGACGTCGGCCAGGAAGAACCAGCGTTGGCCAGTAACAGGTCTACAGGTGGCCGAGGTCAGTCACTGTCAGAAAATTTGGGTGGACAGATTGTTGAGAACGAGTCCAAGACACCCATCAGGAGGTCTAAAAGGGTAAGTAAGCCTCCAATTAGATATTCTCCTTCCTTATATTATTTATTGCTAACCGATGGTGGAGAACCAGAGAGTTTTGAAGAAGCATTATAGGTGGAGTCTAGGAGTAAGTGGGAGTGTGGCATGGTTGAGGAGATGGAGTCCTTAAGAGAGAACCAAACATGGGATTTGGTTGAATTGCCAGCTGGTAAGAGAACACTGAAGAACAGATGGACCTATAGGTTGAAGGAAGGTGAGGATGGACAGATGAGATATAAGGCCAGATTAGTAGTGAAAGGATTTGCACAAAAGCCAGGTATTGACTTTGGTGAGATTTTTTCTCCTGTTGTTAAAATGACTTCAATAAGGGTTGTATTGTCTTTGGTTACTTTTGAGGATTTGCATCTTGAGCAGCTAGATGTTAAGACAACGTTTCTTCATGGAGATTTGGATGAGGAAATTTATATGGAACAGCTAGAAGGATTCGAGGTCAAGGGTAAGGAGAAGTTTGTGTGCAGGTTGAAGAAAAGCCTGTATGGCCTCAAGCAAGCTCCTAGGCAATGGTACTTAAAATTTGACAGGTTTATGACTGAGCACGGCTATAGTAGGTGTCAATCAGACCATTATGTGTATTTCAAGAGATTTGATAATGGTAGATATATTATTCTATTGTTGTATGTAGATGACATGCTGGTTGCAGGATCTCACATGCAGGATATCTCTGAGCTTAAGGTGAAATTAGCTCAAACGTTTGCTATGAAGGATTTGGGAGCAGCTAAGAAAATCCTTGGCATGAGCATTAAGAGAGATAGGAAAAATCATAGGTTGATATTGTCTCAGGAGGATTATGTGGACAAGGTGTTGAAAAGGTTCAATATGCAGGATGCTAAACCAGTAAGCACACCTTTAGCTGGACATTTTAAGTTGAGTAAAGAACAATGTCCTAATTCACATGAAGAGGTAGAGTACATGAGTAAGGTTCCATATTCTTCTGCAGTAGGGAGTTTGATGTATGCAATGGTGTGTACTAGACCGGATATTGCCCAAGCAGTTGGAGTAGTAAGTAAGTATATGGCCAATCCAGGTAAGGAACATTGGAAAGTAGTTCAGTAGATCCTTAGATATTTGAGAGGAACCAGCAGTAGACACTTCTGCTATGGAGGTTCAGATACTTCTCTACATGGTTATGTAGATTCAGATATGGCAGGGGATTTGGATGGCAGGAGGAGCACCACAGGTTATGTTTTTACTGTAGGTGGAACGGCGGTTAGCTGGATATCTAAGTTGTAGAAGGTTGTTGCCTTGTCAACTACAGAAGCAAAGTATATTGCAGCCACAGAAGCTAGCAAGGAGATGATATGGATGACACGGTTCATGGAAGAGCTTGGAAGGGAGCATGGGAGTTGCAAATTGTATAGTGACAGTCAGAGTGCAATCCATTTAGCTAAGAACTCAGCTTTTCACTCAAGAACCAAGCACATACAGCTAAGGTACCACTTCATACAACAGGTATTGGAAGATGGTGAGTTGAAGCTGGAAAAAATCCATACAGACAAGAATCCTGCTGATATGCTAACAAAGCTGGTTACGAAGGAGAAGTTGAATCTTCATTCAACTTCTATTGGTCTTCATGATTGAGTTGAAGATGGAGGAGCTAGAAGATGTTGCTGTACAGGTACTGGTGCAGCTGGTTTATCTCCAAGTGGGAGATTGTTAGGGTGTGGAGCTAAAAGCTTCACCAAGGAGCAGACTTAAACAGGTTCGGGTCTACATAGATGCCGACATCGGTCAGGAGAGACTGACGTCGGTCAGTTGCAGTTGCAGAGGCACCGACGTCAGTAGTAGGGTCGGCCAGCGACGGTCACAGGTGAACAGGCAGGAACTGACATCGGTTACCTGTGTGTCCAGAAAGCAATTTTCGAGGACAGAAGCGAGTGTTTGCATGATGAGTTTGAGTTGTAGTCTTAAGCTCGCGTCTCTATTATTAGCACTACTATTTTTAGAGCCCTTGTTTAAGTGGTTTAACTATTTGTTGGAAGTACATGCTCAAGTCTCCTAATTCTATATTAGGATAGATCTTCTTAGCTCATAATGATATGTAAGGCAATGTAAAGTTTTAGACATTGTTGATTGTTGAAGAACAGTACAGAATTGAAGCAATCCAGGCTTGTTGGAATTGGTTGTTCTTGAGAGAGATAGCTCTTGAGGAATAGAGATCTATACATCTGAGAGAGGTGTGGAAGAATGAAGTTTCTTCATTGTATTCCTATTGTAAAGAGTTTTAATACAAGTTTTCAGGGTGTTTTCTTGTATATCTTGTTTTGTGCTATTTATCATTTCAGTTACTTATCTATCTGATTTATTTCTGCGTTTATTGCTTTCACAAGTGTAATCCATTGTTGGTTGGATCCCCAACACTAAAATGACCCTTTCTTTCCTTTATACTTCTTGAATTTATTTTTTCTCATGTCAAGTTGATAGGAATTCCTATCCTCACCATGATGTTCATCATGCTCTCCATCATGTTCATTCTTATCCTTGTTAGGACACTTGGATGCAAAGTGGCCAATCTTTCCATAGTTAAAATGTTTAAATGACAACTTACCCTTATACTTACTTGATCCTTTCCTTAATTTTATGACAAACATGGATTCTATCATGTCATCATTAGTGTTTATGTCCACATCATTGTTGACCTTTTTAATTATGACTTTTTATTGACTTTGAATGCAAATTCCTTCTTGGAAGGTCTTTCATCACCTATTCTCATTTTATAGGAAGTCAAGATGTCATGAAGTTCATCCATCTGTAACTTGTCTAAGTCTTTTATTTCTTCAAATATTGACACCTTTGAGTAAATTATTGGGGTCAAGGATATTAGAACCTTTTGAACAATAGTTGACTCATCAAACTTTTCTATAAGACCTATGATTATATTGACTACTTCATCCACCTTAAAAGTTATGTTGAAATATTATCTTCTTCCTTCATCTTTAGATCTTCAAACTATCTTCTATAGGTTTGAAGCTTTTCCATCTTTACCTTGGTGTCACTTTCATAGATGAGCTATAATTTATCCCAAATTTCTATATTTGACTCACATTTCACACCTTAAAAAACTCATATTCTACCAATCCACATAATATAGCATTCATAGCCTTAGAATTGTTCTCACTTGTTGATCTGTACACTCCACTGATAAACTCAAAGTAAAATTTTAAAAAGTATAGATTATAAATTTCTCAACTTATAAGATGTTGGAATGATTAAAAATTGATGAAAATCTGATCCAAATCAAGTTTCAAAATTGAATTAATGGTGAATTGATAAATCACATCAGTTATCCATTAAAACCGTCAGATTATTCAAATTCTCAATTTTATCCAATTTCTCGTAAATGATCAAATGAGTAATTTTTCCATTCTAATTAAAATCTAAATTATAATCTATAAATTAACTAAAAATGAAATGCAAAACTAAATTCAAAGATCAAAACACAAAAATTGTTTATAGGGTTCAAAAATTCCTACGTCCCCAGGTTTGTATCAAATCGATCCATTAATTATTGCTAAATTTACAAGCCAAAAAATATTTACAAAAAAAAAATATCATATCTCTCTGTAATAATAGTGATCAGACCTTTAAAAGACCTTGGCTGACTCAACACGTCCTTCACCTTCCTGAATCACACGCAAAGGCTTCTCTTAATCGAAATTGGAAACTTATATAGCTCAAAATGGCATCACCAATTCTCCAAAATGAGCAAATGAATATACTTCATAGAGCATATCAAAATTTTAAACAACTTTTTGGTTTATTCTGAGCTCTGATTCAGCCTCTAAGGGCTCCAAAATGACCAAATATTATAAGCGAGTCTATATTTTTCAATACACAGTCGGCTAGAAGCTTCCCTTTAAATACAAATTCGCTCCTTTCAGAGCACTTGGAAGTCCATGGCATAAGTGGTCAAAGCTTATCCCTTTTGGATGGTAGGTCATGAGTTCAAAATTGCCACCCTTCTTTTTAGGTGCTTTGACTGAGTTTGAAATCTTCCTCCACCTTTTGGGCATGCTTTGACTCCATTATCCCACATTTATTGGGAACAATAGATTTCATGATTTAAATATCTTGGTGCCTCCTTGGAATGTGTTGACGTCCCCTTTTAGAGGAGACTTAGGTGCTAAGCTTAAAGCCACCATTGAATATTTCCTTGGGTGGCGTGATAGAACATGGCAAGGTGGCGTGGTAGGTTTGAAAATTTCTCAAATAACATGTGAAATAAAAACACCAAACCAAAATTTTTGCACTGAATTATTTTACCACATGTCAAATGGCTATTGGCCTACTTGGCATATTTCAATAGTACCATGTGTCTATCAGAGTTGTTGCCAGAATCTAGATAATGTGAGTGCAATGGAGACGTGATCACATGAGATGAAACAAGTGCACACCACATAGATGCTAAAGCAATTTGAAAATAACACAAGAAGATAAATTACACAAGACAAAATGGAGAAAACTAAAATCTGATTAACATGAGATGGCCAAAGTGAGGAATACATATAGGAGAGTATGTAACTCCTCCACAAAAGGTGGACAAGGCACCCTAAGAATAGACTGTAACTCCTCCATGAAAGGTGGTGACAAGGTGCTAAGAATAGAGAAGTAACTCCCATCAAGGAAGTTACTTATGACACCTATGACACATCTATGACACACACCTCCACATAAGCTAGCCTATCCCACAAATGTAAGAAAACTCCATGTATACACAAGAAATACAATTTCTCTAATTAAAAAATAGGGAAAAATAAAAACTTACACTAATACCCCCCATAAGCGCAGCTTAGGTGGGCAGTGTGGAAATATAAAATGGGTCCTGGCAACTAGGCCTGATGAGGTACTCATGTACAAATGCAATCTCCATTAAGATAGAGAAAAGGAGAAAACCCGTAGGAAAAAAACTCCCTCCTAAAAGAGAGACATAAAAGAAAGAAGAGGCTAGTGGGCCCCTCCTAAAGATGATGCTACTACAAATGTGGATTACACCCCAAGAAGAGCTCGTAGATGAATGAACTTGCTCTCAATGAAAGGTTTGGTGAAGATGTCTACAACCTGCTCTGAAGACTAGTAAAATATCAAGTCAATGACCTGACTATATATAAGCTCTTGAATGAACTGCATGTGAATCTCTATGTGCTTGGTCTGTTGGTGTTGAACTGGATTCTTATAAATTTGAATGGTACTCTAGTTGTCACAATAAATGATGGTGGGCTACCTAATAGGAATGCCAAACTTAGAAAGTATCCTTTGAAGCCAAATAGCCTCAGTAGCTACATTAATAGCTCCCCTATACTCTACCTCTGTGGATGATATAGAAATAGCATTTTGCTTCTTACTAGACCAACTGATAAGACCAAAACCTAGAGAGAAACTGTAACTAAAAATGGACTTGCGAGTCTATGAATTGCCAGCCTAGTCTGAATCTATATATCCAACCAAGTCAACCTCTATGCCAAATTTGTAATGAATCCTGTATCTATGTGAACCTTGTATGTAATGCAAGATCCTCTTAGCTACTTTCCAATGCAACTCATGAGGTTCATACATGAATCTGAAGACAAGCCCCACTATATATGATATGTTAGGCCTAGTGTGAGTCAAGTAGATGAGACTACCAACAAATTTTTGATACCAAGTGGCATCAACCAATTGAAATCTAAAGACAAGCCCCACTGTATATGATATGTCGGGCCTAGTGTGAGTCAAGTAGATGAGACTACCAAAAAAAAATTGATACCTAGTGGCATCAACCAATGGTGAAGAACAATCAGCCTCAAGCTTGAATCCTAATAGACAGGGAGTCAGAGATGGCTTGCAATCAGCCATGTGAAACTGAGCCAATAAGTCAAGAGCATACTTAGGCTGTGTAAGAGAAATCCCTAAATCTGACTGTGAAATCTTGATGCCAAGGAAGTAGTGTAACAAACCCAAGTCTGTCATGTCAAATCTATCCTGGAGAGATGCCTTAACTGCTGCAATAGCCGATGAAGATCTCTTGGTGATCAAAAGGTCATCAACATATAGAACCAAAATTAGGAGCGAATCATCCTGTCGCAAGAAGTAGACATTGGGATCAAAATGGCACTTAGTGAAACCTGCTGTGAGAAGGAAGGAATCCATCTTGGCATACTAAGCCTGAGGGGCCTGTTTGAGGCCATAGATAGATTTCCTAAGTCTGCATACTAAGGAATAATCTTGAACAAATCTCAATAGTTGCTCCATGTAGATCTCCTCCTCTAGGTCTCTGTGAAGAAAGGCACTCTTCACATCCATCTGATGCACATCCCAACCATGTATTGTGGCAATAGCCAAGGTGAGTTAGATAGAAGTCATCTTTGCAGTGGGTGAAAAGGTATCTGAGTAGTCAATCCTTACCACCTGTGAGAAACCCTTGGTGACCAATTGCACCTTGTACTTATCAACTGACCCATCTACTGCAAACTTGGTCTGATATATCCACCTACATTGAACCATCTTTCTTCCCTTAAGAAGTGAAGTCAAATCCCAAGTGTGATTTTTGATTAAGGAAGAATATTCTTCCTCCATAGCACTATCCCACTCAGGTACCCCTAATGCCTCTCAAAAAAATTGTGGATCTAAAACTCAAGCAAAGAAGGCATGTGGATCTCTCTAAAAATCCCCCCTAGTATGTCTGTCATCTGTGAGATTTCCTACCCAAGTGCTAGCACTCTCAAGTGTTTGTCTAGCCTAAAGTGGCTTGGAAGTGGGTGAGATAGGTGCTAACTCCTCATCCTCTAACTAAATAGAGGTGGATGACTCTGCATCACTGTCCTCACTATCTGAACTTAAAGAAGAAAAAGAAGATGTCTCTGGCTCAAGAACCTGCTATGGCTGATCTGAATCTGATAAGGAAGTAGATCTAATGAGGGAGAAGAAATGTCAAGTGCTGAATCTTTAAGACTCTCCTAAAAATGGACACTTCTCTTGATGAACAACTCATGAGTGACTGGATCTAGAAGGTGATACCCCTTAATACCATCTGGATATCCTACAAAGATGCAAGGCTTGGACTGACATTCCATAGCTTTGCATTTCTTTTTCAGAATGCGGGCCATGGCTGGGGATCCAAAAACCCTAAGGTGTTCAACATTGGGTTTCCTTTTATGCCAAGATTCAAAGGGTGTTATCCCTTTCAAAGCTTTTTGAGGAACCCTATTTTGATTGTAGCAATCACAATTGATGGCTTTGGCCCAGTACTGTGGTGCTAAGGATTTGGAGTGAATCATACAACTACCCATCGCTTTCAAGAACCTATTTTTGTGTTCTGCAACCCTATTCTATGAAGGATTGTAAGTGACTGTGCATTGCAAATCAATCCCCTATATGGAGCAAAATTGCTCAAATCTGATGCTGACATACTCCCCTCCATTATTAGTTTGAACAACTTTGATGGATTTCTCACTCTATTTCTCAACAAGAGCCTTGAAGTCGAGAAAATTTTCAAACACTTCAGACTTTTGCTTGAGAAAATATATCCAAGTGTACCTAGTGAAATCATCAATGAAAGTGAGGATGTACTTGGCCCTTGTGAAAGATGGTTTGGGAAAGTGTCCCGATACACCACTGTGGACTAACTCCAAAGGTTGTGAAGCCCTCCACGCTTTGCTTTTGTCAAATCTTGATTTGGGATGCTTCCCAAGGGAGCACCCCTCACAAAGTCCTTTTGAGAATTGGACATGAGGCAAGCCAATGACCATGTCATTTTTTCAAAGTTGCTCAAGGTAGTGGTAGTTAAGGTGGCCAAATTGCTCATGCCATAATTTTATAACTCCATCTAAATGAGTTAGTAATGCTATTAGAGAAGAATTTGATGCAAAATGTGAGGTGTATAACCTTGCTTGGTGATCTGCCCTACCCAGTGTCACTGTAGTATCGCTATGCAACTCCCTGATAGCCACTAAATCTGGTGAAAACTCAACTCTCATGCCCTGACCAATGTGAGTGATTTGGTACACTGATAAGAGATTGGTTGAAAGAGAAGAAACACTTAGAACATTATTGAATGTTCCTCCTATTTCAACTGATCATCTCTCTATAATAGAAATTGATGTGTCATCACCCAAACTAATTGAAGTCATGCTACAAGGCTCTAAAGATGAAAACTCAACTCGTGAAGAGCCCATGTGGTGAGAAGCACCCAAATCAATGACCCATGATGATGTATAAGTTGTAGTAGCTACAAGGGCCTTGCCTTTTTCTTTCTCCTTACCCTTGTCTTTTGCCTTGGTAGAATCTTAGGTAGATGAATTCTGCTTGATGGACTCAGGAACACCTATGTTGTTCTTCTCTAGAAGATGAGTTAGGTGATCTATTTGTTTCTTCATGCATTTGTGTTCATCATGCCATGTCTTTTCCCATTAGGCACACTTAACCTTCTCCTTCTTAGGTTTAGCATTGGAGGATGAAGACTCAGTGTTATTTTTAGCAGGATTGATGTTTTCTTCTTCTCTTGGTCCTTGTTCTTTTTCTTCTTCTCCTTGTTGAAGTATTATTCTTACCATTTCTAGCTATCAAAGCTTGGGGTTGAGTAGAATTAATTGTGCCCATTTGAATTATCTTATCTTGCTTCGTAGTCAAGTTGGTAATGAATGAATCCAAAGAAGGCATTTTCCATGTAGTGCCAAGGGCACTTTTTATGGCATGGAAAGTGAAGACAAACACTGAATAGCTTGGACCTAACTTTGTGAGAATAGAAAGTATGAGTTGATCATCTTTCTTCTCTATCCTCCATTCTTTCAATTGTAATCTAAGGGCTTTCAACTTAGTAAAGAAGTCTTGTAGGGTGTCAAAGTTGCTAGGACTTAGACTTATGAGTTCATTTTCGAGCTCATGACCTCTCATCTCATCAAGCTTCCCAAATAAGTTTTCTAAGGTGTCTCGTATGTCATTGAGAGTCTTGTAGGATTCTAAATGGAAGAGAAGTTTTGGAGACATAGACAAGCTCAGTAATCCATAGGCTTCATCACTACGGTTATACCACTTGACCCTTTCAGCATCACTATCGATTTTTACTTCAGTATCCATGGTGATCCTATACAACCCTTTGCTTCTAAGAATGATTAACATTTTAGCCTTCCATTCATGATAGTTGAAGGGTGTTATGGGTTTATGTTAAAAAGAATCTATTTTTAGCTAAATTTAGGTGAAGTTGTGTTGATTACAAGTTGTGAAATTATGCAGAAAGGAGAATGAAATCAAAAATATGAAAGTTGTGAAAAGCAATCATACCCCCTCCAAAATATTGAGGACCTCCAAAATATGCAAGTGCACACTCAAAATATGTTGGGCTCAGCTGAGAATGTGTCATAGAGCAATCAGTGCAAGACTAAAGCAAATAAGATGTCAGACTCAGCCGAAAATGCGTCATGAGAGACCCAAATTTTTGGCACTTTATAAACTAGTGCATTTTTGACAAATAAAAAGCCTATGCTATGGAGAATTGAATTACAAACACTTTTTCAAAAAATGGTACCCAAATCCAAGCTACCATTTGAAAGATATTAAATGTTTAATTTTCCCGTAAACTAGTGTTTTTGCAAAAAAAGTACTAAAACATTAAAAAAATGCCTATTTTGAGAGAGAAAGTGGCCTTCCAACCACTTTTTGGATTCAACACAGAATGAGGAATCCAAAGGAGGTTTCTATGAGGGGGAATTGGCCTCCCACCAACTCGGGCCTCACCCTTCGTCTTCGTAGGTTGAAGATACAAGTTTTAAATGAAAACCCCCAAATTACCAAACTGTCTAAAAAACTAAATATTCAATTAAATTGACTGATTTTTATTTTACAAGTCAATTTTAAACTGAAAACAAATAAACCATAGACAGAATGAAGAATTTCCAAGTGTCTAAGGGGCGCTACATGGGATGCCAAGCAAGGAAGGGGTGCCAAAAAAGCACAGTCCAGAATTTAACTTGCAGAAAAGACAAAAAAATGCAGACCTACTGGAAAACATATGGCTGATGGCACCTTTATGGAAGGACTTTGGCACTTGGATGATAATGACTGTTGCTGAGTGCTGCTCCTCCCTCTGTGGCTCCACACAACAATGGCACCCAAGAACAGAAACAAAACCAACACCTGAAGTGAAGACAACCAAGACACCCAAAGGCCAAACATCCCAAGATGCAAGAAATGATACCAGAAATGATATTGGAAGTTTTTTATTTATTTTAGATCAGATCTAGAAATAAAAAACAAAGAAAACTCTGCTCCTCTTGATTTCAAAATAAACTAAAAGCATAACTAGACACACGATTACCGGGTTTGCTCTTATACTATATCAGAGTTGTTGCCAAAATCCAGATAATGTGAGTGCAACGGAGATGTGATCACATGAGATGAAGCAAGTGCACACCACATAGATGTAAAGCAATTTGAAAATAACACAAGAAGATAAATTGCACAAGACAAAATGGAGAAAACTAAAATCTGATTAACATGAGATGGCCAAAGTGAAGAATACATATAGGAGAGTACGTAAGTAACTCCTCCACAAAAGGTGGACAAGGCACCCCAAGAATAGACTGTAACTCCTCCATGAAAGGTGGTGACAAGGTGCTAAGAATACTGAAGTAACTCCCATAAAGGGAGTTACTTATGACATTCTTACGACACCTATGACACATCTATGACACACACCTCCACATAAGCTAGCCTATCCCACAAATTTAGGAAAACTCCATGTATGCACAAGAAATACAATTTTTTTAATTAAAAAATAGATAAAAATAAAAACCTACACTAATAGTGTCAACCTCTGATAGGTCTAAATGTCAAAACCACCTCGAAACACGTGCAAAATGTTGCAAGTGATAGTTTTTTACCAATCTTCAAATGGCCATAATAGGAGCTCCCAAACTTAGATTTACATTTTGAAAAATACACCAAAAATCTATCAATTAGCTATATAGTGTGGCATCACTAAAACTCTAATTTGAAACCATTATCAGAAACAAATTTTGAGCTTTGTCTTGGCACATCTATTCTCACATTTATCATATTCTGGGACATGGTAGATGGATCACGAGCTATGTGGCTCGATAAAGTATCTGGTTTCTCCCATGTGGCCGGGGCATGATATTACCAAATAATTATCCCTCTTCATGTGGGATTTCTACAGACTTGTGATTTCAAATCTACAGACTCCCAAAATCTAATCACACCTCCCCAATGGAGGGTTTTTGGTCTCTAAAGGTCCAATATCCCCTGAAACTGCAAATAGGTCTATTGCATCCATGAGAACATAAACCAATCATAGTAAGAGGTATAAATAATTATATTAAAATGATTCATAATCAAATGCTAAAATGCCTAATTCAAAGGCATGAGTAAGTGAATCTGCAACTACCAAAGTGATTACAACATACCAAAACTGCTTGCCCACATGTCACATCTTGTAAAGCGGTGAATTGCCAAAAACTGAAACAACTCCCAATGTAACTACAAGGCAAATTTATAATGCTGACAAGATATAATAAATGTTGTGGCCATGTTGTAATACAATGCCCTAGTATGGGACTTATATTCTAAGAAAATGCAAACAACCAAAAGTGTATGTTGCCTAACATCTAAACATGCTTATAGGGTCTTAACAATGCATCTATACATCCATGTGCCAAAAATAGATACATTCAAAATAGAAGTCAAATAATTGTTTATAAAGAATTAACTCAACCTACAACATGCATTCTTCTATTATCTCCAGCTGATCAAATGAGTTCAAGTCCTCTAGACAACTCACACAGCATAAATAGGAGATCAAAATCTTAGAGTTATCAAAAAGTGAGAATTGAAAAACATCATATGATAAACCTGTCTTGAAGTGTTCCCACCAACTCTAATCTACATCTATCAAAGCTTGTTCATTCCCTTAGATGAATTATTAACCATGCTTTGCAAAAATAATGTAGTGATAATCCACTTAACCATTTATTTCAACCTAGTGAAATTGATTGTCTTAGTGGATTCATTATGAATTGCATATTGTTGACTTAACCTCTTTAATGGATTTCCAATTGTAGGTTTTACCTTATCCTGGGTTGTATTGTCAACTGCATTATGGATTGAATTAGCTTCATTAACCTTAGTGAGAGATTTGTAAATAATCTTAGTTCTAACATTACTTGAATGTGAAGATGCATGAAGCTTAAAATATCTATCAATCCTATGTCCACTCAATTTACAATAAGTACAAACATCCTTCTTAGGTGAGGGTCCCCTTTTGCCAATTCCCATCTTATCATGAGAATGGTCTTTCAAATATGCAATCTGCTTAAACAAAGCTTTTCATTTCCAACAAGTCTTAGCACTATGGTTATTCATCCCACAAAAAGTGCATGGAAATGATTGCATTATCTTCTGTACATTATATCCAAACTTTTTAAAATTATCAATTGGATCAAAAGATTTAGTGTAAGAATCAGGAGGTGGAATCTAAATACCTCTTTTACCTTTACACTTTTGAACTAGTGGCATAGTACCTTCGCTATTGGAAGCTCATCTTCCTTTAGCCATGGAAGACACTTCTCCATCATCCACCTGCACACTAGTATAACCCAAACCTGCATGAAGAGGTCTATGCTCAACCTGAATTGGGTTAGATATACCTTGGCTATCTCTACCAAGTCCTCCTCCATTATAACCCATTTTAAATAATAATTTAGATCTTATGCCCTTAGTGTATCTTTCAAAATCACCAAAAATAATATTACTAGAATTTGAATCAGAAATGGTAGAAGAAAATGAAGATTCCTATGGTGAAAAACTTAAACATCACTCAGTCATAGTCTCTACATCTGAAGTTGAAGGCTTTACCTTTTTACACTCACCACATTGCAATCTAATCAAGATTTCATCCTTGGATTCAAGCTCTGATTTTAAACTTGCAATTTGCTCTTCAAGGGAATAGAGGTTGCATCTCATGAATGCATTCTCATCCTGAATCTGGCTATTGATGCTTTCAAGCTCTTCCATCTTGGTTATATGTGACAACTTGCCCATTGTTTCTTGTAAACACACTGATTCCACAACTACACACTACAATATAATCAAGTGATATGGATAACCAATAAACTAAAAGTAACTATCAAAACTCAATCAGAAGCTAACCCAATTTTATAACTACTCTGATACCAACTTGATCCATAAACTCCACTGATAAACTCAAAGTAAAATTTTAAAAATTATGGATTCTAAATTTCTCAACTTATAAGATGTTGGAATGATTAAAAATTGATGAAAATCTGATCCAAATCAAGTTTCAAAATTGAATTAAAGGTGAATTGACAAATCGCATCAGTTATCCATTGAAACCATCAGATTATTCAAATTCTCAATTTTATCCAATTTCTCGTAAATGATCAAATGAGTAATTTTTCCATTCTGATTAAAATCTAAATTATAATCTGTACATTAACTAAAAATGAAATGTAAAACTGAATTCAAAGATCAAAATACAAAAATTGTTTACGGGGTTCAAAAATTCCTATGTCCCTGAGTTTGTATCAAATTGATCCATTAATTGTTGCTAAATTTTCAAGCCAAATAATACTTACAAACAAAAAAAGATCATATCTCTCTAAAATAATAGTGATTAGGTCTTTGAAAGACCTTGGCTGACTCAGCACGTGCTTCACCTTCATGAATCACATGCAAAGGCTTCTCCAAATCAAAATTGGCAACTTATATAGCTCAAAATGGCATCACCAATTATCCAAAATGGGAAAATTAATATACTCCATATATCGTATAAGAATTCTAAATAACTTTGTAGTTCACTCTGAGCTCTGATTCGGCTTCTAAGGGCTCCAAAATGACCAAATACTGTAAGCGGGTCTATATTTTTTCATACACAGTCAGCCAGAAGCTTCCCTTTAAATACAAATTCACTCATTTCAAAGAAATTATAATTCCATGGCATAATTAATCAAAGCTTATCCCTTTTGGATGGCAGGTCATGAGTTCAAAACTGCCACCCTCCTTTTTAGGCACTTTGACTAAGTTTGAAATCTTCCTCCACCTTTTCAGCGTGTTTTGACTCCTTCATTATCCCACATTTGTTGGGGATAGCATATTTCATGCTTTAAATAGCTTGGCACATCCTTGGAATGTGCTGATGTCCCTAATTGGTGGAGACTTAGGTGTTAAGCTTAAAGCCACTATTGAATATTTCCTTGGGTGGCATGATAGAACATGGCAAGGTGGCATGGCAGGTTTGAAAATTTCTCAAATAACATGTGAAATAAAAACACCAAACAAATTTTTTTCACCAAGTTATTTTTCCACATGTCAAATGTCTATTGACCTACTTTTCATATTTCAAAAGTGCCATGTGTCAACCTCTGATAGGTCCAAATGTTGAAACCACCTTGAAACACGTACAAAATGTCGCAAGTGATATTTTTCAACCAATCTTCAAATGGCCATAACAGGAGCTCTCGAACTCAGATTTATGTTCTAAAAATATGTCAAAAAGATCTCAATGAGATCTAGAGTGTGGCACCACTGAAATGCTAATTTGAAACCATTATCAGAACCAAATTTTGAGCTTTGTCTTGGCATGTCTATTCTCACATTTATCATATTCTAGGATGTGGCAGATGGATCACGAGCTATGCAGCTCAATAAAGTGTCTGGTTTCTCCCATGTAGCTGGGGCATGATATTACCAAACAATTATCTCTCTTCATGTGAGATTTATACAGACTTATGATTTCAAATCTATGAACTCATGATTTCAAATCTACGGACTCCCAAAATCTGATCACTTGTTTTTCTTCCTACAGTGTCAGTTGGAGGTGTAGGAGATGGAGTGAATCCATCAATAATTGATTTCCATATGTGAAATCCCAAGGACATTAGATAGGTCTTCATTCTAATTATTGAAAATGCATAGTTAGTCCCATTTTAGAGAGGGGCCTTGTTGGTTGAGAAACCTCCTTGAGCTTGATGACTAGAAATGATTATGCTTTTAGGATCCCCTTTAAGCTCTTAGGCCTACTTCAAAGGACCTAGATCTGATACCAATTATTAGAAAAAAAAATTATTAGGTTCAAGGGTGAGTCAATGACCTTACAAAATTTTACAACTATACATTACCTTTCATAGACCATCAAAGCAACATAGTGATCTATCAATGCATAAAGAAACATTCACATGAGCATGAAACAAGAAATAATATGATATGTGAGTAGGAAACCCTCAAGGGGAAGAAAACCCACTATGACCTATAAAATTGGACTATAGACTACATTATTATAAATGTTTGAATAAGATAAAATTCTATTGAGCACCAACTCAACTTGGAGCACCAAACCCAAACTATAAATCACCCACTTGACTAGGATTTAACAAGCACCAAATCCCTGACTTAACACCAACTCATCCACCTATGAATTTTGATCACCATATGAAATTATTATTTCTCAATTAACAAATGATGACAAATGATAACCACACCTATGCTCTTCTTCTCTTCAATCTCAAGGCTCACTCTCCTTCTCTTGTCTAATCCTTGTAAAATCTGATTAGGTTATGTATGTCTGATATTAATATGTAGACAACCTAAAAAGTTATAATGCATACATATATAATATCCTATGAGGGTTTTCAACTCGTTTCAAAAACTTATTCTACTTAACACTACATCATCTTTTTCGCTCATTACATGAATACTCAAATAGGCTTAAACTACCTTGTATATATACTAGTCATGATTACACACCACTTGGTCATCCATTCACATAAAAAATCTTAGGTAAGAAATGTAATAGGTCTTAGGATACATTATTAACATATTTTAATCATAATTTCAATGTATATTGGTCTGATACAACTAATTTGGCCTTATTTCTCCATTAGGACTCATGGAGACCTAATTGCATTAGGTCTATCTAATAACATGTTTACTTGATCTTCTTTGAACACCTTTTACCTTCATCAATAGAAATATAATTTAAAATACACTTAAAATATAAATCATATAACAACCTCTAATATCTACAAGATATTTTATATCCAACCACTTTATGAAAATACTCCTTGTAGTTCACTATCATAAGAAACCCGTGTACACTCAAAATTAGTTTGATCTCTCTCTCATGCTTGATCACTTTCATATCATGAAAATAGGGAATAAAAATATGTTTATAATATTTGTATAAACCTAAGGTCATATTAAATCACATAGAACAATCTTAATTAATAACCACTATTGGTTTTTCTCATCCTTTAAATCTCACGGACACCTAATTACTTTAGGTCTACTCTATTAATGCCAAAAGTTGATCTTCTTGGGCCCAAATGGCCTTTTACAACAATAAAAAATCATGAAATAACTTATTAAATTAACTATTATAACCTCCTCCATAAATTTTTATAGCTTCATCCTTCATTCAAACCATGGAAGTTCCTTTAGGACAAACTGCCCTATTAGGCCTATGTACCTCAAAAATCTGTCTTACAAAAATGAAGCATAAATACCATTAATATAATAAATAATGAAAAAATAAAAATGTATAAATATATTACATGACCTTAATATAATTCAAAAATTATAGGAACATATTTAATTAGGAAATAAGATCTCAAGAACATCTCTGCAACTCACTTAGAATTGCCAACTTACCTCAAAAACTAGTCATGGTGAACTAGACCTTCAACACCTATGTAGACACTTTTCATGACTCCTAACGAATTTAAATGGTCCTATAGGATATCCAAAACATCCTAATGATAAATATTTGTCTTTTAGATTAATTTATTGACCTTATATCACACAGTC